>JAJGQD010000006.1:4820000-5331088 GCA_020882685.1 Aphelinus atriplicis
TCAATGTCAAGTACGTCACGTAGGTCATTAATGTATATGCAGAAGAGAAGCGGCCCGAGGACCGACCCCTGTGGCACCCCAAGGTTCGTGGCAAGCCACGAAGATTTGCCAAAACTCTTTGTTATAACTATTTGCTGTCTATCCGTGAGATATGAGTGGAACCACAAGAGAGCAGTCCTCGCAAAGCCGATATCCCTCAGACGCTTCAGCATTCTGGAATGAGAGATTTTGTCAAAGGCTTTACTAAAATCAAAAAGTAGAAATAGAGAGAGAGAGAGAGAGAGAGAGAGAGAGAGAGAGAGAGATTGATTGATTGATTGATTGATTGATTGTTATTTATTTAACCTTAGGGTAGAACCCTGTCTGGTCTTTCATATATACATTGAAGTTACAAATTTGACTTATAATACTAACGGAAATTTACAGTGAGTTTCGGATAATTTTTCGCAGTTTCAATATTGAGATAAATTTGGTGAGATATAATCGACTGTTGTTATTTCATTTTGAACTGCGATATTCCTATTTGTTTATAGGCTGAAAAAGTAGAGATTAATTTTGATTGACGTGTATGCCTTCGTTATGCACCCTGGTTTCCCAGTCCATTTTATTCAAAATCATCCTGTTTTTGAAAAACTCCCGTTTGAAACGAGTTATATGAGATGGATTGAACTCAGTTATGTTAAGAGAATTCAAAAGGTATGAGGCGCATATCACAAACGCATGTCTACGAGTCTCGGTGCGGAAACACTCGATAACGAGTGGGTTTGGTGGGCGTCTCGTGGACCTCCGTAGGATGACGTCGATATCTAGTCTGGTAAAACTATGCGCAAGATACGCTGGGGATTCATTCGCTAGGATTTTGTAGGCCAGTACTCCAATGAAATATTCTCGCCGACGATCCACCGAGAGCCATCCTAAGTTCAGTCTATACGGCGTTATGTGTGCATCGTATGCGAGATTGCCGAATACGAAACGAACGCATGCATTCACTGCCGTTTGGATTTTTGTATTATACTTCGAGTCAATACTGTTGTACACTGCGCAAGCGTAGTCTATTTGAGTGAAAATGAGGCTTGTGACGAGACTGGAACGGAGCTGTTTCGACAGAGCATGCCTAAAGAATCGCAAGGAAAACAGGCGGTCATAGACCTTGGCGGATATGACATCAGCGTGTGTCGCCCATGACAGAGTTGGAGTAAACCAAACGCCTAAATTTTTCGCTTCCGTCGCGTATTCCAGCTCCGTTTCGTTTATGAGAACTTTAGGGATTTCATTTCGCGCAATTTTTTATAGATCGGGTTGACGTATTTTTCGCTGCCGAGAATCATGACTTTTGTCTTTGTTATATTTAGTTCAAGTCCATTCGCGCGTGCCCAGTCCGCCACCGCTCGAGCATCAGTGGTTACTCTCTGAATTCCATCGAGTAGCTCGTGATCAAAGCAGTGAAGGAACATCTGTTTATCATCGGCATATAAAATATATTTTGAGTACACTAGTACACGAGGAAGGTCATCTATGTAAATGGCGAATAATAATGGGCCTAGGATACTGCCTTGAGGGACACCAGAAGCGGCGCGCAGCCACTCTGAGATGGAACCTCCCTCGTCTATGACAGCTTGGAGTCTGTTCACTAGATAGTTAAAAAACCATCGGAGAGCGTGGTTTGAGATGTTGAGGCGGCGAAGTTTAAGCAGCAGGATGTTATGCGGAATTGAGTCAAATGCTTTTGAGAAATCGAACAGTACTAAGATGGTGATTTTACGCTCGTCTATAGCGCGTCTCGTTTCGTCAGTCACGTACAGGAGAGCAGTTTGAGTGCTATGATTTTTCCTGTAGGCAGCCTGGTGGTCACTCAGCAAACGATGGGTTCCAAGATAATTCAATAGCTGGGAGTGTATTAGTCTTTCGAGGACTTTGGAGAGTTCCGACAGTAACGCAATCGGTCGAGTGTCCGACAATGATGAGGGGGATTTGTTTTTTAATAATGGATTCATCAAGCTCTTTTTCCATTCAGAGAGGAAATTTGCTGAGAATATTGAGTGGTTGCATAAATCTGTGAGGGGGCGTGCTAGAGATGGTGTTGCTAGTTTCAGCATCTTGACTGATATTCCATCGTAGCCAGTACCTTTTGGAGCGGCTCGATTTATAGCGGTGGTTACTTCGCTCACTGATTCTGGCCGAAAATCGAAGAAACCTTCATTTGAAGTGTTCAATTTAGCGTCCCACGCACGTTGAAAGTCGTCCTCTGTCAGAGCGGGGGATTTATTCACACATGCAGCGAAATGCGCATTCAAAGCATCCGCTGAGAGATATTGAAACGGAGAGGGATTTTTCGAGGCTGTTAATTTGAGTTTTTTCAACTCACGCCACTTTGCACTCGGGGAGAGAGCGTCGTTTAGTTTTCTGTCAAAGTATTTATTTTTGGCCGTATCTAAGAGATTGTTTACCCGGGATTTAAGATGTTTGTATACCTCCTTATCCCGTTCCGAGTACGATTGACAAGCAGTTTTGTATGCTCGGTCCCGGACTCTCATGAGAGTTGAAATCTCGGCCGTCATCCACGGTTTCCGTTTTGACGAGATGGTGAACGATTTCACTGGGGCAATTTGATTGTATACGGCTGAGAGCGTGGTAGTGACGGATTTTTCTAGACTATCTAAATTGCCCTCCGTGGGGCCGAGAACCAGTGTATTGTGCGAGGAGGTGGCAAGAAACGCGGGACGAGCGCTGTTACTTGGACTTTTCTCGAACTCCTCGAGCAGTAGATTGTTCAAGCGCGTTTCATTTATTTGGACTAGATTTCTTAATTTGAGTATCTTTGAGACTACTGGGGGCTTCGAGAGGCGCAAGGACAATATAATAAAATCGTGTCCGGCGATGAATGGAGAGGCCGATTTCGTGTAATCCGTGACTTTAGATAAGTCGTTTGTGATGAAGAGATCCAGCCACGTATGTGATGGCGGGTCTCGCCATAGTACATGATGAGTGGGCTCAGAGGGTACCAAATGGAGTGAATGAGATGATAAGATGTTATGAAAAGTGATTGAGTCGGGGTGATCTGTGGACATGTCATAATTGAAATCGCCTGTTATTATGATGTTTGGATAATGCGGGATATGTGTCGATAAAATATTGAAGAAAGTGAGAGGATGTGCGGCGTGAGGTCTGCGATAAACAACGGCACACAATATTTTTTCGGACGAGTGTTTTATTTCTACGAGAAGATATTCGGGGCTATTATCGAATACATGATTTGATTGTGCTAAAATTTTTACTCTAAAATAATTCCGAACGTATAGGCCGACTCCGCCGCCTTCTTTGCCTTCACGATCTACTCTGTAGAAATTAAAACCTTCGAGGCTAAGATGCGCGTCGGGCTCGTTCTGCTGAAGGAACGTTTCCGTTACAGCGATTATATCGAAGAATTGGCGATCTCACATATCTTCGAGGAGTTCGAAATGCTTGGTTGTATATAGACGATTTACATTTATGTGGCCAACCACAATTGACTCTGATGAGGTCGACGGTACTCTCTGAGCTGCTAGATTTCATTTCTGGGCATCGTTCTGTGGATCATTTCCGTTCTGGGATTCGACGTTTCTTTGCGGACGACGATGGAATTTCTGAAGGTCGGACGTAGCGTGAATCGGAATAAGCTCGGAATCGCGGGTCTCTCTCATACACGCCATTTGATTTCTGACCACCGGTGGGGCATAATTCAGATTTTTGCTGCAAGCTTGGGCCTCGCGAAGTAATAAATATACCGGGCGGGGCCATAGTGGATTTATGTGAATTTTCCCATTTCCACCTGTACCAAAAAGGGTCTGCGCGTCGAGTTCACGAAGGCGGTGTGAGTATTTTAATACCATATCGCGGATTGTTGGTGAGATGAATTTGACCACGAAACTCTTCTTTTCATCATGCTTTCCAGTCTCGCCTGACGCGCTATCTAATTCCATGAGGATGTTTGATCTATTCTTTTTAGCGATTGGGTGCCACTCTCGGTATTCGATTACCAGTGCACTCGGATTTTTTACGCCTACTTTTGAAAGAATATGCGCAGCGGTGTTGGCGATTGGGCTCTGCAATGAGCCAGGGATACCGGAGACAATAATTTCGCATTGATCCGTGAGCGTCATCGAACGTGTAAGTGAGTCAATGCGATTTTCTGTGGAGGCTACACGAGCAGAAATGTCGCTCACTGCATTTAGCAATTCGGAATGTCCGGTTCTGTAGTCATTCATGTATAATCTAAACCACTCCGGTGCTGCGGACTCGATTTCAATTCGACGGGTATCCGACAACTGGCTATTCATCGCTGATTGTAACGGTGAACTAGATGCGCGCGAAATTCGGCGTGACTTAATTGTTTGATCGGGTGGTGTGAGTAGCGGAGATGACGCTGAACGCTTCTTTGAAAGAGTAGGTGGAGGGGTGGAAGTGGTGACTGGCGCGTTGCTTGAAAGTAGGATTGATGTTTCAGGACGGAGAGGAGGAACAGGGCTGGATGTGAGATCAGCGGTTTCAGTGAGTGGGACAGTGGAAACAGCACACGATTCGCAACGAAAAACACTGCCCATGAGGCGCACGCAATGCTCATGAAATGGGCTCGCACACTCTACGCAAAATACAGATGGCTTACATTTACACGTTATTTGCCTCTTGCACACCGCACATGAGCGACTTGGCATGCCCGCACCGAAAAATATTTAGATCAACACGCAGTAGTACAGTAATATGTCGGATGTATTGTAAGGGTCTGTTTTCTCTTAAAAAGGATATCCTATGATAGCCGACAGAATGTTAACATCAATTCGATACTATTGGTATCTGTCCTGTTGAAATACCAGGATTCGTAAGACCCGCAATATTGCCGTGATCTCCACTCTTTCATCGAGATTCCAAGTTTGTTTATCTTAGAAAATGCTTTATTAAAATCTAAGACTATTCATGATCTCACCACTATCACCCTATATAAAACGGTCTGTAGCGACACGCTATACAGAAGGATAAGTGGTTAGTTCTGAGTTAATATGATACTGGTCCTAGAGGCTTTTGGGGCCAAAGGCACTCGGATCAGTGTCACCTATATTTTTTTACAAACTGAAAAGAAAACACTGACTCCCTGACTTTCCAAACGGTATGACATACACGCGGAAAGACAGGATGGCGGCAGTAGTTTTCGTTTCTCACTCCCATTCAATCAACCCTAGCGGCATGATTTGCACGCGGGATGGCTTAAATAAGGAATGTCGATATTCTGATACATATGAAAACTCAGTAAAATATGAAGGCACCGTAAATTATAATAATTTTCTATTTATTGGAAATCAAAATATCAATCATCTGTCATTACATATTTTATTATTACGGGCTGATAAGAGTTTTCATACGATCAGAGTGTTTGTCCTCGATCTGAACCCGTGCGCGGTGTACCCACGAGTCCCGTTGAGAGGGACGCGGCGCTCTATTTATGCCCTCACTTGGGGCGTTACAAACACTCTGATCCTCCAATCAACCCGCAGTACATTTTGGCTCCATAGCGATTGGTCTCCCCTTCCGTGGTTTCTCCTCGTATGATCGCTTGTTGTGGTATTGAACCTTGACATTTGTTGTGTATCTGTCTCTGCAACCTTCCCAATCACGCGATCTTTTCTGGATGTCATGTTGACAAACGCACGCTCGGCGCTCAAGGCGCACGTGTCTCGACAACTGGCATTATAATCTAAACTTGAAATATATATATATATATATATCTATACACATCGTACGCAATTAGTACCAAAATCGTAAAATTAAGAAAAAACCAAAATTAAAAATTATCTATAGATATAGCAAGTGATTTTAAGAAACAATGCTCTCTGTCGTAATTTTCGAATTTCGCATTCTTTCTAACAGAAAAAAAATAAAAAGCAATTATCAATAATTCTTTGAGGTGATCGGATCGTGGCCCTTACAGTATCGATACCTCGCATGACGATGTAAACAAAGCAATTGATTTCGCACGGGCCGTATTGGTGAGAAGAGAGGGGACGGCGGCAGGCCAGCGGGCTTCGAAGTAGGCAGCTGTTGTTCTTGACCGAAGACTTGACGAATCCTCGCGTCACTGTAGTTGATTTCTCGACGAGCTGATCAATTTCTGGCAAGCTTGATTGACGGTGTAGTTGACAGCTTTCTGGATCTGACCGTCGCACAATCCGAGGAATGGAAATAGCGACTTTGATGAAAATGTAGCGAGGTTATGATTTCGCAGGCAATTTCGGGTTTCCCTGGCTCAAAAAAGAAGAGCCGTACTGTGAATGCTCGATATTGCGTGAGCCAGTGGGAGACCAAGGTGCCTGCAATCAAACTCGCGAATCGTAGTGAGAAAAACCTCGGTTTGAATGAAAAAACTTTGGAGCGATCCAAACACGACCGTTCACGACTCACCAGAGAGAGAGAGAGAGAGAGAGAGAGAGATTAGATTAGATTAGATTAGATAAGTTTATCAATGTACATTATGTTGTACAATAAAATAATAGTGGAATATAGTATACATATGGTAAAAAACAAATAAAAGCAAATATATAATACAGAGTTTGACTAAAAATAGGTGAAATGGAGAGGTAAGTGTGTTAGAGTGAACGAGTGCAGTGAGGGTGCATGAAGAACAGTAAATAAATGAGGTAGATGGAATGACTTAAGCACTAAGAAAAATACCTTAGCGGTCAAAAATAAATTCAAAGATGTGGTGCTTAAACATGGCGAATGAGTCGATGGTGGGAATATGAGTGGGGAGATTGTTTCAGATGTAGGTCGAACTGATGAAGAATGAGTTCCTGGTCGACTCCAGTCTGAACGGGGGAACGACAAGGGGCCTTTGACACTCACCCCTTACAGGCCTCTGGCTAGTGTTTAGCTGATAGCGATTTGCAAGGTAGGTTGGCCTACCACTGGCCAGGATTTTGTAGAGAGTACAAGCCGAGGAGTACTCCCTACGACCAGAGCCAGTGAGCCAGCCAAGCTGACGCCTGTAAGGCGTGATGTGCTCGCGCCTCTTTACACCATAGATGTATCTGATTCCCGTGTTGAGGATACGCTGAATAAGGAGATCCTGTTCATCGGAAAGGTCAGAGAGCACTAGAGAGCAGTAGTCTACCACGGGAAACAAAAGAGCCTGAATAAGGTGCTTTCTGAGCGCAAGGGTGGTGCTGCGCCTGAAATGGTGGAGGCGGTACATAAGCGAGTTTGCTTTTTTGCAGATGGAAAGAACATGCAGCCTCCAATCCAGTTTGGCGTCGAGCACCACACCGAGGCTGCGTACAGAAGATTCAATTGGGACCGGGGTGCCATTTATCAGTATGGAGTGGTTTTGTGCCGATTTGGAGAATTGATTGATGTAATAGCCAGTGCCAAATACAATTGCTTTGGTTTTTTCAACATTGAGTTTGAGATGATTAAGCGGCCCACTCAGCGATACGAGAACCGACTCTGCTTAGAGCAGCAAGCGCCGCGTCAAGGTCAGACAGGTTGCACTGGAGATACACCTGAAGATCATCAGCATAGACAATAGACATAGAGAGAGAGAGAGAGAGAGAGAGAGAGAGAGAGAGAGAGAGAGAGAGAGAGAGAGAGAGAGAGAGAGAGAGAGAGAGAGAGAGAGAGAGAGAGAGAGAGAGAGAGAGAGAGAGAGAAAGAGAGAGAGAGAGAGTGAATCAGAGACAGAGAAGAAAGAGAGAATGTTGAGTCGGGAAGTAAGCTCACTCGGAAGTGAATCGGATTGTTAGCGAGTCGATCGGCACCAACGCGAGTGCCATGGCAAGTAGCCGATATGGAGCGCACGGGCGGCGCAGCTCTCCGCGTATCGCGTTCCAATCATCATTATAATCATTTTTCGAATCATCGTTCTATTAATCCATATGTAAGTCGAGAAATAGTTGCAGAGCGTAGAGATAAATCGATCGAGCGGGATCGGTCAATGTATTCCTTTCCCCATTTCAAATTTTATTAAATTTGAAACACAAAATTAGCGCTTATGCGAATCAACAGCTATTATTTACGCATCCTGCATCATACAACGTTGCGCGCCAATGACTTCTCGGCTGCCACGCTGTCACTGCATGGGTGAGGACGACCAGGCACCGGACGGAAGGATCTTATGTAAGTGGCCAAGCGGTCTCTTACCATGCCCCTCCCCCATATCCTACATTCCCCAACAATCGAAGCGGAACCAGAATTATCTCGCCGAAACAAGGGTATTCCACCCAACAGCCTCTCTAAATAACGGTCAGGTCATAACAATAATATGCGAGTGTCAGAATTGAATTTCATCTATAAGAACTTCAATTCTGATCACAATTCGACCATATAAGAATAATAACTAAAATTCTCTACTTACTGTTTATCTCTTGTTCCAATATAAATTCGGGCTCCTTACAGTTTATCTGGAATACGGATTGAAAATGAAGAATCAGATTCTTACAGAATATAAATATTCAACATGATAGGCTGGAAGATTACTTTTCCGAATTTGGTTGCGTCTTCATAACATTGGAAATTAAGCAGCTGGAGAACGATGAGGAGATTGATATAAAAGACTTCACTCCTAATTACTAAATCTGTAAGGAAGTGATAGTGCTACAGTGTATCACGTTTAACTGATGATTGTGTTCACTAAAGACGCCCATAGTAACTGCAGTATTTTTATAATCGACTTCAAGCGCCAGTCACATGTTATTATTGTAGACCATGACTAGCAGTGATATGATTATTTTCTGCTATCCATAGATTAGTTTCATCAATTGAATAAAACTTCAAGTAATGATTCAGTAATAGAAGCCTAAAAAATTATCATTCCAGAAATTATTTAATTATTAAATCAATTTCCAATTAATTCAGAATTCATTGAGTGATTATCAATTTCTCTTCAATATTTATATTTTCTGATTATCAAATAATCAATTTATCATTCATTCGATCAATGGACCGCAGAAAATAATTCTAGTACTGCTATAGTCATAGTTCACAATGATAACATGTGATTGGTATATGAAGTCGACAATAAAGATACAGCAGCTACCATAGGCGTTTTTAGTTAACACAATCGTCAGTTAAACGTGATATACTGTAGCACTGGCACTTACTCACAGATTGAGTTATTAGAAGTAAAGTTTTTCGTATCAATCTCATCAATGTCCCCCAGAGTAGGAGCAGATTAATAAGTTCATCGTGTGCAGCTGCTGAATTTTCAACGTGAAACTTTCAACCTATCCTCTTGGATGTGTATATTCTGTAAGATTTTGATTTTTCGTTTTTAATTTATATTCTAGGTAAACTGTTAAGAGTCAAAATCAATATTGAAACAAGAGATAAACAGTAAGTAGAGAATTTTGGTTGCTATTCTTATACGGTCGAATTTTGGACAACAAGTGTTCAGAATTGAAGTTCTTATAGATGGAATTCAATTCTGACACTCAATTATGATACAATTTTAGTGTCGCGAACCGTGACTTTAAAACTTCTTTCTCATGTTTCACTCTATATGAGTGAGATAATAACATAAAAATTGATGGTAATATATAAAAACAGATGACATATTGTCATTTGGGACGAGAAGTACGGGTTCAACCACAGTAACATAAGAAATATTTTGAGAGTTTGGGAGTGTCAGTTCCTGGGACTGTGAATACAAGCCTATTCTTGAGCCAAACTAATATTAAAGAAAGTTTGGTCAAGATTGGTAAGCCAGTCCTTCATCTCCTTCATTGAAAGTATTACCAGACAATTAAATGTTATCGAAAGCATTCTATTTTTTCCTAGGTAATATTCCCGATGACTGGCGGTGATCCATGTGAAAACTGTCTTCATTATCTGTCGAAATTTGGAATTGGTTCACGGATGAATTCGAGTGTCAGGTGAGAAAGTCATATTAGATCTATTATAAACTCACCATTTGAATTGACCCGATATTTCTGTTTCTTTTTATACTAACATTATAGTTACCCCATTAATCAAAATAGATGAAGCTGAAACTGCATTCTTGGAAGATAAATTTGTCTTGCTCAGGAAAATTTTATGGCTCAACAGCTTAACGCGTGGCAGAACAAAAATCCACGAGTCTTGGAAAATAACCGAAAAAGTCTGCATGATCTCGCAAGAACAATATTGACGTGAGAAGATGAGCTGAACCAGATACGGGAATAGATTCTCGATGTAGAATGGTTTGAGAAAATTCGGACATACTTTCAAAATATTTTTTCTCTGTATTCATCTATTCAAGTAACCCATGACCTGGAGGAGAGAGAGGCATGTGAATCATAATTATTCAATTGTAGACTCTCGATTGATTCATTTAGAAACACAACGTAAAAAAATTGAATAAGTAACATGAACTGGACTCAATGAACTCATGTTTTACTATTTTATATCAATGTGAAATGAGAAATGATCCACCCTATTCTTCACAATGAAATTTTGATTGAATGTGTGAATTATTAAAAATATCACTCATGGATTAAATTGAGATACGGAGCGAAAAGGGGATTAGATTCGCAAATCAACTGGGCTGTATCAGAACCAAAATTAAATTCACTTACATACATACAGAAAATGACGTAAATAATCCAAGTTTAGATGGGTATCTTCTGTCGCAGAATTGTAGGCCAGTAAAAGTACATCGACATGGGTGAATATCTGAGATGAACATACGCAAATCGTCGATGACATACGCCAATCGTCATCTTGAATGGAAGCCGTTTCATTTCAGATTTACTTCCATAGAAAGTGCCATTTCAGGAGAAATTTTGTCCCTCGGAGTTTTTCCGATTTCGGGGATGATGTGATATAAGTGTGTTTGTATGTGCATGTGTGTATGTGTGTATGTCTTTCTGAATATGACAACTTGATCCACGTCGAGACGTGATACTCTAGAAGTGAACTATTTACATCACATATTTTTTTTCATCGATGGTTTTTGATGAAAATTGGTCTTCGAGGACCTCAGAATTCCAAAATTGAAATGAAAACCTTCAAGATTTCCAACAGAAAAATTGGAAAGATGGTGGATTTTGATAAAAATTGGTATAATGGTACTCCCTATATTTTCTGGTACTCCGCCAGAGTGAGAATCCCCTCGGGTGACCACATACGCTAATTCTATGCGAGCGCAGTCCTCACTAAGGATGGGCGATACTGCCCGATTCTATCAAGAGTACTCGATACTTTTTTTGAAGAATTATTTTCTATACAATCTTTAAATTTTGGTAAATAATCGAATTTGAAGTCTTGTATTTGTATTATTAATGGTTATTGAAAATATTTTCGATTCCGAATCGATACTCCGATTCCTTTACAGGAATTGGGATTCTTCATATCGATACTTTTCAAATATCGATTCCTTGGGATCGATTTTTTTTGGTGGAATCGCCCATCTCTAGTCCTCACTCCTTAGCGTAGTGTATATTACGTCCAACATACATACACACACACATATATATATATATATATATATATATATAGTGTGTGTGGAGACGGAATAAATATTATGACGAGGTTAAAAACTGAACAAGTTATACGTAAGAAACAGCTGATATGGAGAACAGCTTGTGATGAAGCTCAATAACTTTACAGGAGGACACATCTATTCATGCCATGTAGTGATTATTTAATTAAAATACCTATCTTTGATTTGAATATCCACTAATCTCAAGATGATCAGTGTGATTGAAGATGGTTGACTTTACCAGCTTATTATCTCCAAGCTTATGATTTATGGATTGGAATTTATTTAACAGACTTTTATATCTTCAATACCTAGCGGGAAGACAAATAAATACAAGTATATGGATGACAAGAGCTAGCAAGACTAACATCATATAAGACGAAAAAACCATTTTCTGCAGACTGAAGGCTGCAAGGATGTATTATCAGTTTGATCAATTGGAGAAAATTTATTTTCTCAAATGCAGTGTAAAGTGCAGTCAACTCTGTACATATCTATATCGAATAGAGTCCAATTTCAAAATCAAGGTAAATTAGTTGATTTATTTTTGGATACATTTAGTGTCTGTTATTGATTAACAAATCTCACCAATCGTTTCTTTTTTCAGTTCAAAAAAAGATGTGTATGAAGTTAGAAGGGTACAACTGATCGGCATTTGCATACGGGCCACAAAAACTAGCCAGACTCTCATACAGTATGGAAAAATATTTTTTCGCTGACAACAGATTGTCTTAATATGAATAAGAATGATCAAGTAGAAGACTTCTACAGCAAAGCGAAATTTCAGTAGACGTGTTGGATCTTTTTCGACAATAACATCTTATATGAACATCCACAACTTTACAGGAGGAGACTTCTAGACTTTATGAGTGTTAGCTTCATTGACACATCTGTAGGTAATTTCAGTATCCGACAATTGTGAGATGATCAGTGTAACTCAAGGGTGTTGACTTTACCGGTTCCTTATCTCCCAATTCAAAACTGACTGACAAAAGTCAGTCTGAAGCTGAATTCCATGCCTCCATAGCAATGGTTGCTAGGAAAATAAACAATGGTTGTTCCGCAATGGATGTCTTGTCGATTCTCATCGGTCGTCGACAGAATTGAGTCCCAACGTGCATTAATGATGATTTCTGGAGCTTTCATCAAAAACACGTTAGCAACGGTTAACATGGAAATGAACAACTGATGGTGCTAAACACCGAATTCGATTTACATCTTCCGAAGACTAACCTGTGTGCGGAATTTCAGGACGATCAGACCAATCCTTTGAGAGTTATCGCATACCAAAACAAAAAATGGTCACACACGTACGTACGTACACATACACGCACACACACACACACACACACACATACAGCTTTAACATCTTAGCACCAGCCCCCCTTCCCCGCCAGGCAGCCGACCAACGACCCCCAAGGAGGAGACAGGATAGCCACCATCGCCACCACCGCAAGACCCGCCCTCTTCACCACCACCGTCGGGCCAGCCCACACCACCACCACCAGCAGGCCACCCATCTGCGAGCGACCGGCTCACGGCGCTCCAAAGTCCTCGATCCCCCCAAGAAGGGCCAATCCACTCGGCCCGCGGGTGAACTAAAATGCTAACGGGCGACTCGGGCCCGGAAGCTGCGACGCCCGAGAGCGAGTGGGCGTCCATCAAGGGTGAGTTCGACGCCTTGTGGAATGAGAACACCGCCCTGGAGGAGCGGCAGTACCGAGCCTTCTAGCGGGTGGGGAGGTTCCGCCGAACCCATCAAACAAAGCCCCGGGTCTCATCGGGCTCTGCGAGCGAGACCTCCTGGACTGGCGCGAGGAACAGGACCGCCGAGGAGACTTCCGCCGCCTCCGGGCCAGCCAGCGCGCCAAGCAAGAGGCCGTGGAGGCTAAGGCCCGGAAGGACAAGGAGGAGGTGGCCAGAGAGCGCCAGCGGGAGGCCGAAGAACAAGCGTCCCGACTCTCCAGCGAGGCCCGGGAGAGGGCAGAAAAGGCGAAGGCGGAGCTACAGCGCTTAGCGAAGCTTTGCTTCGAGGCCGAGGAGCGGGCGCGTCCTCTGGGCGGGGCCGCCCCCGTCAGCAAAAAGACCTGCCTCAATTGTGGTTGGCCAGGAGTTTGGAAGCCCAAAAAGTGCCGGAATCGGCTCAATCACAAACGGGGGCGAACTCACTCATCGCACCGCCCCATCACCAAACGCTGAAGGTCCGCCACCCACCATCCGACACCAGGGCCCGAGCCCGAAGAAGACGCGGAGCCGGAGCCCGAAGAAGACGGCAGGGGGAGAAGCGACGCCGGCCTTCAGAAGACTGAGGGTGGGAGCGACAGGTCCAGCAGCGAATTGTAAGTCGCGCCTTATTTGTGACCCCGCAAGCGAGCGAATACTCGGCCTCGTGGCCGAGCGGCCCTCTGCGGGTGCACGCGTTTCAAGGTCGTTGGCGGGCACCGGCCCACCAATGCAATTGTATTTGTGCAGTTCTTTTTATAAATTCAATGAAGAGGCTTAGTTCTATTATTTCAAATTCAGTCACGAGTTTTTCTTGTTCGACCTCCCCGCACCTACGACCGAATCCCCCCTCTTTCCGTGGCCGAGAAACCTTCCGTTTCTCGGCTTACGGAGTAGCCGCGTTCACGTATTCACGATAGTTTTAAGTGCGCAATCAGATTGAGGGCTCATTGCACGCGGTGATTACTACGGAGCCTTAGCAATTGGCGTGAGCCGCAACGTTGGACCGCGAGCGCCGAACCGAGCCTCTACACCCCCTTTTCCCCAGCTTTTCCCAGTCCCGGGGAAGCGCCCACTACGCGAGTAGCGACGGTCCGTACCTGTGTACGGCTACGGACAGCTGGGATCATTTCCGAGACCCTTGGCGCGTGGGAGCTGAGCGACGGACCTGGCCGCTAGGCGAGGAACGGGGCATTATCGAGTAGCTCGGGGTGCGCTTTCTGCGATAAGTGCGGAAAACACCCCGTTGTAATATATATATATATATATATATATATATATATATATATATATATATATATATATATTGTTACGTGGCTATAGGTAGTAGCCTTATAAGTTCGATTTATTTATTGGGGATTGATTCGGTATCTCGGCGGCAGCCATGCGTACCTTTGTTCGGAAAGGGTACGTGAGTTTGAGTGGTCGAATTAACACAACAGAGAGTGTTCAGGTTAACTAAGAATACGATTATTAGATTCCAAATACCGAAAGAGCCTTGTGTGACGATTCAGATAGATGTACTTAAGTTATACCGCGAGGTCGCGTACGTGGTGAACTGTCCGTTACGTGGTTGATTTGAGTTAGCTCCCGAGCGCCTCAAGTCGCTCCTATTTATGTTGTCGTGGGGGTGAGTCCGTTCCTGCGGTAGTGGGAGGTATTCATCCCCTAAGGATTCGAGAAGTGGGGACTCGTCCTCGTCGCTCCTCGTGCGTCATTGTCTGCGGCGTTTCCGTTACTGCGAGTATTTTTAGTAATGTGATACTTTTCTGGTTCTGTCCACGTGCATGTCGCGATGCTTCTGACTGCGTCGATTGTCAATGATAATATAATTAGGTATGTATGCCACGTGACACGTTAGAGGGCTGCCTTCCGACGCCCTCGTCGGAATTCCACACAACTTTGACGGAAAAGAAATATAGGTATCGGCTGATTTAGAATCGTCTCGCAGTTTTCAACATGTCGTGATTATTCCTATCCATTATACATATATTTGTTATCTATTGTTTATGTGTATTGTTACAAGTATCGTGTATGTATTGGTGTTTTTGTGTTCATGTGTATGTATCGTGTAAGTTTCCTAATACAATATTATCTACCCTATAGGCTCCTTCGGTTTTAAACATTAGTTGAAGACTTCAAAAAATTCATTTATTTATATCGATTTTTTCCATTATCAATCTGATAATCACAGATTTTCCATTGACTGTGATCTTTCTTTCGTCCATTGGATAGGCAAGGTCATCTGGTTTCGACCATGTGACATGTTGTCACTCTGCAAGCTCAGTAACCCCTGGTATCGTGCGGCTAGGTCTAAGCTCTTGAGACTCACGGCCGGTATCATTGGGGTAGCTGCTGGAGCTGCCGTCTGAATGATGATTGTGTTCGAGCTATCTGGTTCGACAACTCTTGATTCATGGTTCAGGTCGCCTGTTGGATGTTCTTCAGTGTCTGAAAATATTCTCTCACTGATTAGTGTAGCGGCCCCCCTTACGAGTGGAATCAACCAAACTGCTAAAAATCCTAATATCATTAGGGCGATAGCTGACCATGAGATCGTGAATGTACTCGATAGGTTCACCAGTTTCTGTTCTATTGCCTTACTTTTGCCCAATGCTTTTGCCTTTGTTATTATGTCGCGTAGGTCTGTTCCGTACTGTAATACTCGAGTTGGGGATTTAAATTCGTATTCCTCCAGTGTCTTTGCGTCATTCAATACGTCTTCTACATGCATTGTATTATTAATAATTTTTGACACGTCTAAATTAGTGCTGTTTATCATATTAATCACTGACGAAGTAGTTATGCTTCTAGTACTTGTGAGCTTTATGAAATTTGATCTTCCCGTACACCCTGTTGGAAGTTTCAATAATCCTGTTCCGAATATTTCAATTGATCGGTCGGGTGAATTTTTGCATGTTAGAAAAACGGTCTCTTCCACATTATTCGAAAATAGCCATGTATCGAGGTTATTTGTACGCGCCCAAAACGTATGTTCTAACTTGACAATTCTTATTTTACACGGAGATTTGTCTACTAGCGAATTTCCTGATGCTATCTGTATTTCGCAGCTCGCCGACCTATCTACTTTATGCCATGGTTCCGTATTTTTGCAAATGTATGCTCTGTCCAGAGTTTTGCATGTGTTTAATATATTTTGAGATATTGGGAAATACGAATCTCGGGCTTTTAAAACAAATTGCTGATTTTCCGGCCAAATATAGGCGAAAATTTCGCTGTAATTAACAGATTTTTGAAAGATTGGTACTGCCGATACTTTGTATAATTTAGATTTCCCGTAATCCAATAACGGTATCTCTAAACAATATATTAATTCTGAGTTTTGGAATAATATTGTGACTTCTGAAATTTTTACCAAATTGCTCATTGATTCTGGGCTCATATCTAATGGAAGGATAGCCCCTGATACTGATTCTCTTATAATGCTTGCAGATTTATTTATTTGTTCTGGGGGAAGTAATTTAGGATGTATTATTCCTTGTGTGGCGAATAAAATCGCGTCTTTCAACATTGCGGCATCGATTTCGTATTGAATCACGTTTTCCGATAATAATTCCATAGCTGCAGAAAATTTATTCTTATTTTGGGCGCCAATTTGTTGTAGTTTCAACTGCTTGACTACATTTTCGAGATCGATGACTTTTTGATCTACGCTCATAAATTTTTTTACCACGATTTCTGTCTGTTTTGCTAATAATTTAGAGGCGGTTTGGGTATCGTTTGAATTTAACTCGATTAAACTTTTCAATTCCCGTTCAGATTCCTCATCTAATGTTCCGAAGAGATATTTCTCCACTTTGCCGATTACTGAGAACCATGCGCGTTTTAGCCTCCGCCGTCTTTCTGTTTCATGGCCTCGTATCATATGGACTGCTCTGTCAGCGTCATTTTCTGTGGTTCTAATTGGGTTGAACAGTTGTTTCAATTCCTGGCCATATTCGCAACCCATTATCCTATTTTCTTCATAACAAACTTGGTTTAACGAGTGCCACGCGAATTTTAGCTTTTCACCTTGTTTAAAAAACGACTCCAACTCTATCTTTTGGATCAATTTTTATATTGTACTAGTTGTGAATAGCTCGTTGGTTTCTTCAACTAGTAATCCTGGGTTTTGATCTAGCTTCCTGATCAATTTATCCCTGATATCTCCCCTGGCCCTGCAATACAAAACTCGTATTACTTGCGCTACTTAAATTTCAGAATTTATTAACTCAAAACGTGTTTCCTCCCTATTTTTACTGAGCAATTTGTCATTGAATTTGTTATTTAGGCATTTGTTACTAATGTGTTATTATAGCTTAATGGGTCAAACTGGATTTCCGCTACTAAACATACTTCAATTTCTCTGCACTCCGAGGGTTGGTTTTGGCTCGGTTTTACTGTGTTTCTCTATTACTATTTATTTCTCGAATGTGTGGAATTACAAATTGATAACGTAGGACTCGTGGTATTGATAAATCGTCTTTAATTGCGCTTAAGAAATTTCGGGGGTCGCCGAATATCATAATGCCGAATTATGATATTCAATGTTACAATTGTACTCTTAGAGGTTCTATCATGTATCTATTATTTGGATTTTTGCGTTACGTTAGAGTTCATTCAACCATGAACTTTCTACATCGAAAAAAAAAATATTTACGGTGACTTCCGCCAATGCGCTATTTCTTAAGGTTTTTTTGAATTTGGCTATGATCGACTTGGGATTTTAAATCCTGCAAGAGGTATTTTAAAGCTTAGTTTAATACCTATTAGAAAACATTTCCATAGTTATCATCCGACTACTTGGACCTATTAATCGCAATTCAAAACGCAAAAGGTTATATGGACTAACTATGCAGTCCATTCGTTTGCACTTATTCTATATCTAAGTATAAAGTATGAAAATACAATAATTAATACATGAAATGCAGCTAACATCCATAATCTTTTCAATCTGGAATGCGTGCTATTGTTCTGATAACTGCAGTTCGATAGTCCGTTTCTGTTCAGTTTCAGCTGATTAAAGATTACTCTTAACTAATCCATTTCATTTTTATTTCAAACCTATGTAATCTTAAAGAAAATAATAAAATTACAAAATCATTGAGCCTGTTACTATTTAATTTAGTTTAAATTATTGGCCAGAGGCTTGGCAGAAATAACATTCAAATTATAAGAACTGCGCGCGGCGTGAGGTTTCATCCTCCGCCCGTCGCGTGTATAAACTCGCTGCATCAGCTGTGCGCCATACGCAGCGAATGCATATACTGCGCGCGGCACGAGGTCTCATCCTCCACCCGTCGCGTGTATAAGCTCGCTGCATCAGCTGTGCGCCATACGCAGCGAATGCATATACTGCGCGCGGCACGAGGTCTCATCCTCCACCCGTCGCGTGTATAAGCTCGCTGCATCAGCTGTGCGCCATACGCAGCGAATGCATATACTGCACGCGGCACGAGGTCTCATCCTCCACCCGTCGCGTGTATAAGCTCGCTGCGCCCGGCCGGCCGCTATACGCAGCGACTGCATATACTACGCGCGGCGCGAGACTTCATCCTATATATCGAGTAGCTCGGGGTGCGCTTTCTGTCAGTACGTGGCTATAGGTAGTAGCCTTATAAGTTCGATTTATTTATTGGGGATTGATTCGGTATCTCGGCGGCAGCCGTGCGTACCTTTGTTCGGAAAGGGTACGTGAGTTTGAGTGGTCGAATTAACACAACACAGATTGTTCAGGTTAACTAAGAATACGTTTATTAGATTGCAAATACCGAAAGAGCCTTGTGTGACGATTCAGAATAGATGTACTTAAGTTATACCGCGAGGTCGCGTACGTGGTGAACTGTCCGTTACGTGGTTGATTTGAGTTAGCTCCCGAGCGCCTCAAGTCGCTCCTATTTATGTTGTCGTGGGGGTGAGTCCGTTCCTGCGGTAGTGGGAGGTATTCATCCCCTAAGGATTCGAGAAGTGGGGACTCGTCCTCGTCGCTCCTCGTGCGTCATTGTCTGCGGCGTTTCCGTTACTGCGAGTATTTTTAGTAATGTGATACTTTTCTGGTTCTGTCCACGTGCATGTCGCGATGCTTCTGACTGCGTCGATTGTCAATGATAATATAATTAAGTATGTATGCCACGTGACACGTTAGAGGGCTGCCTTCCGACGCCCTCGTCGGAATTCAACACAACTTTGACGGGAAAAAAATATAGGTATCGGCTGATTTAGAATCGTCTCGCGGTTTTCAACATGTCGTGATTATTCTCATTCATTATACATATATTTGTTATCTATTGTTTATGTGTATTGTTACAAGTATCGTGTATGTATTGGTGTTTTTGTGTTCATATGTATGTATCGCGTAAGTTTCCTAATACAATATTATCTACCCTATAGGCTCTTTCGGTTTTAAACATTAATTGAAGACTTCAAAAAAATTCATTCATTTATATCGATTTTTCTTAATCTGATAATCACAGATTTTCCATTGACTGCGATCTTTCTTTCGTCCATTGGATAGGCAAGGTCATCTGGTTTCGACCATGTGACATGTTGTCACTCTGCGAGCTCAGCAACCCCTGGTATCGTGCGGCTAGGTCTAAGCTCTTGAGACTCACGGCCGGTATCATTGGGGTAGCTGCTGGAGCTGCCGTCTGAATGATGATTGTGTTCGAGCTATCTGGTTCGACAACTCTTAATTCATGGTTCAGGTCGCCTGTTGGATGTTCTTCAGTGTCTGAAAATATTCTCTCACTGATTAGTGTAGCGGCCCCCCTTACGAGTGGAATCAACCAAACTGCTAAAAATCCTAATATCATTAGGGCGATAGCTGACCATGAGATCGTGAATGTACTCGATAGGTTCACCAGTTTCTGTTCTATTGCCTTACTTTTGCCCAATGCTTTTGCCTTTGTTATTATGTCGCGTAGGTCTGTTCCGTACTGTAATACTCGAGTTGGGGATTTAAATTCGTATTCCTCCAGTGTCTTTGCGTCATTCAATACGTCTTCTACATGTATTGTATTATTAATAATTTTTGACACGTCTAAATTAGTGCTGTTTATCATATTAATCACTGACGAAGTAGTTATGCTTCTAGTACTTGTGAGCTTTATGAAATTTGATCTTCCCGTACACCCTGTTGGAAGTTTCAACAATCCTGTTCCGAATATTTCAATTGATCGGTCGGGTGAATTTTTGCATGTTAGAAAAACGGTCTCTTCCGCATTATTTGAAAATAGCCATGTATCGAGGTTATTTGTACGCGCCCAAAACGTATGTTCCAACTTGACAATTCTTATTTTACACGAAGATTTGTCTACTAGCGAATTTCCTGATGCTATCTGTATTTCGCAGCTCGCCGACCTATCTATTTTATGCCATGGTTCCGTATTTTTGCAAATGTATGCTCTGTCCAGAGTTTTGCATGTGTTTAATATATTTTGAGATATTGGGAAATACGAATCTCGGGCTTCATTTAGAACAAATTGTTGATTTTCCGGCCAAATATAGGCGAAAATTTCGCTGTGATTAACAGATTTTTGAAAGATTGGTACTGCCGATACTTTGTATAATTTGGATTTCCCGTAATCCAATAACGGTATCTCTAAACAATATATTAATTCTGAGTTTTGGAATAATATTGTGACTTCTGAAATTTTTACCAAATTGCTCATTGATTCGGACTCATATCTAATGGAAGGATAGCTCCTGATACTGATTCTCTTGTAATGCTTGCAGATTTATTTATTTGTTCTGGGGGAAGTAATTTAGGATGTATTATTCCTTGTGTGGCGAATAAAATCGCGTCTGTCAACATTGCGGCATCGATTTCGTATTGAATCACGTTTTCCGATAATAATTCCATAGCTGCAGAAAATTTATTCTTATTTTGGGCGCCAATTTGTTGTAGTTTCAACTGCTTGACTACATTTTCGAGATCGATGACTTTTTGATCTACGCTCACAAATTTGTTTACCACGATTTCTGTCTGTTTTGCTAATAATTTAGAGGCGGTTTGGGTATTTGAATTTAACTCGATTAACCCTTTCAGTTCCCGTTCAGATTCCTCGTCTAATGTTCCGAAGAGATATTTCTCCACTTTGCCAATTACTGAGAACCATGCGCGTTTTTGCCTCCGCCGTCTTTCTGTTTCATGGCCTCGTATCATATGAACTGCTCTGTCAGCGTCATTTTCTGTGGTTCTAATTTGGTTGAACAGTTGTTTCAATTCCTGGCCATATTCGCAACCCATTATCCTATTTTCTTCATTACAAACTTGGTTTAATGAGTGCCACGCGAATTTTAGCTTTTCACCTTGTTTAAAAAACAGCTCCAACTCTATCTTTTGGATCAATTTCCATGTTGTACTAGTTGTGAATAGCTCGTTGGTTTCTTCAACTAGTAATCCTGGGTTTTGATCTAGCTTCCTGATCAATTTATCCCTGATATCTCCCCTGGCCCTGCAATACAAAACTCGTATTACTTGCGCTACTTAAATTTCAGAATTTATTAACTCAAAACGTGTTTCCTCCCTATTTTTACTGAGCAATTTGTCATTGAATTTGTTATTTAGGCATTTGTTACTAATGTGTTATTATAGCTTAATGGGTCAAACTGGATTTCCGCTACTAAACATACTTCAATTTCTCTGCACTCCGAGGGTTGGTTTTGGCTCGGTTTTACTGTGTTTCTCTATTACTATTTATTTCTCGAATGTGTGGAATTACAAATTGATAACGTAGGACTCGTGGTATTGATAAATCGTCTTTAATTGCGCTTAAGAAATTTCGGGGGTCGCCGAATATCATAATGCCGAATTATGATATTCAATGTTACAATTGTACTCTTAGAGGTTCTATCATGTATCTATTATTTGGATTTTTGCGTTACGTTAGAGTTCATTCAACCATGAACTTTCTACATCGAAAAAAAAAATATTTACGGTGACTTCCGCCAATGCGCTATTTCTTAAGGTTTTTTTTTTGAATTTGGCTATGATCGACTTGGGATTTTAAATCCTGCAAGAGGTATTTTAAAGCTTAGTTTAATACCTATTAGAAAACATTTCCATAGTTATCATCCGACTACTTGGACCTATTAATCGCAATTCAAAACGCGAAAGGTTATATGGACTAACTATGCAGTCCATTCGTTTGCACTTATTTTATATCTAAGTATAAAGTATGAAAATACAATAATTAATACATGAAAATGCAGCTAACATCCATAATCTTTTTAATCTGGAATGCGTGCTATTGTTCTGATAAACTGCAGTTCGATAGTCCGTTTCTGTTCAGCTTCAGTTGACTAAAGATTACTCTTAACTAATCCATTTCATTTTTATTTCAAACCTATGTAATCTTAAAGAAAATAATAAAATTACAAAATCACTGAGCCTGTTACTATTTAATTTAGTTTAAATTATTGGCCAGAGGCTTGGCAGAAATAAAATTCAAATTATAAGAACTGCGCGCGGTGTGAGGTTTCATCCTCCGCCCGTCGCGTGTATAAGCTCGCTGCATCAGCTGTGCGCCATACGCAGCGAATGCATATACTGCGCGCGGCACGAGGTCTCATCCTCCACCCGTCGCGTGTATAAGCTCGCTGCATCAGCTGTGCGCCATACGCAGCCAATGCATATACTGCGCGCGGCACGAGGTCTCATCCTCCACCCGTCGCGTGTATAAGCTCGCTGCATCAGCTGTGCGCCATACGCAGCGAATGCATATACTGCACGCGGCACGAGGTCTCATCCTCCACCCGTCGCGTGTATAAGCTCGCTGCGCCCGGCCGGCCGCTATACGCAGCGACTGCATATACTACGCGCGGCGCGAGACTTCATCCTCCACCCGTCGCGTGTATAAGCCCGCTGCGCCCGGCCGGCCGCTTATCTCTAGCGGATGCCCGTATCGCGCGCGGCACGAGATTTCATCCTCCACCCGTCGCGTGTATGGACCTGCCTACAGTGCACACGCCAGTGCTCACGTGTATTCGTCGCGCTAGTGCAGTTTTTTTTTGCGTGTCTTTTGTGCTAGTGGTGATTCCTGTCCCTGGCTGCTCTCATTGTTGACCATCTTATTTCATCTGACATCGTACTCGTGTCTTAACCGGTAAGTGTATTTTTAATATTGATGGCCCCAAAGGTATATTTGTATTCTCAATCCGACTTATAATCCTTGAAAAAGACTTTTTTGTTTTGGTTCTCGTTATCAATAAAATTAAATTATGGTTAAGAATAAGCACTCAATTATCAATTAATCTAGCAAATTTATAGTTAGCTTTAGGATATCGAACTGATAAAAAAAATGAAGAAGATTCATGGTATGCTTTGTTCAATATATAAAATCGTCAGCGATATTTAGTTTTACCATCAAATTTGCTTTCAGCCGTCCCACTCATATACACAGCAAACACGATTTCTTAATTTAAGTCAAAAAATCCTTCTTAAAATGGGACGGAACGAATTTCAGCATATAAAAAGTACTGGAATCAAAATTCTTATTTTGTACTTTGATTAAGTACTTTTCGTACCGAACTTCGGTACGACGAAGTACTTGAATTCATAATTCTCATTTCTGTTGTGATCAGGGACATACACAAACAAACACACGCACACACACGCGAGAATATTATAACAAAAACGTTGATAACCGCACGGGCGAAATCGGCCGGCCCGCAGCGGCCGGACGGGCGCGGAAGCACTGACCGGACGGTTACAGCGCGGCTGACCGCTCGGACAAACGGCGCAAGCGCGCGCAGATATAAAAAGGCGCGCCAAGATCAATTCGGGAGTTCACAATCCGCAAGCGTGCCGCGCACATCGTCGAGTATCTCCGAGTCCGCCGCAGACCAACCCATTGTATCTCCGCGTGGCGTAACGCGATAGTTCGCCAAAGCCTGTAAAAAAGTTAAATACAAGCAATAAATAAACATATAAGTTAAAGTGAGTGTGAAATCAGTTTCATAGTGTGTTCATCATATTCACTTACCTGAACCCTTTTGGCAATTGCATTTAATTTGCAATCAAATAATATAGTTTTCTTATTTGTGCTTCAACAAATAAGTGGCGACCGTGAAACCAGCATTCGAGAATCAGAGAGAGGAGCGAGAAATAAACCACACCTCTGATTACATGGCGACCGTGACAGGACTACACTAAGGACAAATCCG
This sequence comes from Aphelinus atriplicis, assembly GCA_020882685.1. Classification (NCBI taxonomy): domain Eukaryota; kingdom Metazoa; phylum Arthropoda; class Insecta; order Hymenoptera; family Aphelinidae; genus Aphelinus; species Aphelinus atriplicis. The sequence goes on from JAJGQD010000006.1 coordinate 4,844,368, forward strand.
GTGTAGAGTGCTGAAAAGTAAAGGAAAAGTTATTAACAAAGTGATACGTTCAAAGTGAAAGAAGTGTAATAGTGTAATCTTCGAAAAAAAAAAGAAGGAACTTATCTGAAAAAAAATGTCGGGCAACAGTGAAGAAGAACGACAGAGATCAGGTGAAGACGACATCGATCGACGATTAGAGAACGCCATAGCAGCAGGAAACGTTCAGCAGAACAGGCGAGGAGGACGCAGAAGGGTGCCGGCTCCGGCACATGTCCAAGAAGTTGTGGACAGCGATGGAGAAGAAGGAAGAGTAGATGGAGCGCACGTTGGGGAGACGGAAAACGAAGCAAGGGTAGGAAACTTAGAATTTCCACCACCTGAACCCGAACGAGCTGAGCAACAGGACGCTGGTATGCAGGAGTTGATAAGAGAAATGCGGAATATGAGGGCTGAGTTGCAAAGAATGCAACAGCAGAATGCCGAGTTACGCAGATACCAAGGACAACTGCAAAATGATATCATACAATACGGACGAATAGGAAACAGGCAGAATGATCCACGAGGTGCAAGAGGAGAAAATGCACAACAGGGTATACCAATAAACAATGAGAGAAGAGGCGCGGGGCGCATTGACAGACAATCCATGAGACTAATCAGAAAAACTTCGAAGATTGGGAACCTCAAGTTTGAAGGAAATGTGGTGAAATGCAACCCGGAAAAAATGGTTAAAGAATTCGAAAACCACGCAGCATTGGAAGAGTTGAATGAACGAGAAAAACTAGCAGCATTTATGGGCATTATGAAAAATGATGCAGCAACATGGATACAAACAACAGAAGCACAGAATTACAGGCAAGTAAAAACGGAGTTCTTGAACAAGTATTGGGGTGAGAAAGTACAAGGCAAAGTGATACAATACATGATCGAGGGGCACTTCGAGGATAAGGAGGAAAGTAGCATGGAGAGCTATTTTAGGAAATGGGCATCATTGGCAAGAAGCCTACGAGATCCATATCCCGATGAATGGATTATTAACAGGATGAAGATGCACTTCCCAGGGAGGATTCGAGAGAAGATAGAATTTCGAGAACCAAGGACAGTGGATGAAGCGGCTAGAATACTACTAGAGTATGACAAGCCGAGTTTTGGAATCGAAATAAAGAGAAGAGAACAGCCAAACAGATACTACAACAGGGATCAGTACCGAACGGGCCAAAAGGACAATAAGCCATTTGAAAAGGGTCACCAGCATTACAAAAATCCCGTCAAATACAGATCTGACAATCAAAACAAAACGTATGAAAGAGAATACGACAAAAACAACCGACAAACAAACGAGAGGAAGATGCGAGTAATCGAAGCAGAGGAATCATCAGAAGAAGAAGAAGAAGACGATGAGTTTACGTACATGCCCGAACAGGAGGAAGAAGATGAGGATGGAGAATCAGATGGAGCAGAAGGAGAAGAGCAACAGAACAGAATACGAACAATCCAAAAAATACAGGAGGACAACACAAAAAATGAAGAAAACAGGGGAAAACAAGAAATAGAGGAATTTGCCACAGAGCAAAACCTTTGCAGCGAGTCAGACGAGAATGTGGAGGCAGAAACAAGCATGTGTCCAGTAGTGAGACTGAGGATAAACAACATAGCCGTGTCAGCACTATTAGACACAGGGGCACAGCTGCCAGCAATATCCGAGACGATGTTGGAAAAAATCGAAAAGGAAAATAACGGCATCAAAAAACTGAATGCACCCACCACCGTAGTACGTGGGGCATTAGGAGACAAAGTAACAATAAACAGGCAAATATTAATGGAAATTACAATAAATGGAAAAGAGATACTACACCCAGCCATAGTCATAAGAAAGTTGTCGAACCCATTGATTCTAGGATTCGACTTTATGAAAAAGAACAAGGTCATGATGGACACGGAAAAAGGAGTGGCCAGATTCAAAAGCATCCAACAAGAAATAAAATTAAACACATCAGAAAGACAGATATTTTCCATGGAAGAAGTGGAGGAAGAAATTGATGAAAAGGAGAGAGAGAGACAAATACAAGAAATCAAAAAAGAATTTAAAGACGTGTTTACGAACACGACAGGAAAAATGAAAGGCTATAAACATGTGATAAAAATGAAGAATAAGGAGCCATTTAAGGATTCAGATTCAGGTCACAAACATACATTTTTTTGAGACTACCGTTCGGAATAAAAACAGCATCGGCATCATTCATCAGAGGAATTGCACAGATACTGGGTAAAGAACTTGAAGAAATTATAATCATCTACTTAGACGATATACTTATCATGGCTAAAACATGGAAGGAACTAATACACCTGATAAGAAAAGTTCTAGAAAGATTCAGAATCGGGGGAGTAACGATAAACGAGAGTAAGTCAAGAATGGGCGTGAAAGAAGTGACGTTTCTGGGACACATATTAAATGAAACAAAAATTAATATGACGGAAGAAACAAAGAGAAATGTAATTGAATTTCCAACACCAAAAAGCAAGAAACAGCTTCAATATATATGAGGGACCATACATCATCAAAAACATAAGTAGAAAAAACAGTTATGAATTACAAAGCATAAAATCATCAAATATTGTTGGAGTATATAATACAAGACAACTAAGACCATACAGAGAAAGAAAAACGACACGAGTGAAAATAGCATCGGCACAATTAAGCCCAAGGGTTAGAGTCAACATCGGGGAAGCTGAAACAACGGCAATGATAGACACAGGAGCATCCTCTTCTGCAATATCGTCACACACAATAACATTTTTGAAAAGCCAGGGATGCAAAATTAACATATATGGCACGAAAAAACGAGAAATACAAGGAATCAATGGATTCACAACATCAGTAGATAAAGCAGCAGATATTGAGATCAAAATCCTAGGGCATTTGATTATAGTAAAATTAATGAATTTAAAAGATGAAATAATACCAATGATAATCGGCATGGATATAATAAAACAAATGGGAATGATTATAGACGCACAAAAAAATAGAATAACAGTGAACTGCAACACAATAAAAGGAGGACCATACGGTCTATGCGAATGTCAAAATCAAGGTCATAGGGAATATAAATATGATATAAATACAGGTACAGAAAAATCAAAAGATCAGTATCTAACGAGCCACGAGACAGAGAACAAAAACACGATGGAAGCAAGAATCGCCGAAGCCAGGGAAGAGGTCAGGAGGCAAGAACAATTACTGTTCCAAGCTCTCCAAAGAGAAGCAGAATTGTTGAAACAAGAAAGAGACATAATTGCAGAGGAAAATAACAAAATTTTATCAAGAATCCAGGCGAGACAGGGGCTACAAATAAAGAAAGAACCGGCAACAATTGATCTGGCATCGACACAGGCAAGTGAAGAACAAGCCACAGAAGAAAACATTATAGAGCAGGCACTGAAATTAACCGACCTAGACTTGGACATACAGTGGGACCCGAGTACTTTCCAATGCGACGCTTTAGACTTGCCAGAAACACCAATTGACGTAGGGCAATGGATCATGGACAACGCCGGATTCATAAACTACAGCAACATCAACAGTTGCACTAAGCCAGATCAAAACAACAATGATCACTACACAAGATCACATGAGTGGACGCTGAATGACATCAATGAACAGATCCTCGTGGATTTGCCAGGGTTCAATGAACAGGCAACAATTGCACCACTCGCCAACACCAACGAGCCATCACAGTTGGTAAGCGAGCACACCAAAACCGCTCAGCTGACATCAGAGGAATACTATACACCAGCAGCAGAATACACATACACAGCACCATTGGGATCACCAACACCTGAAGAAATTAAACAAAATACATATCCAAATACTATCAGCAAAAAGGATATTGTACTTACGCCAAAGTGGAAGAGAAATTCTAATGGAAAATTCGAACCCATAACCGGCAAACAGAAATCATTCGCAATATCCAGGAGGAACAGGCGTAAAAAGGAACGAGCACCAATACTCAGGAGGCCGCGTGAACTGGAACCAGGCGTGAAGACCGAGGGGCTGACCAACGAGCAGCTGATGCTGAAGCTACTACAACTAGGAGGTAGCATGCCAGGTACCCAAGGTGACGCACACAGCACCAGCAGCAAGGGCAGCTCATCGTAAGCAGCGGACATCATGAAACTCCAGCAACGGCTGTCCTAGTGAGTGCAGTGATGTATAAGTAATAGTGAAAATCTAAGTGTCAATGAGTAGTGACCAGTGACAAAGATAAGGTACTATTTACATTTTACAACTAAGTTATAACTATACAAAACTAAAAGGACTAGTAACGTTATTATAAAAATAACATGAACATATATAGAAATATATAGAAAAAAAAAATGTGTTATTGTTATTTATAAACAGTACACGTTTAATAAGATTGAATAATAAAATAAGATAGTTTAGATAAGCGACACCATGTCAAAACAATAGAATAAGGAAAACAATGCGATTCACATGACTTACCTCAGACAACCTAATTTTGAATATTTAACAAACCACAGAACAGCATGTAAACGAAATTACCCGAAAAGCACAGGAACGAACAACTCTACCTAAAACAACAGACCAAATCAATCAATTCACAAACAATATAAAACAGACAAGAATGACATGAACACTTTATATTAATAAATCATGCACAAACTATTAATATATGAACTATGAACATATATGTATATGAATTGATGAAGCATGAATGAATCATGAATTGATGAATTAGAATAAGTAAAATATGTACACATAGAAATAAGTCGAATAGGTTTGTTTACAAAGACACATGTATCACACACTGGGAGTATAGACACACACACCGACGAATGTCACCGTCAGCGGCCCACACGTGTGCGACACATAACCCCAAACATCGTGCCATGGAGACAAGAAAAATCTTGGCGATAACGAGATTTACCTTGACACCAGGGCAGGCGGGGGTGTGATCAGGGACATACACAAACAGACACACGCACACACACGCGAGAATATTATAACAAAAACGTTGATAACCGCACGGGCGAAATCGGCCGGCCCGCAGCGGCCGCACGGGCGCGGAAGCACTGACCGGACGGTTACAGCGCGGCTGACCGCTCGGACAAACGGCGCAAGCGCGCGCAGATATAAAAAGGCGCGCCAAGATCAATTCGGGAGTTCACAATCCGCAAGCGTGCCGCGCACATCGTCGAGTATCTCCGAGTCCGCCGCAGACCAACCCATTGTATCTCCGCGTGGCGTAACGCGATAGTTCGCCAAAGCCTGTAAAAAAGTTAAATACAAGCAATAAATAAACATATAAGTTAAAGTGAGTGTGAAATCAGTTTCATAGTGTGTTCATCATATTCACTTACCTGAACCCTTTTGGCAATTGCATTTAATTTGCAATCAAATAATATAGTTTTCTTATTTGTGCTTCAACAAATAAGTGGCGACCGTGAAACCAGCATTCGAGAATCAGAGAGAGGAGCGGGAAATAAACCACACCTCTGATTACACTGTATTTAGATTATTCTTTTATTGGCGTCTCAATCTCAAAAATATGCGGGCGATAACCCTTGCACAAGATAAATAAAAATGTAATTTTCAAATCTATTGTTAATTTTTTTTTTTTTTTTATCGTTTGTTTATTTATTCTATTCTATTATCTGTTGTTTTAATCAGGTTCTCAGAATTCAGAACAACTCGGAAAGTTGTGTAGTTTTAATCCGAATGCTCACAAAAATACTAGTCAAACACTGACCTTTATACAATAGTCAATCAATTTAGGCCAGAATCGATTTTAGAAATTACTAAACTTGCTTTCAGTAAATTTGTACTGAATTTTAGAAAAATATTAGTTTTGAGTAATAATTTACTGAAACTAAGAAATTTCGGATTTATTGAGCTTATTTTGAGTAAAATAAATTTTCAGTACTGCAACACTTTTAAGTAATCGTTTTTACTGTGTACATATATTCATATATATATATATATGTATTTTCCAGACAAGCTCCTTAGTTTGTACCGTTCTCTAATACTATTAAATCAAGAAATACCCAATAGAAAATTTCCATACAGCACGAAAGCTGTTCCAACCACTACATACACCTCGGCTTATCTTGATAACCATCAGCGTTGGATTGCATATAAACATCTGCTAATACTGCCCTTGCAGAACATATCTGCATTGATACTTCCATAAATTCCAGCTGGGTTAACGACTATGTCATAATTCGATTAAAATAGTATCTAAATTAATATAGATCAGTAGTGGTTATTCCGCCTTATTGAATTGCATACACTGCGCGCGGCGCGAGGTCTCATCCTCCACCCGTCGTGTGTATAACCTCGCTGCATCAGCTGTGCGCCATACGCAGCGAATGCATATACTGCGTGCGGCGCGAGGTTTCATCCTCCACCCGTCGCGTGTATAAGCTCGCTGCGCCCGGCTGGCCGCTATATGCAACGGCTGCATATACTGCGCGCGGCGCGAAGTCTCATCCTCCACCCGTCGCGTGTATAAGCTCGCCGCATCAGCTGTCGCCATACGCAACAAATGCTTATCCTGCGTGCCTGCGTGCGGCGCGAGACTTTTGCAATACTTTTGAATGGTTATCTTATTTTGTATTAACCATTGAAAGGCCTTCCCAGTGAACTATACAGTATGAATGTAACATTCTCATACTGCAGTGTGTACAGATGTTCCTTTGACTGGACATTTAAGGCTTCAATGACTTTTTTAAAGACTATTTCTGAAATACGTCACTATCAATTTTGAAGAGTAAAAAAATTTCTCTTGACGAAAACAGCAAATGAAACCAGGTTAAATGTGTTAACTAAATCGACAAACGAAATATTTCCTAGTTGTTACTAAAATAATCATCCCACAGCGTGTGAATCTCATTGTTTGTTTACTAGCGTTCTCATGACGCAACTACGACAGATGAATTTGACATTATATATGAAAGATATGTTGTTCGGGTGCAGATTTTTCGCTGCAGATTCCTAATAATTATAACTACGACCTGATTATTTTCTATATCTCATGCAGTGTTACTTCTAGTGGAGCAGGTTTTATAACCCTGTCTTAACTAATATTATCGGTTATTCTGCTGCCTGTCTCGTTTTAGAACATATTTTCCAGCCGACTTTATCCCTGTTGCATCATATATTGATCATCCCATTATTAATATTAACAAATTTTACCGTGTAAATGCGGTGTTTTGGCATAACACTATTAAAAATTTTTTTTTGCCTAACTTTTATCGTTGAGTATGTGAGACTAATGCTTGGTTTTAATCAAAAGTGCCGTAACTTACAGAATTTCCCAGATATTAATGTATTACATTTGACTATCCGGTCATAGTTAAAATTTTATAAGATTGCCCCCTTTTATTTTTTGATAAGAATCGTACAACTGTTAAAAAAAAATGGTTTTAGTTATTTATTCTGACAACTCCCCGATAAAAGCTCTTTCGCGTTTATTCGCTTTTCTTCCGACGGTTGGAGATTTTGCATATGTTAATACAAATATATATACATATATGGAAAATCTATGAAACGGTAACGCTTATTCCATATATCCTTACCGTCACTGTTGAAAGATATAGGTGAATCAATTTCATTGGCAATAGAATGAGTGCTTATATATGAGCATTGAAATACTGTATCAGAAGCTGATCTTCTCTTGTAATTTGTTTCTAACCTATGTTATTGATCCAATCTTAATTTGAGCTCCCTAATATTTATGTAGCTAAAATAGTTACTACAGGTTGGTTCCGCCGCTAAAAATTCCTTTATATGACTTTTAAAAGTTCGTTAGTAACTAATCCTATATCATACTAATTGTCAATGCTTTTAAAGTTGCAATCGGCGGAGAACTTAAGTTTTAAATGTGTATTAGTAGTTTCACCCTTGGTATAAAATCTGATACCGGAACTTTCATTTGTTCTTACTTTCTTCGTGTGGATTATATGGCCCTCGCAATTACGAAGCTCCAGAAATTTTAATTCTTTCTTGCCTTAGCACTCCATCATGGCGTCAAGATTTGAATCCCAACCTGTGGCTCCGGAATCTAGGCAGGCCCGAGGCGAGATTCATGGTCTTGTGAAGACGTTCAAGAACTCCAATTGGCGTGATGCCCATTCAAGGATCAAGAAAGCTCGCATTGGTGGGGCGAGCCCTTGTGTGCTTTTTGTTAGTTTTGCATTCTTATAGATATTCTCTGTATTCTTCCTTTTTTGATGAATTTGCCACTAATTGTACTCCCACAGTTCCCTGGTATTGAGAAACCGGTTCCTTGGGAAGAGGCTCAATCGACTCGCGATGAGCTGATTGATTCCCTACGGCTGCAGACTGCGGATGCTCGCCATCATGGGGAAGCTGTCGAAGTTGAACCGACTCCTGTACCAGATCTGGCGCGTGAGGATGCTGCCCTTCGTGCAGCTCACCGGCGAAATGAGGCACTTTGTCGCCAACGTACGCCCAGCCCGGTGCCTTGCTCCTCTGCTTGCCTCACGGCCGAAAGCCTACTCCCTGACTTTACTCAGCCCGAGTCAGAATCAGTCGATGAAGAGGTATCACGCGGCTTAATTGAAGCGCAGGCTCTTATGCGCACTCGGACTGATGGTGTATTAATTGATCCCAAACTTAGGCGGCTTTATCTTGGCAATTTTGCTTGTTGTCGTAAGGCGTTCCATGTAAGCTTCCTCTTCCTTGTTTTCTTTACTTATTGATGATCGTTAATCTTACCTAGGGTTTTTTGTTTCAGAGTCCTGATGAGGTTCCCTCTATTCCTGATCAGAGTCACCTTGAACAACTCGTAGATTCTAAGATTGAGGAGATCGCTGAGAACAACATCTGTCCTGTCTACGGCCAAAATTTAGATTTAAAAGGCATGGGTATTGCGACTTTTTTATGTCGATTGATTATGTTCGTTAGTCTTGCCACAAATGCCTTCCTCAACTCGTCATTTGGAATTAATTACGTCACTGGTTATCTTTCTGGTCGATTCGGATATACGCCTTTCCACGTAGAGGACGGGCTCTTGGATAGTGCTAATTTTATGCACTGGGGCGAACCGGGTGCAATGAAAGTCTGGATTTTCATTGACCCCCGTAGCCGGCCACGTTTCCGTGACTTCCTCTGTCGCATAGTTCGTGAGTGGCACGCCTATAATGAACATACGTCGTGGTTCGCCAAAAATTGTTCTTTTCCGCATCATCACAAGCGCCTGGTTGTTTTGTGCCGCCGCCTTCGAGCTGAAGGTATTGAGTTCGAGTTATTGGCTCAACACCCAGGTGACTTGGTGTATGTTGGTCGAAACGTACCCCATCAAGTTATCAATTTTGGCGTTAATCTCGCTGAGGCCGTTAATATTGGGGCCCCTGATTGGGTAATGGCGGCTAACGATTTCGCAACTTGTAATTGCGATGATTGCGCGATCTCGTTTATTACTCCCCCCGATAATTGGTCATGTTCCGTTCGGCTCCGCGAGGAAACTATTTATCCTTGTAATATCGACGATTGTGACTATACGTCCCGTCTGGCTTCCGATGTCATATTACACCGTGCTCGTCATGAAGGTGGCCCATCCATCGCACCTTGTATTGCTTGTCATCATTGTCACCGGCAGTTTTCTCTGCGGACTCCGGAGTGCTGCGTCCGCAGAGTTACCCCACTTTTTTCCTCTTGTGACCGGTGGATCTTTGTAAGTTCTATCTACCCGCACACTATGCTCCTGACTTTCATCGTGACATCTTGTCTTCAGTTCATTATTAATACAGGTTGGTTACGTTTCTTTCCGTCTTTTCTATTTCCCAAACAAGTTTATTATTCCATTTTTTCACGACTATTGTGTTACTTTCAGCATGGTTCGACGAGGTTCTCTGTCAGCGGCGGCTGAGAATGGTGCCGGCAGTTATTGTCGTTCCGCGCCCCGTATTATTGGCGACGAGGTCGTCGTCGTCTTAGATGGCCCGACTCTTGTTGTTGGCGCCAATAGTACGCTCTCTCCAGTCTCTCCACCGACCCAGGACCATCCCCACCAACGGGACGCTGTTCGCGCGCGGTCCGTGGGACACAGAGATCTTCCCGGTCTCATGGATGTCCCAGTGCGTAGACCATCTTCCGTAGACCGTCGTGGACAATGGCCGCCGCCGGCGAGTACGTCCTTGACGCCCTTTAGAGGAACTAGTTCCGGCACGCGACCGCTTTACGTGGGGCTGGGTTTTCCCCCGTCCGACGCCCCACGATCTGCTCCGCGTCGGCGCTCCCGCCGCTCTAGATTGCGTCGCCGATCTCCAAGGAGCTCTTGTGTAAGTTTTTTCTTCAAATTTATTTACTTTGATTCCTTTTTTCTTCCATTTCCTCTTCCACAGGCTAATGCAGAGTTACCGCAATCTCCTCTTTCGAACCATCCACCCTCTAGCTCCTTATCCACTACCATTACTTTCGCTGGCTCAACTATTCGTCTTTTTCCGGACCTTTATCGGGCTCTACTCGCCTCTGACTCCAGTTCTGAAGCCGTTAGTTGTTTCGCGTCTTTTTCTCATGGTAACCCATATGTGGATACATCTAATTTAATTCGCGATTCTGAATCCGTCGACCCTGATTCCTTCTTAGATGAATTTTTCCTTTCCCTACGTGCAAGTTAATCTGGCCCTTCGGAGTCCGGGCTTGATGTTTCCCCTTTTTCTGCAGCTAATGCAAACACCCTTTCTGATGACTCTTTTTTTGATCTTTAATTAGAATTCCTCTAACCTTTCGTATTCTTCTAGGTGGCCCCGAACTGTCCTTGTGAGTGCTGTTTACCTAGTGCCGTTTCTGCTATTTCCATCGCTTCTGAACCAGAATTGGTTTCTGTATCCAGTGATGGCGAACCCTCACGTCTAGCGGTTTCTGCCACCGGAACCGTCAAGCGCGCCATCGTTCAATCGCCCCGTACTTCAGAGCCAGCCGTCGCGTCCTCCGACTCACGCGTTCGCGAGACTCTTTCCGAGCGAGCTGTACGCGAGCTCTTTACATGCATCGTTTGCTACGGGGTTATCGCGCCGCACTATCTCCAATGCCGGCTGTCCCATCCTTTGTGCGAACGCTGCGCTAATAACGTTCGGGCTTGTCCTTTATGCCGCGGACCTGTTCCTCGTTGGCGCAACCGTGCGCTTGAACACGTCGCAACATATCTATCTTTCCCTTGTCGCTACGAAGATGAGGGGTGCACCGAGCGCATTCTCGGTCCCTCGTGGTATGAGCACAGTCTTACGTGCACCTTCCAACCACGATCTTCTCCTACCGATACCTATCCTCCTCTTTTTAACACCCTTTCCTGCGCGATTGCACTTATGGCCGGCAGAGGTGGCCCTGTACGAGCTGATGCAGCGGACAGCGACCCGGAGCCCACTGCACCTGACTTGGTTGGTGCGCCTCCCCAGCATTTTGATGAGGTCGAATCAGCCTACTTTGTATTTTTAAGTATTTCCGTTTTTCTAAATAAAATGAACAATTGAACTTTTGCTTCTATTCTTTCACTGTGCCTTCCTTTCCCTTTCCTGATTGTTTATTTATTTATATTTATTCATTGTTTGATTCATTGGATTCCTAGTTTATTAATTTTAGTATTTTTCGCCACTGCCATGATTTAATCTAAGCATTACGTGGCTTCAATCTAGAATTCAAATATTTCCTTTCTAAGCAATAAATTGTTGTAATTATAATTCACCTAAATTTCAATATTTATTTGTTACCAGGTATAAGTTTGTTAAAGTTAAAATTAAGGGTATTTAATGTTGGAAGATTTTAGAAAATTTAGTTGGAAATATTCCTAACAAGCGTGCCGACCCTTAAATTTTACCCAAAACTAATTGTTCTCATGTGATTTTGATATAATTTTCCCGTCAAGAATACCAGGGATAATTCACGCCACTAGTGTTTTGTCAGCTCATGCCACATACACGGCAACTGGTATACTTCTGTTACGCCGCGCTGTCTAATTCGTATTACAGGTGAAGATTCCAAAATTTCCGGCTCGTTGAGGTCAAACATAAAATTAGTCTGGCCAAGGAATTTCAACGATTGATCCATTCTCCTATTTTGACTTTTATACTCTTCATTTCTTATGAGTCGTGGGCAATTTCTCGATGTTAGTACATAAGATAAGTTAGTCATAATATGCCGACTATCCTCCCGTTCCCGACAGCCGTTACTAGATGTCTTTGTGCTTCCTGCTCGGTTGAGGATCCAGGTTGTTTATACTTTTTGCAAGGAAATATCGGTGTCGAGCTAAATCGGTTCTACCCGATACCATGCATGTCACTCGACCAACGTTTCACTCTGACGGTGTACTATTGTGAGCCTGTTCGTAGGGTTTCGCTATACACCAGAGGCTAGCCCATCAAGGGTTGGTATGCCGTTTTGCGGTATACGTTTTTTTGAGAATTTTTTCCTTTTTTTTGTTTGAGAGTCTGGCCTTCTGTCTGGGAGACCAGTCTAGTGGGCGCAGTCCGACGATGGTGCTGGCTTTGTATTGCTGTGAATACTCACGTCGCCTTATCTCAAAATGTTATCGGCCTCGGATGGCCTTGACCCACAGGCTCAGTTCGTCTCACTCGTCAGCGAACGCTATCGCTCAGTCATATGGTGCCTGGCCTCCGTCCCGGTGTGTGGTTTCACATGACAATCAATAAGGCTAATCGGATATAGGTGGCTACGTCACGCATATTTGTTGAGGACGGACGTTGGCGTATGGTTTTAAATGCCCTTGCGTTGTGTTTTCCATCCGTATACATTAAATCATTTGAGCACAACTCTGTTGTTATTTTGTTTATAATTATATTACATTCTCTAAAAATGTGGAAAATTTGATATTTGACCCAACTCCGATTTTGAAATCCTCGGCGAGGATACAATTTGCAAGTTAACTTCAATCTATGAGTACACAGGGTTCCACGAATTTGGTTTCGGTGGTTGATTTTGCGAGAACGTATAGTTCTACAAGCTGTTCAGGATGGATTGATTTGCCGAGAACATTGAGTTCTACAAGGCTGGTCAAATGTTTTATTATTTAGGTTGAATTGGACTTGTTCCCTACGCACCTCTTTACCGTCTGATCTTTTCTCCATTTCGTTTCCACTCTTTCTGCCTTGAACGGAATTATTGTTTTGACTTATTCTTTCGAATTCTTTAACATTAGATTGACTATTCGGATTGGGGAATTCTAGTGAGTTACGATGTAAATGAGAATAACGCGGAGTATCTAATTTACTTGACATCGATGAATCTGCCAAATTCTGGATTGATTGATTCCTATAGTTCATGTATAATTTTTGAAATATTCCTTCTAGCGTACTCCTTGCTATTTTAACTTTTTTAATATCGTACCCTTCGAACTGTTCTTCTTCGTATGCTAATAAATGGTCTATTCCTTCTATCGCAATCAAAAGATGTTCTCTCGTTGGATTAGTTGTTGCAAAAATCCGCGAAAAATAAGGCTGAATTATATTTATTCCCGAAATACTCTTAAGTTCTATCTACCCGCACACTATGCTCCTGACTTTCATCGTGACATCTTGTCTTCAGTTCATTATTAATACAGGTTGGTTACGTTTCTTTCCGTCTTTTCTATTTCCCAAACAAGTTTATTATTCCATTTTTTCACGACTATTGTGTTACTTTCAGCATGGTTCGACGAGGTTCTCTGTCAGCGGCGGCTGAGAATGGTGCCGGCAGTTATTGTCGTTCCGCGCCCCGTATTATTGGCGACGAGGTCGTCGTCGTCTTAGATGGCCCGACTCTTGTTGTTGGCGCCAATAGTACGCCTCTCTCCAGTCTCTCCACCGACCCAGGACCATCCCCACCAACGGGACGCTGTTCGCGCGCGGTCCGTAGGACACAGAGATCTTCCCGGTCTCATGGATGTCCCAGTGCGTCAACCATCTTCCGTAGACCGTCGTGGACGATGGCCGCCGCCGGCGAGTGCGTCCTTGACGCCCTTTAGAGGAACTAGTTCCGGCACGCGACCGCTTTACGCGGGGCTGGGTTTTCCCCCGTCCGACGCCCCACGATCTGCTCCGCGTCGGCGCTCCCGCCGCTCTAGATTGCGTCGCCGATCTCCAAGGAGCTCTTGTGTAAGTTTTTCTTTAAATTTATTTACTTTGATTCCTTTTTTCTTCCATTTCCTCTTCCACAGGTTAATGCAGAGTTACCGCAATCTCCTCTTTCGAACCATCCACCCTCTAGCTCCTTTTCCACTACCATTACTTTCGCTGGCTCAACCATTCGTCTTTTTCCGGACCTTTATCGGGCTCTACTTGCCTCTGACTCCAGTTCTGAAGCCGTTAGTTGTTTCGCGTCTTTTTCTCATGGTAACCCGTATGTGGATACATCTAATTCAATTCGCGATTCTGAATCCGTCGACCCTGATTCCTTCTTAGATGAATTTTTCCTTTCCCTACGTGCAAGTTCATCTGGCCCTTCGGAGTCCGGGCTTGATGTTTCCCCTTTTTCTGCAGCTAATGCAAACACCCTTCCTGATGACTCTTTTTTCGATCCTTAATTAGAATTCCTCTAACCTTTCGTATTCTTCTAGGTGGCCCCGAACTGTCCTTGTGAGTGCTGTTTACCTAGTGCCGTTTCTGCCATTTCCATCGCTTCTGAACCAGAATTGGCGGCGAACCGAAATGGTATCCAGTGATGGCGAACCCTCACGTCTAGCGGTTTCTGCCACCGGAACCGTCAAGCGCGCCATCGTTCAATCGCCCCGTACTTCAGAGCCAGCCGTTGCGTCGTCCGACTCACACGTTCGCGAGACTCTCTCCGAGCGAGCTGTACGCGAGCTCTTCACATGCATCGTTTGCTACGGGGTTATCGCGCCGCACTATCTCCAATGCCGGCTGTCCCATCCTTTGTGCGAACGCTGCGCTAATAACGTTCGGGCTTGTCCTTTATGCCGCGGACCTGTTCCTCGTTGGCGCAACCGTGCGCTTGAACACGTCGCAACATATTTATCTTTCCCTTGTCGCTACGAAGATGAGGGGTGCACCGAGCGCATTCTCGGTCCCTCGTAGTATGAGCACAGTCTTACGTGCACCTTCCAACCACGATCTTCTCCTACCGATACCTATCCTCCTCTTTTTAACACCCTTTCCCGCGCGATTGCACTTATGGCCGGCAGAGGTGGCTCTGTACGAGCTGATGCAGCGGACAGCGACCCGGAGCCCACTGCACCTGACTTGGTTGGTGCGCCTCCCCAGCATTTTGATGAGGTCGAATAAGCCTACTTTGTATTTTTAAGTATTTCCGTTTTTCTAAATAAAATGAACAATTGAACTTTTGCTTCTATTCTTTCACTGTGCCTTCCTATCCCTTTCCTGATTGTTTATTTATTTATTTTATTCATTGTTTGATTCATTGTATTTCTAGTTTATTAATTTTAGTATTTTTCGCCACTGCCATGATTTAATCTAAGCATTACGTGGCTTCAATCTAGCATTCAAATATTTCCTTTCTAAGCAATAAATTGTTGTAATTATAATTCACCTAAATTTCAATATTTATTTGTTACCAGGTATAAGTTTGTTAAAGTTAAAATTAAGGGTATTTAATGTTGGAAGATTTTTGAAAATTTAGTTGGAAATATTCCTAACAAGCGTGCCGACCGCGAATTTTACGCAAAACTAATTGTTCTCATGTGATTTTGATATAATTTTCCCGTCAAGAATACCAGGGATAATTCACGCCACTAGTGTTTTGTCAGCTCATGCCACATACACGGCAACTGGTATACTTCTGTTACGCCGCGCTGTCTAATTCGTATTACAGGTGAAGATTCCAAAATTTCCGGCTCGTTGAGGTCAAACATAAAATTAGTCTGGCCAAGGAATTTTAACGATTGATTCATTCTCCTATTTTGACTTAGATTCTTCATTTCCTATGAGTCGTGGGCAATTTCTCGATGTTAGTACATAAGATAAGTTAGTCATAATATGCCGAATATCCTCCCGTTCCCGACAGCCGTTACTAGATGTCTTTGTGCTTCCTGCTCGGTTGAGGATCCAGGTTGTTTATACTTTCTGCAAGGAAATATCGGTGTCGAGCTAAATCGGTTCTACCCGATACCATGCATGTCACTCGACCAACGTTTCACTCTGACGGTGTACTATTGTGAGCCTGTTCGTAGGGTTTCGTTATACACAAGAGGCTAGCCCATCAAGGGTTGGTATGCCGTTTTGCGGTATACGTTTTTTTGAGAATTTTTTCTGTTTTTTGTTTGAGAGTCTGGCCTTCTGTCTGGGAGACCAGTCCAGTGGCGCAGTCCGACGATGGTGCTGGCTTTGTATTGCTGTGAATACTCACGTCGCCTTATCTTAAAATGTTATCGGCCTCGGATGGCCTTGACCCACAGGCTCAGTTCGTCTCACTCGTCAGCGAACGCTATCGCTCAGTCATATGGTGCCTGGCCTCCGTCCCGGTGTGTGGTTTCACATGACAATCAATAAGGCTAATCGGATATAGGTGGCTACGTCACGCATATTTGTTGAGGACGGACGTTGGCGTATGGATTTAAATGCCCTTGCGTTGTGTTTTCCATCCGTATACATTGAATCATTTGAGCACAACTCTGTTGTTATTTTGTTTATAATTATATTACATTCTCTAAAAATGTGGAAAAAATTTGATATTTGACCCAACTCCGATTTTGAAATCCTCGGCGAGGATACAATTTGCAAGTTAACTTCAATCTATGAGTACACAGGGTTCCACGAATTTGGTTTCGGTGGTTGATTTTGCGAGAACGTATAGTTCTACAAGCTGTTCAGGATGGATTGATTTGCCGAGAACATTGAGTTCTACAAGGCTGGTCAAATGTTTTATTATTTAGGTTGAATTGGACTTGTTCCCTACGCACCTCTTTACCGTCTGATCTTTTCTCCATTTCGTTTCCACTCTTTCTGCCTTGAACGGAATTATTGTTTTGACTTATTCTTTCGAATTCTTTAACATTAGATTGACTATTCGGATTGGGGAATTCTAGTGAGTTACGATGTAAATGAGAATAACGCGGAGTATCTAATTTACTTGACATCGATGAATCTGCCAAATTCTGGATTGATTGATTCCTATAGTTCATGTATAATTTTTGAAATATTCCTTCTAGCGTACTCCTTGCTATTTTAACTTTTTTAATATCGTACCCTTCGAACTGTTCTTCTTCGTATGCTAATAAATGGTCTATTCCTTCTATCGCAATCAAAAGATGTTCTCTCGTTGGATTAGTTGTTGCAAAATCCGCGAAAAATAAGGCTGAATTATATTTATTCCCGAAATACTCTTGCCCACTGAGACAATCTACTATGCCCATTCCTCTGCCATTTCTCAAAGCATCTTTTAATTTCGCGACAAATTCTTCCTCATTGCCCTCTCCAACTAATGCATGTATTTGTCCCCCATGCTGGGATCCGAGATTAACGCGTTTCCTTCTTGTACCTGTCGGTGCTCTTGCTTCAGATTCCCCTGACTCGTCGTTCGATGATTCCCCGCCATCGCTAACATTAGACGGTTGAACTAAGACTGTTGGCAATCCTTCGATTCTACGTTGTTCCTCATTTAACCCAACAACATCTTCAGTGAACTGATTGTTAGTTTTCTCAGCCATTTTACTCTACAATTCTGAAGTTCTGGAGAAAAATGCCTCTTCGCTATTAAATAGCTTCGCTGAATTAAGGGGTTACATACACCTTAAAATTAATGATTCTTGTACAACAGAAAAAAATAACTATTATCAATTTTTTTTTCAAAAAAATTTTTTTTCTAGATTCTGTACACTAATTTTAAACTTTTCCACAGAAAATATATCCCAAAAGTGCATTGGAATATTTTATATAGCTATATATCTGTATTAACTCTAATATCACACTTGTCGTAAGATCCAGCAAGCTGAGGTCCACGTATACCACTTTTGCCAAATAGATTATGTTTCTGACATCAATACTCATATCCGGAACCTCAGTCGCTAAGATCCAATCAAATTTGACCACCCAAGTCTGTAGGCTTATCGAATACAATGATGAAAAATCAAGAAAAACAGCTATTTCACTGGTTTGGTCACACGCTTATGGGGGTCAAACTTGATTGGATCTTGGCGACTGAGGTTCCGGATATGAGTATTCAATGTCACAAACACAATCCACTTTACGAAAAAAGTTGTATACGTCAACCTCAGCTCTTTGGATCTTACGGCTCACATCAATTATTTGAATCAAACTAATGACGAACCAAATTGACGCCACTTGGTAGGCATTTTTAACGTCTTAAGAATAATAGTATTTCACTAAATCACTGGATGTAAAAATTATCATAGAAATATTATAGAAATATTTATAATTTACTGAGACATATGATCAATAGTTTGAATTATTAATATTTGTCTCTTTGAAAGACAATAAAAGTATTGATAATAGAAGAATATATAAAGTCTATCTGAATTATAGGATTCACTGCATTGCAATTACGATACAAAAATATATTTGAAATAAATCAAACGATTGAGGAGAGGTTGTGAAACCGTTTAACTAGAAATAAATAGGTAATGAAATAAATAGGTAATGAAGACTATTATATATCAGTTCCATAAGGCATTCAAAGATATTCGATCCTACCAAGTGGCGTCAATTTGGTTCGTCATTAGTTCTTCAAATAATTGATGAGGTACCTAAGAGCATTCTGGTAAGTTTTTTCGTAATTGGTTAGTTAAAGTTGAAAACGTCTCCTATAGTATCTAAACTCTGATAAGAATACGTAATACTCCAACTATATGAGGAATTCATCACAATGAATACTGATGAAATAATAAATTGACTCATGTGTCTATTATGGATTTCATTCTTTTTAAGCAATATAAGGAATAAACTAGTTCTGCCACATGCTTGATGCAACATTTTTACTTTTTCTAAAAAAGGTTTTTCTGAGGATTTCAATTCTTTTTGCGGAGTATAATATATTATGGAAATAATAATCAATAAAATGTATATGCATTAGCGTCAGTAAAAAAATTAAATAGATATTTATCCAGAATGCAAATATTTATATGAATGAGCGATACACAAGAAAAATATATGTAATCAGTAGAAAATAATTAATCTATTATCTGAATTTAAGACAAGACATCAAAATTTATCCCATGTTTTCTTCTAACTATTTTAACATAGGCAAATGGTGGTTTAGGATGACGATGTCGGCGTGTCGACTGAATATTTGAATAAGGATATAACCTGATACCCGATAATATCCAGATGGATAGGGTCGCTGATGACAGTGTCCTGAGGATGCGCTTCTGGTATTTTTAATCAGGGAAGCTGACTACTTTGACTACCTGGACATCAATAAGGTCCAGAGTCAGCTACTTGGAACACCGTCATCGGGTACCCTAGCTAATTGGACTACGTTCGGGTCTAGAGTCAGGTACTCCAAACCAAAATACCAGGAGCGCACCATTGGAACACCATCATCGGGTACCCTGACTACCTGGACTTCGTTCGGGTCCAGGGTCAGCTGCTTCCAGCGAAAATTCCAGGAGCGCACCCTTGGAACACCGTCATCGGGAACCCTCACTATCTGGACTTTGTTCGGGTCCAGGGTCAGGCACTCCAACCAAAAATACCAGGAGCGCACCCTTGGAACACCGTCATCGGGAACCCTGACTATCTGGACTTCGTACGGTCCCAGGGTCAGGCAATCCAACCAAAAATACCAGGAGCGCACCCTTGGAACACCATCATCGAGAACTCTGACTATCTGGACTTTGTTCGGGTCCAGGGTCAGGCACTCCAACCAAAAATACCAGAAGCGCACCCTTGGAACACCGTCATCGGGAACCCTGACTATCTGAACTTCGTTCAGGTCCAGGGTGAGGCACTCCAACCAAAAATACCTGGAGCGCACCCTTGGAACACCGTCATCGGGTACCATGACTATCTGGGACATCGTTCGGGTCCAGCGTCAGGCACTCCAACCAAAAATACCAGGAGCGCACCCTTGGAACACCGTCATCGGGAACCCTGACTATCTGGACTTCGTTCGGGTCCAGGGTCAGGCACTCCAACCAAAAATACCAGGAGCGCAACCTTGGAACACCGTCATCGGGAACCCTGACTATCTGGACTTCGTTCGGTTCCAGGGTCAGGCAATCCAACCAAAAATACCAGGAGGGCACCCTTGGAACACCGTCATCGGGAACCCTGACTATCTGGACTTCGTTCGGGTCCGGTTCAGGCACTCTAACCAAAAATTCCAGGAGCGCACCCTTGGAACACCGCCATCGGGCGACCTGACTATCTGGACTTCGTTCGGGTCTAGGGTCAGGTCCTCCAACGAAAAATACCAGGAGCCCATACTTGGAACACTGTCATACGGTACCCTGACTACCTGGACATCGTTCGGGTCCAGGGTCAGGTACTCCAACAAAAAACACCAGGAGCGCACCCTTGGAACACCGTCATCGGGTACCCTGGCTACCTGGACATCGTTCGGGTCCCGGGTCAGGCACTCCAACCAAAAATACCAGAAGCGCAGCCTTGGAACACCGTCATCAGGAACCCTGACTATTTGGACTTCGTTCGGGTCCAGGGTCAGGCACTCCAACCAAAAATACCAGGAGCGCACCCTTGGAACACCGTCATCGAGAACCCTGACTATCTGGACTTTGTTCGGGTCCAGGGTCAGGCACTTCAACCAAAAATACCAGGAGCGCACCCTTGGAACACCGTCATCGGGAACTTTGACTATCTGGATTTCGTTCGGGCCCAGGGTCAGGCACTCCAACCAAAAATACCAGGAGGGCACCCTTGGAACACCGTCATCGGGAACCCTGACTATCTGGACTTCGTTCGGGTCCGGTTCAGGCACTCTAACCAAAAATACCTGGAGCGCACCCTTGGAACACCGTCATCGGGAACCCTGACTACCTGGACTTCTTTCGGGTCCAGGGTCAGCTGCATTCAAGCGGAAATTCCAGGAGCGCACCCTTGGAACACCGCCATCGGGCGACCTGACTATCTGGACTTCGTTCGGGTCTAGGGTCAGGTCCTCCAACGAAAAATACCAGGAGCCCATACTTGGAACACTGTCATACGGTACCCTGACTACCTGGACATCGTTCGGGTCCAGGGTCAGGTACTCCAACAAAAAACACCAGGAGCGCACCCTTGGAACACCGTCATCGGGTACCCTGGCTACCTGGACATCGTTCGGGTCCCGGGTCAGGCACTCCAACCAAAAATACCAGAAGCGCAGCCTTGGAACACCGTCATCAGGAACCCTGACTATTTGGACTTCGTTCGGGTCCAGGGTCAGGCACTCCAACCAAAAATACCAGGAGCGCACCCTTGGAACACCGTCATCGAGAACCCTGACTATCTGGACTTTGTTCGGGTCCAGGGTCAGGCACTTCAACCAAAAATACCAGGAGCGCACCCTTGGAACACCGTCATCGGGAACTTTGACTATCTGGATTTCGTTCGGGCCCAGGGTCAGGCACTCCAACCAAAAATACCAGGAGCGCACCCTTGGAACACCGTCATCGGGAACCCTGACTATCTGGACTTCGTTCGGGTCCAGGGTCAGGCACTCCAACCAAAAATACCAGGAGCGCACCCTTGGAACACCGTCATCGGGAACCCTGACTATCTGGACTTTGTTCGGGTCCAGGGTCAGGCACTCCAACCAAAAATACCAGGAGCGCACCCTTGGAACACCGTCATCGGGAACCCTGACTATCTGGACTTCGTTCGGTTCCAGGGTCAGGCACTCCAACCAAAAATACCAGGAGCGCACCCTTGGAACACCATCATCGGGAACCCTGACTATCTGGACTTCGTTCGGTTCCAGGGTCAGGCACTCCAACCAAAAATACCAGGAGCGTACCCTTGGAACACCGTCATCAGGAACCCTGGCTACCTGGACATCGTTCGGGTTCAGGGTCAGGCACTCCAACCAAAAATACCTAGAGCGCACCCTTGGAACACCGTCATCGGGAACCCTGACTATCTGGACTTCGTTCGGGTCCAGGGTCAGCTGCTTCAAGCTGAAATTCCAGGAGCGCACCCTTGGAACACCGTCATCGGGTACCCTGACTACCTGGACATCGTTCGGGTCCAGGTCAGCTTTTCTAAGTCAAAATACGAGGAGCGCACCCTCGGGACGCTGCCTTCTGCGACACTAGCTACTTGGACATTATCGGGTATTAGGATATATGGGGCGTTTCGCCTCAATCCCCCAGCGCTGCGCGCGAGCGCCGAAACATGCCGTTTTCAACTCGTGTTTACGATGCCAAAATGTCTCTGAGAAAATGATTCGATAGGTCATTTCTATGTAGTTTTTTCTCAGCTTTCCAACGGTGTAATTAGTTTTCCGGAAATTTTCCATTTTCATCCCCAAAAATATAAAACATCGCATATCTCAAAAAGTATATTTTTAATATTTTTTTTTAATGGTCTCAATCGAAAGCTGAGGATTTTTCACGTAGGAAAATATGTTTCCAAGGAGTGCACGAATGATTTTCTCTGAGAAATAGAACGTCGAAAAGTAGACGTAGCGCTACTCCGGCGCACGGAGCGCGTGAGCGCCAATCATGCTGTTTTCAACTCTCCCCAACGATACCAAAATGCATCTGAGAAAATTATATTATGAGTCGATCCCATGTTATTTTTCCTCAGCTTTCCAATGGTGTTGTCAGTTTTCCGAAAATTTTCCATTTTCATCTCCAAAAAGATCTTTCTTAGAGAATAATTCAATTATTTTCTTTGGAAAATAGAACGCGCAAGAAAAGTTCCGATGCTTTCACTTTAGTAAAGGCCTACTGTTTCATTTTTTATCCGATAGGTGGCTTTCATGTTATTTTCAATAATACACAAGAAGAATTTTTCATCTGCTGTATATAAATTGAATCGTTTTTCCATCGTATTATTTTCAAGGCGTTTTTATAAGTCCTTCGAGCACCCACAACTTCGAGCATATTCATTTTTCCATAAAGTCGTTAATTGTATTGGCTTGGTTATTTATTTGACTCCTTGTACAAACTACAATGGATTCATCCTGGAAATTGAAATGCATAAATCCTTTAGATAAAAAAAATCATCCGTCATCTAAAGAATTGTACGACTTTCCAATGCCATTGAGAAGTGCATATCCCTTGATACCAGAGAAAGCAAAGATCTGTTACACTTGTCGACGTGAAATGTACAGACAGAAATCAGATTCACCTGCATCTGAATGTAAAAAAGCAAGATTCGAGTGTAACGATGAATATCATAAAGCAGGTTTGACAGTCCTCGAACAAATAAAAAATAAATTCTCAAAATCAACGACGAAGCAAGATAGAATTCAGTTGTTAACTCTTGCCCCTGATTATTGGTCTCGTAGGGACTTGATGAGAGAATTCAATTGCAGTGAATGGGAAGCTCGAGAAGCAAAAAATTTAGTAGCTAAGAGCGGGATTTTTTCAATACCGGAAAATAAAAATGGCAAAGTATTTCCAGATGAAACTGTCAAGTTGGTGGAAGGTTTCTATGGAAGAGATGATATTAGCCGAATTATGCCAGGCTTAAAAGATTATGTATCTGTCAAGCAAAGTAATGGCAAAAGAGAACACGTTCAAAAAACGATTACTGCTTGGTAACTTGAATGAAATTCATTGTTTATTTAAACAAGAATATAAACATGTTAAAATTGGATTTACGAAATTCACTGAGTTAAGGCCCCCACATTGTGTTCTCGCTGGAAGCAGTGGTACACATAATGTATGCGTATGTGTTCATCATGAAAATGTCAAGCTCTTGCTCAATGCTATTGATATAGGAAGTTTGACAAAAAACACTGAATTGCACCTTGAAAACTATCATGATTGTATCCAAGCAATTGTATGTGGTAATGCACGTGATGAATGTTATTTTGGTGACTGCTTAGATTGTCCCAACATGTCTATATTACGACAACATTTGCTTGAATCTTTTGATAAAAATAATATTTTTGAAGTGCAATATGATTCATGGTTTTCAAACAGATCGGTGTACAATAGGTTCAAAAGTTGTTAATGTTAATGAATTTGTGGATATACTGGGCCAAAAATTGTTAAATTTAAAGACACACGATTTTTTCGCTAAAAAGCAGTCACATTTTGTAAATGATTTGAAACTAAACCTCAAAGAAAGAGAATTTCTTGTGTGTTGCGATTTTTCAGAAAACTATGCATTTGTGATACAAAATTCTGCGCAATCATTCCACTGGAATAATAATCAAGCCACAGTTTTTACTGTCGTGGTCTATTACAAAATAAATAATGAGCTTGAACATCTGAGTAATGCTATAATTTCTGACAATCTCAACCATGATTCTGTTGCAGCTTATGAGTATCAGAAAATTATCATGTTGCATCTGAAAAATAATTTTGTAGTGGAAAAAGTGTATTATCTAACTGATGGAGCAGCTCAACATTTTAAAAATAAGACACATTTCCAAAATCTTCTTTTTCATGAAGAAGATTTTGGAATTCCAGCTGAATGGCACTTCTATGCCACTGCACATGGCAAAGGTGCATGTGATGGCATAGGCGCAAACATAAAAAGAGGTGCGAAACGAGCAAGTCTGCAACTTACATCTGGCAATCGAATTTTAACACCTGAAGATCTTTACAATTGGGCGAAAGATCATTGCAAAGGTACCAACATTTTTTATAGTAGTAAAGAGTCTTACGACCAAACTGTTTTGGAATTAAAACCAAGGCTGGATAGAGCTAAATCTATACCGGGAACTTTGCAATATCATGCAATTATTCCAGCAGGTGGGAAAACATTGAAGCTCAAAAAAACTTCATTGAGTTCTAAATATAACATCTTCCCGAAAAAAAGTGCTATACAGAGCAAAGAAAAAGTTCCTATACGAATGCGTTTAACGAAAACTTCAAAAAAGCAAAGAAAGCTGAAAAAGAGAGCAAAAATAACTTGAAGTACGTGAACTATACTCTTTTTGAGATATGCGATGTTTCTTATTTTTTGGGATGAGAATGGAAAATTTTCGGAAAACTGATAACACCATTGGAAAGCTGAGGAAAAAAGCTGAGGGATCGACTCATAATACAATTTTCTCAGATGCATTTGAGTATCGTTCAGAAGAGTAGAAAACAGCATGATTGGCGCTCACGCGCTCCGTGCGCCGGAGTAGCGCTACGTCTACTTTTCGACGTTCTATTTCTCAGAGAAAATTATTCGTGCACTCTTTGGAAAACATATTTCCCTACGTAAAAAATCCTCAGCTTTCGATTGAGATCATTAAAAAAAATATTAAAAATATACTTTTTGAGATATGCGATGTTTCTTATTTTTTGGGGATGAAAATGAAAATTTTCGGAAAACTGACAACACACATTGGAAAGCTGAGGAAAAATAACATGGGATCGACTCATAATATAATTTTCTCAGATGCATTTTGGTATCGTTGGGGAGAGTTGAAAACAGCATGATTGGCGCTCACGCGCTCCGTGCGCCGGAGTAGCGCTACGTCTACTTTTCGACGTTCTATTTCTCAGAGAAAATCATTCGTGCACTCCTTGGAAAACATATTTTCCTACGTAAAAAATCCTCAGCTTTCGATTGAGACCATTAAAAAAAATATTAAAAATTCACTTTTTGAGATATGCGATGTTTTATATTTTTTGGGGATGAAAATGGAAAATTCCCGG
This sequence comes from Aphelinus atriplicis, assembly GCA_020882685.1. NCBI lineage: Eukaryota > Metazoa > Arthropoda > Insecta > Hymenoptera > Aphelinidae > Aphelinus > Aphelinus atriplicis. Next base: position 4,870,080 of record JAJGQD010000006.1, read on the forward strand.
AAAACTAATTACACCGTTGGAAAGCTGAGAAAAAACTACATGGAAATGACCTATCGAATCATTTTCTCAGGGACATTTTGGCATCGTAAACACGAGTTGAAAACGGCATGTTTCGGCGCTCGCGCGCAGCGCTGGGAGGATTGAGGCGAAACGCCCCATATGCTTATTCAAATAAAACTTAAGTCGACACGCCGACATCGGCATCCTAAACTACCATTTGCACGTGTCAAATCAATTATAAAAAAAAACATGGAATGAAGTTTGATATGTCTTGTCTCATCTTCTGTAAGTTTGAAAAAATCTGCATTACTTCTCGTTGGATCTATGGGACACGGTCAATAGTTTCGCCATATTCTTTCTAACCATAATACATTAACAATTTACTCTCAATCCCATGGTTTTAAATCTACGCGGGAAGCAAGAGCACGTAAACGTGTTACGTACTATGCGTGAACATAGCTGCTTTATCAGGCTACCGCGGCTAACTTCATGGTGCTACAAAAAAGATCCTAACAAAAATCTGGTCGGGAGAAAAAATGAGTAGATCACTTGATACGGTACTCCAAACTCATTATTGCGAACGAGTTTTTAAGTATTTCTTTTTGTCGATCGCTCAATTGGGATGCTAGATGAGCATTAAATCCTGTTTCGCATCCAAAAAAAGTTGTTTTGACTAAATTAATGCCAATGTAAAAATCGAGCGTGCGATCTCGAACGTTATATAGTTGCGGTGTCTTCTGCTTGATTATATATATATATTATATATATTATATATATATATAAATATATATAAACTCTACCGGTAGCTTGATTCGGTGTCAGGGAACATGTCTCTAGAGTTTGGCTGAGATTGATGACCCTCAGGCATGATATCCTCACTGTGAGCTTCATCGTGGACCTGATATGTTGGAATTAACAAGAAGGGGATTCTGATATTACAGATTTGAAAAATTAATTGCAGGAGATATTGGAATTTCTCCAAAAAATGTATGAGACCATATTCAAGCTATTGAACAGAGGTTGTACGTATAACTTGAAAGGTCAAAAATAAGAAGGCAAACATAGCCAAACTGGTTGAAACATGTTTAATTGATAGAGTAGCCTATCCGGATGGAGGATTCTGGTGTCAAACAATGTTTTTATAATCTTCGTAGTATTCAGCATGATTCTTGTTATCATCTTTTTCCATTTTCACATATATACAAGATTATTTGGGCTCTCAAAATTGAGAAAAAAGTCAAATTTTGAATAGTTCAGGTTTTGAGTGCATATACTAACTTCCACATACATGCACATAAAAATCTGAAAAAATTTTTCAGTATTCTGGGGATGGATACCAATCAATTCGTCAACGAAGAATTGCGAACGAAATTTTGACCTTGCTTATTTGACGTGGAACGTCCCATATATATATATATATATATATATATATATATATTATAATATATATTATATATATATATATATAATATATTATATGGGTGATTCTTTGTCAAGTGAGAGAGTGAAAATGAAAAAAATTCTGAAATCATGTCCCCTGAATTTTTTCAGAATTTTTTAGACCATATGTCCCATCCTGACAGAGGCTCAAAGTGGTGGAGTTTGCAATATTAGACATTTTTTCAGGACCTTTGACCTCAATTTTGAGCTATCTAGAGATGTTTTAGCGCAAAAACTCAAGAGAACTTTTTACTGGGAAAATGCCAATTTTTTCAGAAAAATTGGTTTCAGGGTCATTGGTAGACATTGTGATGAGGCAAAAGGCCCATCACACTGAAATGATTAAGGTTGAGAACGAGTAAGCGGAGCGTCGGGAGCCGCACGCACACACGCCTCGGATATATAGATATATACGTAGAGTAGAGACGGGCATAGGCCGACCGCGCGGACACGGCAGAGTTTACGCCGAGGTAAACAAGGCGGGATACGCGCGGCGTCGAATAGAGAGAGAGAGAGAGAGAGAGAGAGAGAGAGAGCGCGTATACAGCCGATACGCACAGCGCTGGAGAAACAGAGAGAGCGCGTATAGTCGGCAGCGCAGCACTTGAGAAGCAGAGAGGGAGAGCGCGTATACAGCCGATACGCGCAGCACAGGAGAGAGAGAGAGAGCTGCACGCAGGGCAAAGGAACGGCAGCAGCGCAATTGGGCGCGGAAGAAAGGCTCTCTCTCGCGACATCTTCGAAACGGAACGGACGCGACTCGCGGGCCACGTGCGCCGAGGTCACGCGAGTCGAGAAACGGAATGCGATCCCCGCACCCGAGATCGCGCGGCAGTGACGGTGCCAAGGAGAGAGCGGCGACACCGCCCAGGGTCGACCAGCCGCCCCGCCGTCGACACCAAGGGAAAGCCCGCTGCCCGCACGAGAGGAGAGCGCCGACGGAGAGCGACGACGGAGAGTCGACGAGCGCCCGGTCGAGGGGCCGCGCACCCAGTATGAGTGAGTACGGCAAATCCTCTCCGCGGCCACAGAGACTCTTTTCCCTCTCTCTCGCACGCGTGCGCGACGGCTCGTAACAGCCGCAAGGATGAAATCGTTTCATGTATGGCGCGAACGCAGGTAGATTTATGTTTCTCGCGAACACGCGGCTTGGCTCCCGACACTCTCAGCTACTCGTGCAGCCGGAGTGCATTTAGATTTAATGAAGCGCAGCCGCAACGGCCATATGATACAGGCGTGTGACGCAAGCAATTAATAAATCATATTAGTTAAAATTAATTTGAGCCGAATAGTTTTGAATCGACCTCCCCTCCCCTCTCGCCCCCGCGCACATCCCGTTCCACAGGTTGCAGCGGACAGCGGAGCGGAGCCGGGAAATTCGCCTCGCACCTGAACTGCCTACACCGTCTCGAGGTAGGCTCATCATCGGACCCCCATCTCCGCGGGTCTCCGCCAACAGGCGGAGGCAGCGCGTATAAGTAAATCATATACGCGCAGGTTGCAGCAGCCGGTGACACGAGACACCCCTCCGAGGAGCCCTGACAGGGAAACTCCTCGTAGCGAGTACCCAACCTCGCAACATATAGCTATCACTTAACTTATTTCCAGGCTCAAAACTGATCAGAAACTGGTTTTGATCACCCGCAACATAATGTGATACATACCAAAGAAAGCTTATTTTATTACCAAAATGTCCTGACTAGTCGCAGAGTGCTGCATTTGATCTATTCTTTGTAATCAACCAATACATTATGATAATTGATGAAAATATTCTAAAAATGGGTGACCGCATATGCCGAATAAAAGTATACTTGTTACTCTGGTTTTCTTATAGAATTTGATTGTTTCGTGGCACTTGTACTTGGATACAAGTTGTTACTACTTCATTATCCAAGCCCAGAGTGAGAAGTCGTGAACCGTGTCTTTTTTAATAAATTTAGTTCACATATAAGTGGCGTATACAATTTTTTTAACCATGTTAATATTCAGGTAGGCTACCCCCTTAACATGTTACGGTCAACGTAAATGCAGTTAACATGATTCAAAAAATAATTCATTCATTCATACAAAATGAAAGTGTTCAATAATAATTAAATTTCGTGATAGTTATTAAAAAATGAATAATAAATAACAATAATCTATATATTAATATTGAATTTATTTATTCATACAAAATATTCTCAGAACATTTACAAAAAATATTTAAAAAAATATGTACAGTCAATGATTCGTTACAAAATTAATTTGTCACAGCCAGGACATTTTCTTCGCTCACATCATTGGTATTATCATTCAAAACTGTTACTATTGGTTTATGATAACTGAAAAATGAAATATATGTATCAGAACTTAAGCGATTGATAAATCTTCCAAATACAGCATCAATGGTTGTTCCTGTTTTAGTCGTAGGCTCAGCAATATGAGTGAGAATATCTAAATTAACCCATTAAAAAACAGGCCAAACCTGGCAGAGATATCGAGAAACGAACTATGCCATCCTTTGCATAACCAAAAAAAAAATACCCGTGTTTTTTCTTTTGTCGATTACAATTGTTTATAACAAATTATTTAAACAAATAACCCAAAATGTCGTAATTTTGCAAAACTGAACGCGGATATCGATTCTACGGGCAAAATAACGACAAAAACCTATGTAACGTTTTTTTTGTCAGGGTTCAATTTGTTAGTGTAAAATGAGGATAAACAGTCGTACTCTGGGAAGAGGGCATTGACCACGCCAAATACCATGCAAAATCTGGCAGAGATATCGAGAAACGAACTATGCCATCCTTTGCATAACCGAAAAAAAAATACCCGTGTTTTTTCTTTTGTCGATTACAATTGTTTATAACAAATTATTTAAACAAATAACCCAAAATTTCGTGATTTTGCAAAACTGAATGCGGATATCGATTCCACGGGCAAAAACACGACAAAAACCTATGTAACGATTTTTGGTCAGAGTTCAATTTGTTAGTGTAAAATGAGGATAAACAATCGTACTCTGGGAAGAGGGCATTGACCATGCCAAATACCATGCAAAATCTGGCAGAGATATCAAGAAACGAACTATGCCATCCTCTGCATAACCAAAAAATAAAATACCCGTGTTTTTTCTTTTGTCGATTATAATTGCTTATAACAAATTATTTAAACAAATAATCAAAAATGACGTAATTTTGTAAAACTGAATGCGGATGTCGATTCTACGGGCAAAAACACGACAAAAACCTATGTATTTTTTTTTTGTCAGAGTTCAATTAGTTAGTCTAAAACAGGAACAGTTCAGTTTCAGTTTTGCAAAATTACGACATTTTTGGTTATTCGTTCAAATAATTTGTTATAAACAATTGTAATCGACAAAAGAAAAAACACGGGTACTTTTATTTTTGGTTATGCAAAGGATGGCGTAGTTCGTTTCTCGATATCTCTGCCAGATTTTGCATGGTATTTGGCGTGGTCAATGCCCTCTTCCCAGAGTACGATTGTTTATCCTCATTTTACACTAACAAATTGAACTCTGACAAAAAAACGTTACATAAGTTTTTGTCGTGTTCTTGCCCGTGGAATCGATATCCGCATTCAGTTTTGCAAAATTACGACATTTTGGGTTATTTGTTTAAATAATTTGTTATAAACAATTGTAATCGACAAAAGAAAAAACACGGGTATTTTTTTTTTCGGTTATGCAAAGAATGGCATAGTTCGTTTCTCGATATCTCTGCCAGGTTTTGCCTGGTTTTTAATGGGTTAAGTATTTTCTTCATAAAATTGATAAGTTGCTGTCCTTCATTTGTTGAAAAATTAACGTTAAAATCTCCAGATATTATCATTGGTATTTTATGAAAATTTTCTTCCAATATTATAGAACCTCTTTTCGTGTAAGGTAAAAGAACTCTGTGTATGAACTCCATAATATTTGCTGGCTTGCTGTTCGGCGAAATATAATACACAGGTACGGGCCGTCGCTGCTCACGTAGTGTGGCTCCGTGATAATCACCATGTGCAATGAGCCCTTAGTCAGTTAATACTTAATCCTAGCGGGTACTCGAGAACGCGGCTACTCAGTAAGCCGAGAAACGGAAGGTTTCTCGGCCGCGGAGAGAGGGGAATTCGGTCGCAGGCGCGGGTAGGTTACTCAAGAAAAATACGTGACTCTGAATGAAATTATAAGTGAAAGAAGCCTCTTTATTGAGGTAAAAGCAATACAAAATAAATACACTTGCGTTGGTGGGCCGGTGCCCGCCAACGACTTTAAACGCGCGCACGCGCAGAGGGCCGCTCGGCCACGGGGCCGAGTATTCGCTCGCTCGCGGAGATACAAGAATGCACGACTTACAATTTGCTGCTCGCTTTGTCGCTCTCGCCCGCAGGATGGTTGGCGGGCTCGTTCGCTGCTCCTGGCGCACGCGCTTGGCTCGGGTGTGAGCGGTCGTGCCTACACCTTTCGTGGGGCAAGGAATGAATTGCCCCACGCGCCCAGGGAAAACGTTGTTTTCTCCGGCAGGTGCAGCGCTCGGAGTGTCGTCGGGGTGGTGTGGGGACACTCACGCTCACACACACACGTTCACGAAACCGTTGCGTCGCGGCGCGGATAAGGCGTACTGGGCGGCGCGTGCTAATTAGCACGCGGGTCGGCGCGAGAGTGAGGGTCCTTCCATCCTCGCGGGCTTGCGTGCCGCGCAAAGCGGGAGGTCCTCCCTCTCTATCTTCCTCTCGCTTTCTCTCACGTGACGCGCACTCCCCGAAGGGCCGCGTGATTTGCGCACCCACGTGGTGATCGCGCGATAACGAGTGCTCGTGAAGCACTCGTTACAATATATATATATATTATATATATATATATTATTATATATAATATATATATATATATATATTATATACTATTATATAAAAAGGACAGCCTGTTTTTTTGTGGCCGCTAATCTCAAAAACTACTGAACCGATTTTCATGAAAAACCGAGAAATAGACAAAGCATTTTTCTGTGGTGGGGGTAACTGACCAAGTACTATGGCGCGCCAGTAGATGACGAGGCGTTGAGTCGCACGTGTATAAAGTATAGCGCGGCGCTCTCTCACAAGAGAGTCAGCGTTCTATCGGCTATATAGGAGAGCTTGAAAATGAGCTCAGCCTCTTTCTGGGATCTTTTGAATCCCAGTCCCTGATGCAAATGATTTTGGTGACAATGCCTAGACCCAGAAGTAACACTGGGCGGTAGACGATTAGAACCAGACGAACGCAAGCCGTTCGTCAGGATTGAATAATTGAAGCCCCGTTCACAGTACGTGGAAATCTGCTTTTGAATATGATCCATCAGAAAATTACGCTAATATGAAAGATATTGTAGTTTGAATCTATGAATAAGATGAAGCTCCTGGATTGGTCAAATAGATTGATTTCGGTCTACCTACGCCAATTCGTAATCCACGAAATGTTTTGTGATCTCGATAATGCTTCAAAGAATCCACATAACATTATGGGATTGCGTGATTGTTTGGAATCTAATTACCTAAAAATGGCTAACTAAAGACCTAACTCAATATTAGCTTAAATTCGTATTTTGAGTGCTTTAGTTTTAGCTGTTGCATCTTCAGGTTCTTGCAGCAACTCTTCTTGCTGGAGGCAAAACTGCCCATTCCACGTTCAAATTACCTTTGAACATTTTCATTGGCCAAGATACAATATGTTCAATGAGAAAAAATAGTCCTTTATGCAAATTATCGAAGAAACTTCTCTTATATAATGGGATGAATGTACTATGAGTCACCGTTCGCATATTGAAGCTCTGGATTGCACATTATGAGATTTAAAATCTATCAGCAAACCTATGGGTGGAATAACTTTCGTTTTCTCTGGAGACTTTCGGCAAACTTTGCCTGTGATTCAAAAAGGAACTCGCGCTGACATCGTGAGAGCATGTTTGAAGTCGTCTTCAATTTGGAATTTGATAGAAAATTACATTTACGAACAAATATGAGAGCTCACATTGGAGGTGGGGATTTGCAATTTCCTTTAGAACTTCTCAAAATGGGAGAGTATTAAATGGAAATGATTACATAAATATTGATACAAGAGTGGAACGACTGTTAATACAGTTATGGACCTGATTTCTAAAGACTATCCAGAATGAAAGTCTTTCTGACAAACCTTTCAATTGGTTATGCGAAAGGACAATCATAACGCCTCGAAATGCTACCGCTCATAATATTAATAATATTATTTTTGGTAAGGTAGATGGAGAAATACCACATTATCATTCTATCGATACAGTGATTAACATTGATGAAGTTGTACACTACCTTAAGGATTTCTGAAACTCTCTTGATCTTTCAGGCTTTCCACCTCATGACTTAAAATTGAAAATTGGTTTCTCCAATAATGCTACTACACAATCTAAATCTCCCAATTTAAGTCATGCGACAAGTTGCAAATTAAAGTTTATGCAGGAAAAATGTAATCGAAGCAACTATTCTTTACAGGACCTGCAGCTGGTATGAATACCTTGAAACAGTATTTTATATCTCGCATACCTATGTTCCATCAGACTACAATTTCAATCCAAACGATACGATTACAATTTCCTGTGAAACTTTCTTTCGCCTTGACGGTCAACAAATCTCAAGGATAAACCTTTTGAGTACGTAGGGATACTTTTGCAAATAGAATGTTTTCCAGGCGGCCCATTGCTGTTGCTCTTTCACGACAGAGATGCACGTAACCAATTCATATTCATTCGCAAAATTCAGAACTAAGACGGTCGTTTATCCCGAAGTATTATAAATTTCAAATCCTAAGATACATGAAAATTACAACTCCAAGGATTACAAAGTATCAATTATACAAAGTTTACAAATAAAGTACATACTCATCGAGTTTTTTCAACAATAAATCAGCAATAACATTTCCGAACCAATACACATATTCGCGGGCGAAGCCGCGACGGGGGGAACGCTAGCCGTATCGCCATCTCTCTCTCTCCCGGCCAACACGCGTTCACGCTCTCTCTCGCTCCGGCCCGCGAGACGCGACCCAGGGCTCGTTGCCTTCTGTGTAACTTCCTCCCTAGAATTAAATAAACTTTGTGTTCGTCAGAACCATCGTAGTTTTTATTTGCCACACTGTTCCCGCTCAAGATCCTACTCCCGCGCACACGAGCCTCACCATCTCGTGCGCGCAATCCTCTTAATTGTTATCATGCTCTAGGCCCTATGGCCAGTATATTAATTATTTAATAATAAATACGGCGGTGATAACTGGCGCCCAGCAATCGAGGTGCTGGAATAGTGTGGCAAAGTAATTAGTTAGAATCGCAAAGCGAAAGCGCAACAGGTGAATTCGTTTCCCCCCAAAAATTCGGCGGCCATATTTTATTCCTCGCCTTGTGTAACCGACAGCGCCCAGCGTAGCAACGGCAGCGCATGGCGCTGAGGCAATATACCGCGAGAGATACGAGCGAAAATTCGCTGGAGAATCGCCGAAACGGAATAACCTCTGACAGGAAGAGACGACAACGAATAATTACAGCGCCTAATAATATTCAAAAATTCATAACGAGCGTGAGCGAGATACATACATACACATATACATATATATATCTGTAATCATATTCCCCCCGCTCAACCGCGAGTCCGCGCCGACCACGAGGCGAGCATATATGAGCGCCGTCCCAAAAACATCGACCGCCGAAGCGAAGCGGTGCGCATACGCCCCAGCCTAAATACATCGAGCGAACTAGCGAGCGAGCAGACCTTATGCGAACAGACCATATGTGACCATATGTGCTGACGAGTGACCTACATATGGGAATATAGGTCAGCTAATACTCAAGCGAGGGCAGGCATGAACTCATGCAGTTTCGAAGTGAATTTAAACACCCCTTCGGAATATAATAATTTTCTTTTTCGTCTTTTCAAATAGAATAAGCTTTATTAAAAATAATTGAACTTTTCCCTCCTGGAAAAATTTCTTTTTTATTGAATATTAGTTTTTTTTCACAATTTCAAAAATTTTCTTTTCTAGCGAAATAAACATTCAAAAACCAAATTTTTTTTCTGTTTATACCAAAATTGAAAGCTTTGTCAAATGAGATAAAATTTTCTCAGAAACGACTGTTTCCCCGAGGATAAAATTTTTTCTTTCTTCAAAACTGCTTTTACAATAAAATGTCATTTTCTTTTCTCCTTACGATACTTTTCCTGACGAAATAATGTTTTGTTGAAAATTGTTTCTTTTTAGTAAATTTAAAATTTCCTTAACGAAAAATTTTGTTTTGTTTTAAAGATTGACCGTTTGTCCCGAAAATTGAAATTATCATAGTGAAATAAGACTTTTTGAAAATCGATTCTTTTTTTTCTCCAGGATTAAGGGCCTGCGTTTGGAATGAAATAAAGTTTCCCAGGATCAGCTTCCTCTTCAAAATAAAATTTTGATGACGAACGAGATTTCATTTTTCACAATTAATGAAATTTCTTTTTACGGAAAAAGATTGATTTTGAGGAGCACCTCGTCAATTTTGGGGACGTTTCACGTCGATCGTAAAATCTTTTTCGAGTGGTTATTTTTAAGAGAAAAATTCAAATCATCTCTAACGAAGTAAATTCTTGTTTGGAGTTTGCTTATTTGTTTTTTTGAAAGAAGACTTTACAATTGTTTCTGACGAAATAAAATCTCCTCCGGGAACTGACGTTCCAAACATTACAAGTAATAATAAAGACTGACTTAAACTTCGAGACTGCAATAATTTTAGAATAAGTGCGATATTATAATATCTAGTCGATATTAGCGCAAGCGCCGAACTTCGGCATTTCCCGTCTGTAACCAAGAGACTGAGTGTGTGTGAGTGTGAGAGTGCATAGCGTGAAAGAATACGGAGCGTTATCCAAATTTGCGATAATTAATAAGTAGTCGTAGCGTACACACCGATACACATCCCCCACAAGCAAGATGGCATCGGATCACACCATCGACCTGACGAAATGGTTGGAGAATTTATCAGATTTGGAGCTAGAGGATGCGATGAAAAAACTGGATCTGCAAATGAGCAATTCAGCAGGCGCGAATATAATTAAACTAATGCGACGGCTAAATGGGGACTACGAGATGGCAGACTTCATAGAGCGTCCAGAAGTGGCGACAGACCAAGAGTTGTTCGAACACAGGGAAAACCTGCTAATTGAATATACGCAGTACCTGGGAAACTTCTGCCCCGACGCTGAACGAAACGGCAGCCCGTATACAGCGAAGTAGGTTAGAGCGTACGACATTAGCGGAAACTGAGATCACAGCGAACAGCACACGGATGACGCTGAATCCAACCATCGCGGACCGCTCAGGATTCCTGTTGACAGACGCAACTAACATCCCCGTAACGCTCCAGGATAAAATCATAACAGAGACCGCTAGCACACACGCACCCACAACTACGACAACCTCAGCGCCGATTAGACCGACCGCAAGAGAACAAGAACAGGTACACGTAACGTACCCGGACGGGACTAGCGAATGGATAGACAGGAGGTTAGTCGCAGAAATGTCAAAACTACAGGAAGCTCGGCGGGAATGCGAGAGGGTAAGAGACGAGCTCTTAAAGAACGCAAACTCATAAGTAGCACGAGGATGCAGAACGTGCAAACCCGCAACGAAGCTCGGCAGACGGACACCCGGATATATCGACGGTGCTGACAGGCACAAACTCGAACCCCGATACGCTAGCGAACTCGACACAAAACGAGACGACACCCGCAAGGAGAGTAAACATGCAGGACACCTACGATATAAATTATTATCGTAAAAATGAACCAGTTCAGACAGCAGTCCCGATGCGTAGTGAGATTATCAAAATCAATACCAAGAGTTCAATCTTATAACTCACAATGCAAATAATAATTACACAATTGCTCCATAATAGTGTGGTCTAGTAATTACTCACAGTTGTACCCGGAGATACATGTTGACAAGGAAGACAAGGAATCCTATTATCATTCCCAGAGAGTTGCAAAGTCAAGTTGATTATCAATAACCAAACTAACTTGGTCCAGTGTTCAACTACATTTATAGTCAAGACCATGTATTATTAAGAATTTATTAAAAATTGAATTTTCTGGAAACAATAATACAATTCTCTGTCTTTCTTGTCAACTAGTACCATGAGCGCAACAGTGAGTAAATACTAGAGCACACTATTATGAAGCAATTGTGTATTGAGATACGAGATAGAACTTCTAATATTGATTCCAATAATCTCACTATGTAAGATTTTATTATTAGGAATTATGATTGTATCAGAAAAGTAAATTATCATTTGTACGTACTGCCTTTATTAATAATAGTGGCTCAGATCAATCATAATAACATGTATCATGTTATTTTCAATGTTTACAGTGTATAAAAAATGATACGTCAGAATTTGTTTGCTGTGGGAGCTGGGAATAATCAAAATAGCTGGGTATCCGTGAATCTTATGGAAGTTCTGACAGTTTGGTTATGATTGAAAACACAAAAGTGACAATATCTTCTAGTCAGTGATTAATAATAGTAGTAATTAAATTATGACTAGCCCTAACTATGACAAGCTGAATTATGGTGAATAAGAATAATCTCACAAAAAATTTTTTCTAAGCGAAGTAATTTATCAATTTCTATTTAGTAAAGAAAAAGTGACTGATATGGATCACTATTCTGATAATTATTGGCATGTCAAAAGTTTTCAAAGAAGACAAGGAATCCTATTATCATTCCCAGAGAGTTGCAAAGTCAAGTTGATTATCAATAACCAAACTAACTTGGTCCAGTGTTCAACTACATTTATAGTCAAGACCATGTATTATTAAGAATTAATTAAAAATTGAATTTTCTGGAAACAATAATACAATTCTCTGTCTTTCTTGTCAACTAGTACCATGAGCGCAACAGTGAGTAAATACTAGAGCACACTATTATGAAGCAATTGTGTATTGAGATACGAGATAGAACTTCTAATATTGATTCCAATAATCTCACTATGTAAGATTTTATTATTAGGAATTATGATTGTATCAGAAAAGTAAAATTATCATTTGTACGTACTGTCTTTATTAATAATAGTGGCTCAGATCAATCATAATAACATGTATCATGTTATTTTCAGTGTTTACAGTGTATAAAAAATGATACGTCAGAATTTGTTTGCTGTGGGAGCTGGGAATAATCAAAATAGCTGGGTATCCGTGAATCTTATGGAAGTTCTGACAGTTTGGTTATGATTGAAAACACAAAGGTGACAATATCTTCTAGTCAGTGATTAATAATAGTAGTAATCAAATTATGACTAGCCCTAACTATGACAAGCTGAATTATGGTGAATAAGAATAATCTCACAAAAAATTTTTTCTAAGTGAAGTAATCTATCAATTTCTATTTAGTAAAGAAAAAGTGACTGATATGGATCACTATTCTGATAATTATTGGCATGTCAAAAGTTTTCAAAGAAGACAAGGAATCCTATCATCATTCCCAGAGAGTTGCAAAGTCAAGTTGATTATCAATAACCAAACTAACTTGGTCCAGTGTCTAACTACATTTATAGTCAAGACCATGTATTATTAAGAAATTAATTTAAAATCGAATCCTCTCATGATGAAGAAATGTTCTTCCAACAGAATAAAAAAATACTTACTCATGGAAGACAGCTAGTAGCCTGAGCCAGCCGGTGCACGGAACGCCAACAATTGGTTTCAATCAGTACCCGAACACAATAGTCGAGTGACAATTTTTCGTGTACTGACGAATGGAAATTATCTTATCTTCAGAAAAACCTCACAAATTATGATTGCGCATTGACTGCTCTTTCACTATGTAGGAATAAAATAATTGCGCGGGTTTATAGTTCCTAACATTTTCTCGAAAATATATAATGACAGTACACGATTACGCTATTGTACGCTGATGTGACATGGCCCTGAGACATCTGAACGTGAAATAACAAAGACCGTTAAAATGCTGTAGCAGAAACGGAGTTTGTATATATTTATTTTAACGGCAGTGGCCTAGGAATCGTTTCAAAATCGTTAGAAACTTAGTCATCAGCTTCTTGAAGGTAATGAAAATATGATTTAAATAAATTTCCTTATAGTTAGTAGTCATGTCTATATGCTAAATGAAGTGGATAATATTTTTATGTAAAAATACAAATCTTATTTGTTGACACTTCTTGAAATCAGAAAAAATTAGTCTCAAGGGTGTCTATAGAAGGTTTTTGATTTAAAAAAATTGTATGATTAGTATTGATCCCTACATTTTAAAGGAGTGAAAACAATGATAATTTGATGATATAGAACAAACTATGAGAAACTCATCAGACTCAAAGAACTTGATTTCAACCTTGAACGTGAGATGATATAGTTCCATTCACTCTTATTGTTCATTGCAAGTGAGACTTTGATAAAATAATTTTCTTGCTATAATTCAAAACTACTTGAAAAATTCAAAACATTTCCAAATTTACATAATTTTTAAAATTTATTGATAAAATTTAATGACAAAACCTACTTTTTTATACCATAATGATCTTATGAGAGGTTACAATTTTTGGATTCCAAACTTGATGAAACTGAAAAAACTTATTCCTGGGTGTGTCATAAGATACTTGGTGCCGTCATTTGGTCCAACGCTCCCAATAACTTGAGTTATGCTTCTGACGAGCCAGACTGAACCAATATATTTTCATCATTATTGGCATGTACTAGCTATTCTAATTATTCACAGATTCATTGATATCTGTCACCAGAATATAATTATAAACCTTATACCTTATCCGAAAATAACTTTTATAAAAACAAAAGTTATTCTAAAAGTTATGGAAATTATGGAAAAAAATTGTTTGACACAAAAATCATTCATCCTAATTAGCTACTCCATTGATGGAATATATTAGATATTTTGGCTCTGTCTGGCAAATTATTTTTGACCTCACAAGTTATAGGTACATGCCTGTATTCGATACCTTGAAAATTGTCATATCCATATTTTAGAGAAATTCCAATATCTCTTCTGATTATTCATTTTAATATGCCACCTCACAATTCAGTACTTATTAGTTTGGAAAATTCTTTTCAGTAAATTTTTGTATCTTGATCGCCATAGCCCAATCGAATTTTTTCAGATTATCAAGAACATATTTGGGACAGTTCTCATATAGCTTAATTTTGGAGGTTTCAAATTTCCATCAACTTTGTGGCCCGATTTACTCTGGAAATAAACACAAAATCCAAAAATTTATAAGAATATAAGTTGTTCTAAATTGTCAATATTTTATGGATTTACTTTCTACCCTCGAAATTGGATTCTATCAACTGCTTAGTGAAGTATCCAGTACGTATCAATCAATTTCAACTTGTACGCCATGATATTTTTGGACCGAACAAAAATTATTTGATTTCACTGACAAAGAGAGCTTTAAAATGATCTACTACTCGTAGTTATTGGCAAACCCTTACAACCCTAAGAAAATTAAACTTCTCCCTAAATAGTTATTCACGTATAGACTTACTGTAGGAGACCGCTTGGTGGGATTCAGGTCTCCAATCTTGACCAAAACTTTTTTTGATGTTTGTTCGAGTCAAGGGTAGTATGTCCCAGGGTCCAATGCTCCCAAACTTCCAGGATATTAATTAATGTATCTTGGTTGAAGCTGGTGGTGATTTGAGAACAATAAGTGATTAGAATTGAAGTTTTTATCGTAGAAATTCGATTCTGACACTGAATTGTAGTACAATTGCAGTGCATTTGTGTCAGATGTGCTTGGATAAATGTTGTTACTGCTTCAGTATCCAAGCACAAAGAGAAAAGTTGAGAACCGTGACTTTCTTCCATATAGTGCCTGTTTTACTCTATGTGATGGAATATGAAAGTCAGTTTTGATAAATATACATGTTATTGGCTGTTTCCATGTGTCTTCCAGGATTAAATGTGATGTAATATCCAGTGCCAAGAGTGAAAGTGCAGTGCAGTGTGTGGAAATACGTCTCAGATGACATGTTGTCATTTGTGACACTACCGCCAGCTCCAACCAAAATACATTAATTAATATCTTGGAAGTTTGGGAGCATTGGACCCTGGACATACTACCCTTGACTCGAACAAACATCAGAAAAAGTTTTAGTCAAGATTGGAGACCTAAATCCCAAGCGGTCTCCTACAGTAAGTCTATACGTGAGTAACTATTTAGGGAGAAGTTTAATTTTCTTAGGGTCGTAAGAG
This sequence comes from Aphelinus atriplicis, assembly GCA_020882685.1. NCBI lineage: Eukaryota > Metazoa > Arthropoda > Insecta > Hymenoptera > Aphelinidae > Aphelinus > Aphelinus atriplicis. The sequence continues at coordinate 4,885,756 of JAJGQD010000006.1, forward strand.
TTTGCCAATAACTACGAGTAGTAGATCATTTTAAAGCTCTTTATCAGTGAAATCAAATAATTTTTGTTCGGTCCAAAAATATCATGGCGTACAAGTTGAAATTGATTGATACGTACTGGATACTTCACTAAGCAGTTGATAGAATCCAATTTCGAGGGTAGAAAGTAAATCCATAAAATATTGACAATTTAGAACAACTTATATTCTTATAAATTTTTGGATTTTGTGTTTATTTCCAGAGTAAATCGGGCCACAAAGTTGATGGAAATTTGAAACCTCCAAAATTAAGCTATATGAAAACTGTCCCAAATATGTTCTCGAAAATCTGAAAAAATTCGATTGGGCTATGGCGATCAAGATACAAAAATTGGCTGAAAAGAATTTTCGAAATAAATTTCGTCATGCTGAATTGACGTGAAACAGCCCATATACTACTTATTTTCCATGTATACATAATGATGAACTTTATTATAATTTTCTCATAAAGGAAAAAATTGGAACCCAAAATGAGTGATGAGCCTTCTTGTTGTAATCAAGACCAAAAACCGAGAAAAAGAAGGTATAAAGCATGGTTGAGAGACAGCACAACAAATATTCCTAAGAGTACTCTTGAATATAGAAGTATGATTGAAATAGCGGAGAAGGTTAAATTACATTTCTTCGTCATTCAAAATCTTTTTTTGTCTTGACATGTAACTTAATTTGATTTAATCTTTTAGGATTGCTTGAAAAATAATGATAATGAGATAGATCATCAGGGATTGGTGAAAATGGAATCCAATGAATTCACAATACAAGAGAGTTCATTTAGAAGCCATGCAAGTGTTCTGAGCGATGTGGATGGAGATAATGATAGAGTGAATGATGATATTGTTACTCCGATGATGGTAGCTACTCAGGATGATAATGTGAATGATAGTTATACTGATGATTCAGAGAATGACAATGTGGATGATAGTTATGCTGATGATTTAGAGAATAAGGAAGTAACTGAAGAATATGACAGAAGAAACATACGGAATAATACATTAAATCCCGTAGAAAGTGATGGCGACGATGATAGTATCAATGAAAGTGATGATGAAAGTTTATACAATCAGCATTTACAAGATTATGATGAAACTCATGAATACTCAACAAGTGCCAGTAACTCTGTAAATGACGGTGAATCTGAAATGGTATGATTAATCAATACAGATTCATGTATGAAATATTTATTTTCATTCAATAGGCTTCTCAAATAGATAAAGCGTTTGAAATTATGGACGCAAATTTATTGTTTATAATAATGCAATGGAAATCTTTTCCTTTACAATTGAAAATAGTGAGATCTATGACTATTCGAAAATTCAATCCTATTCAAAGTATTTGTCATGAGCGTTTTCCAAGGTTATGTATCACAGATTATGAATATTATTTAATATCAAGAAAAATTTTTAAAATTAAGGGGGATATACAGTTCGAACGAGAAAAAAAAACTCATTTTTGAAAATCGTTTTTCAAGGGTAGTTTTTCATCAAATCTATCGAAAATTTTTGACAGTTATAAGTTGATCCATGTAGTATACAAAAATATTTCTTTTAAATTTTTTCTAACAAAATGGCGGCCGTTAGATAGCGTTGAAAAATTACCTCTATTTTGCTTGTGCTGGCTCTCCTGGTCGCAATTTTGATCGGAAATCAAAAAATCAAAAAAATTTACATTAATTACATTTACAGTTAGTAGATGGATTATCAAAAAAAAATTAAAAAAAAAATGTGCACTTTTGGCGTATCTTTTTCGAAAAACTCAATTTTTTTCAATTTTTTCCCGCCATTTTCTCACATTTTTCCATATTTAATAATAAAATATTACAATAATTTTCAATTCATCTGATAGGTAATACTATAATAAGAAATCCTTTAAGTTTCAGCTCAATCGGATAATTAGTTTTCGAGTTATCACCGGCATAAACTCCAAAAATGCAGCTTTGAGAAAAAACGCGTTGAAAGTTTTAAATTACCGTTAAGTCGTACTTACACTTCAATCAGCAATCCCTTGGAAAAAACACTTGGAGTTCGAATTTCGAAGAAAGGGTTTCAGGAGCATATTCTACGGGAAATTTACTAACTTTTTATGAAAAAAAAATCGATTTTTTTTTTGATTCGAACTGTATATCCCCCCTTAAAATGAAAGAAAAGTTATTGTGAAACTTTCATTGGCACGTATAAATGAAATTGCTTTGAAATTTAATTTTCCGTTTAATTACATATAACGATTGATGAAAAAATTGATGCTTATTAACTAGATTTCAAAATCATAAACAATCTATTATATGCAAAATAAGTTGCAACGTCCAGTATTTTAATTGGATCTTTATATTTCAGGGACAATATAATGAATTACTTCAAAATAGCCAAATAACAAAAGAAGAAAGCGAAATACTCATAATGGCTTATCTCTTGAGACACAGTATTCCTGATGTTGGTTTGGACACATTGGTGAAATTGATCGACTGTCATTTATCATGTAGTGTTTACCAATCAAAATATAGATTTTTGAAGTCATTCCCGAGTTACAAAGAAGTTAAATATTATTTTTGTCCCGATTGCGAAATAATTATATACTTCGATGTAAAATCTGAAAGCACATGTGAGAAATGTGGAAAAATATATAAAAAGAAATCTCACGAAAGAGGAGATTATTTTTTCATACATATTCCGTTGAAGGAGCAAATACAGGAAATTATTGAAAGCCATCTCTACGAATATTTCAGAAAAGATTGTCTAGTAAGTGATATAGTGAATAGTAAAGTTTATAAAGACCTCAGAGAGAATGTGATTGGTGACAACGATCTAACTATTCAGATTAATGTGGATGGAGCGAATTTCTTCAAGTCTTCTAAGAAGAGCATTTGGCCTATTCAGGTAATAATAAATGAATTGCCTTACCGGATAAGGAAAAATAATGTACTTCTTTGCGGACTATGGTACAGTAGTAAAAAACCGTTAATGAATTTGTATCTTAAACCATTCGTCGATGAATTAATCATGTTGAGTGAAAATGGCTTCGAATGTGAAAATATTAATAGAGAAAAAATTCAAGTGAAAATTCATCCAATTCTGTGCTCAGTAGATTCGATAGCTAGGCCAATGATGCAAAACATGAAGCAATTCAATGGAAAATTTGGATGTTCGTACTGTCTTCACGAAGGACAACAAGTCCATGTTGGGAGAGGAAGTACCCGAGTTTACCCGTATAAAAAAGTGTCATTAAGAACACGGACAAACTATCAAAATCATCTTAGATTCAATATCGCGACAGAAAAACCTGTAAAAGGAGTAAAAGGACCATCCATCATGTCACGTTTACCCACAATCCACATGATTCATTCGTTCGTTCCAGATTACATGCACGCTCTTCTTCTCGGAGTAATCAAACTTTTTGCTACATCATGGTTTGACTCGAAACATAATTCAAGACCATTCTACATCGGTTTGAGAGTTGCTGAATTCAATGAAAAATTGTCGAGAGTCAAACCACCTTGTGAAATTACTAGGATACTTACAAGTATTGGAGACTTAAGCAAAGCAACTGAATGGAAAAATTTTGCTCTATATTACTCCCTACCTTGTTTAGAAAATATTTTGCCAAAAAAATATTTAGTACATTGGAATTATTTCGTGCTAGCTCTTCACCTACTTTCCAAGGACATCGTCTGTGAAGAAGATTTGGGAGTAGCAAGAAATGCACTCGATAAATTCCTTAGAAGTATTGAATCATTGTACGGAATCGAGTTTATGAAATTTAATGTCCATTTGATGACACATATTCCAAGCTATGTAGAATATTACGGAGCATTATGGGCTTGGTCCGCTTTTCCATTTGAGAGTTTTAATAGAGTCATAAAAAATTTACAGCATGGTACTCAATATATACCAGAACAAATAAATAAATCCTACTGCAGATTAAGATTTATTAAAAATCGAGCCCATGTTTTCAGTCGCGAACATGTCAATCCAAAAGCACGGAATTTATTTCTTACGATGATGAACGAATGCAAAGTGAATAATTGTATTATATATGAAAATTTGAGAGTTTTTGGTCAGCCAAAACTGAAAATCTTGAGAGCGCTCGAAAAATTTGTCATTGAACAGAACACAAATGCTGAAATCGAAGAAAACTGCAAAAGCTTCTCACGATTCATCGAAAGAAATATTCTCTATCATGCGACTCATAATCGTTTGAGGAAGAGGAAAAACTCTACAGTCATTCTAGAAGATGGCTCTATTATGGATATATTGGAATTAGTCGCTGTTACATGTACGCGAACATTAGAGACGAAGTATCTCGTTTTAGGCACAAAAATGAGAATTCTTGATGAATATATTTGTAAAGGAACTCCGTTAACTTCTGGAATATATTCATATGTGACCAGAAAATCACCATGTCTTGTTGCCTACGAAACATCATTTATCAGAAATAAAGCTATTCAGATCTCAATGACGAATAAACGAGTCTGCGTAATATCTCTAGTAAATAAGATGGAAACTGATTGATAGGTAAGCCTTTGTATGAATATAATTGTAAAAATATAATTTTCATGGGGTAAAAATACTCGAAGAATATAAAAATTGTAGGATTTTTAATGAGAAAATAACGATACTTGGAAAGGATCTACGGAATGACCAAGGATGTATAATAGTAGTTATTACAAAGAAGTAGTCACCATGGAATGCCTAGCATCAAGATGGATTTCTATAGGAAGAAGTCATGGGGATATAAAAAGTCTGAATATTCTGAGTCTCATTGATAAAAACATATGTATAAAATTCTAGTTGTTATTGTTATGAATGATACTGAGATAAATCAATGAGATCTTCAAACAATAAACTTTCTACACTACATCTTCTGTAATTATACTGATATTCATATATTATGCAACTTTGGATGGTATTAAAAATGTTCGTGACTGATAATATACTATTGAATTCATATTATACTTACTACTTTATAAAAGGACAGTACTATTATCATTCATAATAACTACAAATCATTGAACGAGAAAATGTAAGTTTATATAGATACATTATATCTATAAGGTATCTCGCAGGGTTTTTATCAGTTTCCCCGCTGGAATCGCATTTGATCCCGGTGAGGAGTTCATGGAAAACCGCCAGGAAAAATTCTTGAAGAAAACCTTGGAAGAATTCCAACTAGCATCAATGCAGGACCCTTGCCAGATTCATTCAAAATTTCTACAGGATTCTGACAGAATTCTGACAGGAATACTGCAGGACTGTTGAAGGATTCCTGTAAAGATTCTGCAAGAATCCTTCAGGTACTTTAAGGACTTCGATTGCTGTTGAACTCAAAACTTCTGCAGTATTCGTGTTCAATTCCTGAAGTATTTCTGTTCGATACTTGCAGAATTTCTGCAGGAATGCATGTAGAATTTGAAAAGAATCTATCGGAAGCAATCGAGTTCCTTAGAATACCTGCAGGATTCTCGTAGAATCTTCACAGGAATCTTCCAACATTACGGCAGTATTCCTGTCAGATTCCTGTAAGAGTATTGTAGAGAGCCTACAGGGATCCCTCAAGATCCTTCCACAATTTTCTTTGGAAATTCATGATGAATTTCTCAATGGCAAGATCACTGCGAGGAATCATGAGGGATCTCAGTAAGTATTCTACTTTACTCTTGCAGAAATCTGACAGGAAATCTGCAAGATTCTGACAGGAATACAGCAGGAAAGTTGAAGGATTCCTGTCAAAATCGATCAGGAATCCTGCCAGGATCTGTCAGAAATACTGCAGGAATTGAATATCAATACTGCAGAAATTTTGAGCTCAAAAGCAATCGAGGTCCTTAGAGTACCTTGAGGATTCCCGCAGAATCTTTTCAGGAATCCTCCACAGCCTTACAGGATTTCTGTCGAAATCCTGCAGGGTTCGTGTCAGAGTTCTGCAAGAGTCTTGTAGAAGAATACCTAGAAGATCCTCTCATGATTCCTCGCAGGGATTTCTGCATGATTCCTGTCAGATTCCTGCAGGATTATCGTAGGATACCTACAGGATTCTCTCATGATTCCCTGCAGAGATTATGTCAATGAGAAATTCATAATTGATTTTCAGGTAGAATTTGAGAAGAATACTGGAAGAAATTCTATACGCGTCATAGCAGGACCCTTGCAGGATTCATTCAAAACTCCTGCAAGATTTATATTATATTCGAGTAAGATTTTTATAGGACACCAACAGGAATCCTGTTCCATTCCTGCATGAATCTTGTTAAATTCCTACAGGATATATATAATTCTCCAGCAAGATTCCTGTGTTATTTTAGGAAAGGAAGCATTGATAACCTGCAGAATTCTTAGAAGCTTCTTGCAGGGATCTGCATAATTCCATTGAGAAAATCCTGTCCCTGTTAAATTTTTGCAAGATTCCTGTCAGATTCCTGCAGGTATGATGTAGGATACCTACAGGATTCTCTCATGATTCCCTGCAGAGATTATGTCAATGAGAAATTCATATTTGATTTTCAAGTAGAATTCGGGAAGAATACTGGGAGAAATTCTACACGCGTCATAGCAAGACCCCTGCAGGATTCATTCAAAACTCCTGCAGGATTTATGCTATATTCGAGTAAGAATTTTATAAGACACTAACAGGAATCCTGTTCCATTCCTGCATGAATCTTGTTTAATTCCTACAGGATAAATATAATTCTCAAGCAAGATTCCTGGGTTATTCCAGGAATGGAAGCATTGATAACCTGCAGGATCCTTAGAAGCACCTTGCAGGGATCTTGCATAATTCCATTAAGAAAATCCTGTCCATCTTCCGTTGAGAATTCTACAGCAAGCAACCGCAATCCCTGAGAACGCAGCAGGTTTCTTGCAGAATTCTTACAGGATTCTTTTAACATTCCTGCTGTATCCCTGTCAAATTCCTGCAAGATTCCTGTCAGATTCCTGCAGGTATGTTGTAGGATACCTACAGGATTCTCTCATGATTCCCTGCAAAGATTATGCCATTGAAAGATTCATAATTAATTTCCAGGTAAGGTTCGGGAAGAATACTAGGAGAAATTCTACAAGCGTCATAGCAGGACCCCTGCAGGATTCATTCAAAACTCCTGCGGGATTTATGTTATATTCGAGTAAGATTTTTATAGGACACCAACAGGAATCCTGTTCCATTCCTGCATGAATCTTGTCCAATTCCTACAGGATAAATATAATTCTCCAGCAAGATTCCTGTGTTATTCCAGGAATGGAAGCATTGATAACCTGCAGGATCCTTAGAAGCACCTTGCAGGGATCTTGCATAATTCCATTAAGAAAATCCTGCCCACCTTCCAGTGAGAATCTGAAAGGAATCTACAGCAAACAACTGCAATCCCTGAGAATACTGCAGGTTTCTTGCAGAATTCTTACAGGATTCTTTTAACATTCCTGCTGTATCCCTGTCAAATTCCTGCAAGATCCCTGTCAGATTTCTGCAGGCATGTTGTAGGATACCTATATGATTCTTTCATAATTCCCTGCAGAGAATATGCTATGAGAAAATCATAATTAATTTCCACGTAGAATTCGGGAAGAATACCAGGAGAAATTCTACACGCATCATAGCCGGACCCTCGCAGGACTCATTCAATACTCCTGCAGGAATCATTTAAAACTCCTTCAGGATTCACGTAATGCTCCTGCAAAATCTTTCCAAGATATCAACAGAAATCCTGTTCTATTCCTGCATGAATCCTGTTCAATTGATGGAGGATTCCTGTCATATTCTTGTCAGATTCCTTCACGATTCCTGTCAGATTCCTGCAAGATTCCTGTAAGGTTTCTGTTAGACTTTTGCATGATTCTGATAAATATCCTGCAGTAATCCTGGACGATTATACCGGCAAATCTATGGACGATTTCCGTGTATGATCCGGGAAGAAATTCAGCGAATGTCCCAGCATGACTTTAGCAGGCTTCTATCAGAATCCTGGCCGTATTTCTACATGAGAACAGTAGAATCATTCTATTACACTCCTACGAGGTTTCTCACAGAAACTCTCCGGCTTTCCTATATTTCCTAAGAGTTTTTTGCTCAACCTACTGCGATGACGTAAAATCCCAGCTCAAAACTCTAGAATTGGAGAAATTCATTGAAAATATATATACCTTTAAGGGAACCATTCCTCCAAAATTCCTGCAGCATTTCTTGTAAGAAAGCTTTAAAACTCTGGACGTAACGTACAAGAAATCATTAAGGAATCTTGCAGGATTCATGTTGCATTTTCTATTGACATCTTGAAGAATTCTTGCAAGTATATTCTAAAATTCCTGCAAAAATCCAGCAGGGCTTCTGCAGAAATCCTGCAGGAAACCTGCAGGAATCTTGTCAGATTTCCAGCAGGGTTCCTGCAGACTTTTTTTGTAAGGGCAGACCCTCGCCTCTGTCTCCCCTCCACGCATGCTCACTCGCACGGGGGGTGAACAGCACCGCCTCGTCGCCACAGACCCACCCCTAGAAAGTTTGATTTCCAGGGGTGCCAGGTTATGACGGTCAAGCTGAAGCCGAGGCCGTCAAATCGCACGCGAGCGAATCCAACTGTCTGGCTGAGGGTCCTATAGTACTTTTCTTCATTTCCCTGTCGAAAGTACGTTTAAAATGAGCTGCGTATACTATGATTAGTAGCGCATTATTACTTCTCATGACATATAATAACACCAGCCAGCACGTTAGCTATCAGATATGGCAGACTTGAGTATGACAGACAACAGTTAACTAAAGCTTAGTTGTGGTATATAGAGATACTACACTCTACAACGCAATATCTTGCATTCAATTTTTGAGAGAAAACATCAATCGGGGGCGTTTAAAAATAATCCTGGATTTTACTATTTGAGAAAACAAGTTCTTCACATCAAGAATGATGCGCCCTACGTGGACCGAAACCATACGAATGTTGGGATAATTATATCACACATACATCAATGTGAAATGACACTAAAAATTAATATCTGTCTGTGTCTGATAAAATTGGGAAACCCGTGACCCAAATTTGATCAGCGAAGGTAGCGCTGCCCCAGCTACCTTTACTCGCTAAAAAAAGGCGCTAGTGCGCCCCCATCCCCATGACAGGAAACTGTACTGCATTATCTGCTGTCACTCTTATGAATAAAATATTTCTTTCTATCCACAGTGTCGTACCAACTCAATGTACCCTAAGAGGGTCAAGTAATGGACCAAATTTTGAAGGATCTACAAAAATAAGAGGAAAGTGAGTTTTCTTATGATATTATCGTAGACTTATATTACAGAGTAAGTAATCACGCTTCATTATAACTAGGGAAGAGGAGGAAAACTTCAATACCGCCGCTACTCACTCTGCACGCTAACACCATACTCATGATGCAATATTCTTGGAAGGATAATTACAATGTAGAATTTCCCCTGCTCACCTCACTCGCTAACCCCCATACTTGCTAATTGCCATAGAATTTTATGTAATATGTGCACATACTTGAATAATGAATACTCAAAATACTTTAAAAATCATCAATTTCGTCGACTCATGGACCCTGGTATTGTATGAGAACATGGCGAATATATCTATTTTCCAAATGTTCTTATTCAAATACCTGAGCTTCAAACAGTTTGAAACTTGAAACAAGTCAACTTTAATTGTTATAGTTTCAGAAAATTTGTAAAGCGTACATGTGTTCTCACTCGAATTGAAAATACGATACAAGAAATGAGTGAAACTGTTTTTTTCCTTTTTTCAAAAATTTTCTTCTATTCAGCTGTATGAAAATTACCTACCGATATTTTCATGTCTATTTGACGAGAATATTTTCGTTTCCCCATCACTTTCAAATCCAGACCAGACTCGGAAGTGTGCCTAGTCTAGGAAAAATTTCACGTAATCACAAACATGGACGGGAAAAACGTGATTCGTATGAAAACATGAGTAAAGTTTTCCGTACAATGATTCAAGTCATTGCACACGTCAGTAACCAAATGTAATCTTGTTTTTCACTCATCCGAGTACTCTCTGTGATATATGGACCAATACTAAAGGTGAGGTACATAAGTTTCAAAGTACACAACTCTCATAGCCCCAATGAGCACTCATGAGAATTTGGCTAAATTTTAACTAACCTGTGTGCAAAATTTCAAGAAGATCGGACCATTCCTTTGAGAGTTATCGTGGACGAGAAAAAGGACACACACACACACACACACATACACATACACATACACACACACACACACACACACACACACACACACACACACACACACACACACACACACACACACACACACACACACACACACACACACACACACACACACTTATGGATTTCCATGTTTTTTGACTCGTAGTTTACGAAAATCGAGGGTCCGAATTTTGATACGGTGGGTCGATTTTTGCCCAATTCCGAAGCTTTCTCTCTGAGGAAGCGAAAATATAAAATATTTATCATCATTATATTAGTATATTTCCTTGTTGTTATTTTCATTGCGGAATTCATGGATTAAATTGATTATTTTGATGTACGTACTATTCATACTATGCTATAAAGTTAATACTCCCAGAAATTCCATGGAAAGATTTTTCAATGGAGGAGTTGACTTTCATAGAAACAAATAAAACGGATCAAAAAGAAATTGCCTGCGGTATCATGTTCCGCATTGAAATTTACGAAAAAAACGATGCGTGGGCATCAAAAATGGTAAAATTGAAGCTGCGTTTTTTTTGGTATCCGATGAACCATTGGAAAAAACAGTCAAGTAGTTGTATAATGCAAATTTGAGTTCCACTGATTCATAGATCAATCGAAGATCTTTCCTATTCTATGGTGAAAATTTTGGAAAAAATGATGCATGGTCGTGAAATATGGAAAAAACTGACTTCTATCAAGTTGTGCCGCATAAACTGTTAAAAAAATGTATGGAACAGCGTCGTGATGAAAATTCTGACTAGAAGTATCGATAGAGCTCATTGAGCGCTTCAATTATTCATCGTGAAAAATTCAAAATTATTGATGCGTGGGCGTGAAGTAGGTAATTGAAAATTGGTAGTTTACTTTGCGATTTTTATGCTTTCAGATAAATACGTGAGATTATGATATGGTGCAATTTTGGGTATGTTTGATTGGAAGAACATAGAATGGGCTTGAATATCTACATTATATTAAAATTAATCCGTACACAGATTATGATTCCCATATTTTGCTCTTGGAAACAATGTTTTGTTAGAGTATTTGAAATTGGGTCTGGCAGATCGATATAGGAGCCCAAGCATTTCCATAATCTGAGGTAAAAAATCCAAGAAAATAGACGCGTGGGCGTGATCTAAGTTGTGGAAAATCATGTGTAGCCAAATTATTGTCATAGGAAGATTTTGATGGATTGGAGAATATCCGGTATGATGGGTCAAATGGGGAGGTCAAGAGCTACAATTTGAGGTGGCTATTTGTTGGAAGAATTGATGTTGTGGGGGCGTATTGACCGTACAAATAATTGTTTGGCGTTCGATTCGAGAAGAACAATGGAAAAATAGTATGATTGGGTTATCTATTCACAATTTGATCTTGCAGATTGTGATGGTTAAAAAAAAACCGTCGGTGTGGGGAGGTGAATCCGTAAGGCCCCCGGTGAGTACTACCCTTTCCCAAGACCCTTTTGATCTGATGGGTGCGGGACTTGTGAGTGTAGGCTTAACGTTCAGTCTAGGGGGGGAGTGTGACGGTTAAAACCGTCTGGGTGAGACGTGGAGTCCGCCCACGGATCAAGGAGGAGTCGAGAGTTCAAAACTGATCGATCCTTCCTTGTGGGTTTTACTGCACGAGTACCGTGGGGGAGTACGGGAGGTGCGAGTGGGATGGAGCGGTATGGTGCGAGACACGGTGGTATGAGGAGCGAGCGAGGAGAGAGTGAGAGAAGTGATGAGAGAGTGCGGGAGATGAGGCAAACGAGTGAATAGCGCGGAACGGGGCCATAGAGTAAGGGGCGCACGGCCACTCCGGCGCGGAGGCCGTGCGCGAGCGCCGGTTTGAATAGCGCCCGTGCGAGCTAGGGGCTGCGCGGCTAGGGAAATTTTGTGGGGCGCTGCGGCACCGTGCGCGTGGGGAGGACTGGCGCAGCGCGAGCGCGTGGCGGCCGGCAGTTCTGCACCGGCTTCCGCCATCGCATCACGCGGTGTGTGTGACGAGAGCAGGGGTGTAGCGTGATTTCCTGGGGGTGTGCGAGGATGAGAGCAAGGATCGAGGTGAAGCAGAGCGGCCCAGCATCAGCGCAGCTGCCAAGCAGCGGTGGCTTGGTGTCGGCAGCCAAGCAGCCATCGAGAGCGGGCAGCGGCAGCGATCGAGATTGTTGGCGAGAGACGAGAAGGAGAGTGTGGAAGACAGGTTCAGGGAGTCAGCGAGGTAGGCGCAGTGTCGTGGTCGCGATCGTAAGTGAGTCGTGTGCGTCCGGGGCGCAGCGGGTAGTTGGCGGGTAACGGCGACGAGTTGGGACAAGCGCACAGTGAGAAAGCGGCCATTGTTGGCGCGAGCGGGCATTCCCGGCTACGCAGCGGTATCGACGGGCGATCGGCGGCGAATCGTGGTTGCGCGGCGGACAAGGCTCTTTGTGCGAAGTCTTGGGGCGCGTGGGATTGCGATCGGTGAGCGCGTAGTCGTGGCGGACTCGCGGGACGTAAGGGAACGTCCATAAATTACGTAACGCAAATTTGAAGAAATTTCAGACCCTCCCTCCCCCAGCGTAACGCTTCCGTAACAAAAGCCGCTAGACCCCCCACCCCCCTCAGAAATGGTACGTAACGGTGAAAAATTTCACTAATCTAGAGAAAATGATTTCAATTACAGAAATAGAAAAATGTTGCCATCGAGTTTAGTGTAAACGAAAAATTGAATGAATTGAAATAAAGAAGAACAGTTTGAGAGAATTTCACGTGTTCATAACGATGTTTATATCGTGATAAAATTTGTTAATACCTGGAAATAGTTCAAAAGATTTTTAGCTTTTTGTTTGGTTGTCTTCTGTTGCATTTCTTGCAACAATATTTTGGCAGCCATGACGCGATCTTCCTTCTTTTCCATTCGCACAGTACTTGCCCATCGCTCATTTAATTTAGACTGCACGGTAGCTACACTATCATTACAGTAATGAAGTCTGTACTCTTTGAATAAAGATTGATATAAATCGCCGAGAGTAGATGACATATTGGTCTGAATTGAGATCCAATGTTTATTCTTAACCTACAAACAATACATGTGAAACATCATGTCGTTTTATTCTGAATGTGAATGTTTCGATTCGGCAAGTACTTACTTTTCATCAACCGCATTTTGTTTCAGCACTCAAAATTAATCAAAAGCTCTAAAACGAAACGTGTCTCGACTCGACCATCAATATGGAATTAACAGTCACAACAGTCACCGTTTCTTTTACACTATCTCTCTCCCTCTTACGGATCTCAAAGAACGGATATACTATTAACGACACTTGATTGGTTTGGAAAAAAGTTGTCCACCAATCATAAGCACTCTACTATAAAGAAGTGACTTGTATGAATACGGCACTGAACTCGTCAGTGCCGATGAAGCGCGAAAATTCAAAATTGAAGACCGATCTGATTGAAGATCCGCTTTTCCATTCAAAATAAAATTTTACAAGATTTTTAGCGTAACGTAACGACGCCACGAGAGCCCCCCTCCCCATCGTAACGCTTCCATAATAAGCACCTCAGACCCCTCCCCCCTCCCAACAAGCGTTACGTAATTTATGAACGCTCCCTAACCGGACCCGACGCGGTGCCGACGGCGGCGGACTCGGGCGCGAGCGGTGAAAAATTCGCGGCGGCATAGCCGGTAGCCTCCCCACGCGATCGGCAACAGATTTTGGCGGCGGGTGGTTGGCGAGCGGAGTAACGAGAGCCTCGTCGTTGGGTGATCGGCGGCGGATCCGTGGTGCGCGTTCGTCGGTGGATTAGCGTGCGATCGGCGGGAGGCTGCGTGTCAGCGGCGCGGCGCCGGCCATTGTTTGCACGTGTGCACGTGCTCGTGTGCCGGCAAGTTCTGGACGCGCATGGTGGGCCTTCCTTTGCGGAGGTCGACGTCGCGGTGCGGGGCGTTGGGTTAAGCAGCGGATCAGTGACGTGCGTGGGTTGGGGGCCGCCGGGCGGTGTGAGGGGAAGAAAGAGGCAACGAATCTAGTGGCCGGGGCGCGTAGCCGTACGGCGCGGCGGCAGCGCGCGCGGGAACGAACCGGCAAACCGGCGTTCCGCGAATTGGTTCAGTGTTCGCCCGGGAAAGGGTGAGAGGGACGAGTAGCGTGAATTGGGTTGTGCGCAGCGGGCCTGTTAGAGGCCGCGTGCCGGTAGTCGTGGTGCGGCGATCTGAGTGGCGTGCGTAGAGAGAGTGGGGGAGGAGAATTTCTTGGCGATAGTGGTGAGGAGTAGTGGGGCAGCCCTGGGCTAGTGCGGTTGCGCGAGTGAGAGTGTGAGCGTGCGTGTATGCGTTAGTGTGGAAATTCGCGGGGTTTACTTTATAGGGCGGGGCAATTAGTGTGTATGTTATAGGTAATAAATGATTTCAACTGAATTTAATTGAGTGTGGTGTTTGTGATTTTTCCCCACCCATCCAACCTATTGAGTCGTACACTCCCATACGACTAACGTCAGCGAATTCCCTTTTGGCGCGCGGCGCAGTTAAATAATTATTGTACGGGAATCGGGAGCTTCGGTGAAATGCGTATATATTTTACCGGGCCAAATTCCACGTTACAAGATTTATAGAGGAAAATGAGCGCTTCCATAATCTGAGGTGAAAAGTTTGAAAAAATAGACGCGGGGGCGTAATCTATGTCATAGAAAATTATGCATAGTCGAATTTTCTTCATACGAAAGATTTTGAAGTGATAAACAACTTGGAAAATGATGATTCGAAGACGAGCGAGCGATTGCGAGTGAGAGATCATTGCTAGTCTCTTATATGAATGAGGGAAAAAAATAAATAGTTATTCACGGTGATTTTTTGAGCGTGAATAAATATGGAACCCAGTGCATGGTATCACCATATTCACCAATATGGTGAATAAATATATAGTAAAATCATAAATATGGTACCCAGAAGAATATTCCTTGGAAAAGAAAATTAAACACGAAATAGTCTTGAGGATTGATCTAAGCTCAAATTTAAGATCATCCCAAAGTAATTATATCATGTTCCTACTTTACAATGTGGGAAAAATTTCAGAATTGCCTTCATCCTCAATATATTAGCTACTGCAAGCACTCTATTGCTCTTATAGATACCTGTGCTCGAACGCGAATAACGCGACTTTTTCTCACTCTTTCACTGGAGTAGACACGAAAAAAATTATAGAGAATTGTGTGCTTTGAAATTGAAAACAACAATTTTTCTTGAACAAAAATGATATGTTCGGGAGAATTGCTCACCTATTGATTTTTGATATGTTGGGAATGTTTTTTATGCTCTCCAGATATACTCGCGGTATATCAATTTTTTCCATTTATGTTACTCGAATGATTACCTTTCCGATCAAATTTCTTATATTCAGATTTACCATGTATTATAACTTCATCATAGCGAAGTTGCAGAACACCATACAAGACAATCACATCATATGGATTATGCATGTGCTTTTATCTGTAAGTTCATTGTAAACGTTTGCTTGACATGAAAACGTCAGCATTGGGGCGATAAACCCCAACGCTCAGTTTAACAGCCGTGTCAACGATCTTAGTCCTTTCCAACGTGTGGTTAGGCCAGTAGGCTAATATCATATAAGTGCACTCAGAGGCTGCGTCACTACCTACTAGAGGTTATATGCATTGCAACTGAGCGAGTCAGAAATGCTACTTTCAACATGTGGTTAAGCGTTGATGGCACTTATATGTTTCGGACTATGTTCGATAAAATGTAAGAAATTTTCATGAAGAAAATTACTCTATTCATTAATCTTTAACTTAAACTATGGAAATTAATCCAAAATCTATCGCGCAAGGATTAAATCTGCGATTACTCGGAAGACATGATACACTGCGCCGTGTCGCAGTAGTATCGTGTTCCGAAACGCACTATACCGATGCTCGCGAAAGAATGAATCCCATTTAAAAACGAGCGGCCCTTTATATAGTCTAGCTCGCCGTTATATTGTATCGCGTTAACACGTTTTTTCGTCGTATTATTCAAAAACTATATATAAACGCCACAGTGTGAACATAAACGCCAGGTTATTATCAATCTTGATTCTCATTTCCGGGCCGATTAGCCTAACCTCTTCAGGTCCATTCACAAGGAATCTTATTTTCAATTTCCTCCTTCAATGATCTCTGAAAACTCACCTGAATACTCACCTAAGATCTCACCAGAAAATTTTCAGTAGGGTATTAATCAACAAGCTCTCAACATTGTTCATTTGCGGAATAATAGTTTTATTCTTATTCTTCAACTTGTATTTGATTCTAGAGATCCTCTTAAATAAATGATAATCAATAAACGATGAGTGGTTTTACGTGATGTTTTGTCCAGAAGTTCATATTTCTTTACATAAGGCTCTCTTCCCTGATTTGAGTCTCTTGACAATCTCTTGAATCGTTATTTTCCGTCATAATTTACATTGCCAGCGCTGTGAACAGTTCGCGTAATTTGTTAACCTACATGCCGCTCTTCTAGCTTATCTGGCTACGTAGATCTTTTTTCATTCATCTCGTAACAATGACGTTGCTAGTCGCATGCTCGTATTATTCAGCTTTTTGTGACATTAATGTGGTATTTCATGTACATCGTGCTGCACGCGTCCAAGCGCATATTTGTACGCATCCCTACAGATTCAACCATTTCGCAATACTTTCATGCTATTTCCAACATCTAATTTTTGTCAGATTTTAATTATTACTAGCAATGATCTCTCGCTCGCTATCGCTCGCTCGAGTCTTTCGAGTGGATTTTAATTAAGAAATCTGCAAGATATTCTATGATCCCCAATATTCAATTCGGTTTTAAGAAGTTATACTTTTAATTTATTGTAAATAGATATCAATCGACATCATGATGCATATAAATTATAGCCCTCGATCTTCTTTTTCGATCCATCACACCACATGTTCTTCAAATCATCATTTTCTGAGTTGTTTATCGGATAGAAAATTGGAGAAAAATGGTTTTCGGTAACGCGGCAAGTTTTCCATGACGTATATTACGCGCCCGCGTCTGGTTCTTGGATTTTCCACCTTAGATTATAAAAGCGCTCATTTTCCTCAATGAATCTGCAAGATAAAATTTTGATCAGATAACCCATTTATACTATTTTTTCAACGTTTTTCTGGAATCAAACGTCAAATAATTATTTTTACGGACAATACGCCCCCACAATATCAATTATTCCAATACATAGCCAGTTCAAATTGTTGCTCTTGACCTCCTCATTTGACCCATCATACCTGATATTCTCCAATCCATCAAGCTCAAAGTTTTTTATTATTTCAAAATCTTTCGTATGACGAAAATTCGACTGTGCATAATTTACTATGACATAGATTACGCCTGCGCATCTATTTTTTGGACTTTTCACCTCAGATTATGAAAGTGCTCATTTCCCTCTATAAATCTGCAAGATCATATCTTAAATAGATAACCCATTTATACTATTTTTTCAACGTTTTTCTGGAATCCAACGTCGAATAATTATTTTTACGGTTAATACGGCCCCACAATATCAATCCTTCCCACACATAGCCAGCTCAAATTGTAGCTCTTGACCTCCCCTTTTGACCCATCATACCAGTTATTCTCCAATTCATCATGTTCCAAGTTGTATTGTGACGGAACAAATCGCCCGCCACAGACATTTGGGTTGAGACGATATTCGGGCGCGGCTTCGGGAGCCGCGAGCGCGCGAGCAGTGGAGAGAGTGGGGAGGTGAGAGTCAAGCTGACGAGGAGAGCAGAAAGGGTCATTCTCGCCCGGCTGGCGATCGCGCGCGGTTTGGAGGCTGTCGGCACGGTTTCTCGGTGTGCGTGTGGGCGCAGGCGACCGGTCGGCGCGGCGACGATACGGGAGTGCGAAAGTGACGTGAGGTCGATGCGACGACCTGGTGTGAGTGTGGCCCACGACGCAGGCCGTGGAATGGAGGCGTGGAATCGAGGCCCAAGAGATAGCGAAGCGGCGAACGACCTGCGAGCGCCGGCGAGAAGACAGCTGCACCGTCGATGCTGGCTGCGGCCGCTGGTTTGGCGGGAACCGAAAAATGTGAAACGGAGGTATGAGCTGATCCGGCTAAATATGTTATTCAGCGGCGAGACTCTCCTGTAATACGGTAGACGCGATCGAATTGAGACATACGCGAGCCGCGAGGCTATCTAATTTTATTGCAAAAAGACATCATCAATTTATGTATGAATACTTTAACATTTTAATCGTTTCTGACTAAATTAATAAAGCACGAATTCTCTCCAATCGACTGAGCACCGAGTTTATTATTTGTAGCAACATATATATATGCAAGGAGCGAGCGACAGAGCTCGACAAAAGTATTTCTTCCCCGAAACCGAACCACCCCTCTCCACGGGCCGACGAGAACCGTTGGCGGAGCATCGAGCGAGCCGTATAGTTTCCAAAACTGAGAGCCGCAGGCTGAGGTGAAGATCGTGGCAGAAAAGAGCTGCGACAGGCCTCGCAGCGTCACAGGCATCACAAGGGGCGCGCACCCCCACTTCATTAGTATTTTTTTTTTTACAACTTCTTGGCACCCATACCGGGATATTGAATATTCGAATATTGTACGCGTGTATAAATTTTAGAAGCTGTAGAAACGCGCAGTTATCGCGGCAGAAGAGTCAATAACAAATGTAAGGTCGGGCGAGAGTGTTTGCGTTGGCCTTATAAGGCATAGTATACGAAGCCGCGGTTTCCCGTCTTTGGTCATAGTAAACATCAATAGCCGGCTGAAGCGGCCTACGAGGAAATTTTAGTTAGAAACTCGGGAGAAACAGAGAGCTTATATACAGTAGCATCAAGTCATTTTAGTTTTGAAATTTTATGATAATACAATGCAAATTTGGGCGGCCAATTTCCCAAAAATGGGCGACAGCAGGATATTTATCGTCAAAACAGCTCCGCTCTCAATTGGCAACCGCAATCCCAAAACAGATCGAATAATTACCCCGAAGGAAACAGAGGGCAATACAACAGAGAGCCATCAGGCAACAATACTCAGCGTCAAAATTACATCTCTGGGCCATAGCCAAATGGCCAAAGTCAAGACCCCCGAAATCAGCGTCCAAGAACTTCTAATAACAACGAAGAGCAAAAGAACGGATACGCGAATCGGGCTGAGCAGAAGCCGATCAACGACGTTATTATATCTTATAATATTCCAGGAAACTCCAGCGGCACGGCGTAAGCAAGACCGTTACATCGCAAGATATGGTCCAGGTTTCTATAATGCAAGAAAATAGAAAGTAGAAATTCGGCTCTTGGAAGTCGCGGCCAAGGAATTGGTCGAAATTCCCGATGTGAGAAAGTCGGTAGAAAGGGTGCGCTACTGGGCAACGATTAAAATCGGGCCCATCGCGCTGAAAGCTCTGGTGGACACAAGCGCCGAAAGGTCTATTATTGGACCATTGTATCGGGAAGTAGTGGAGAAAGCTCAAGTGAATCTTCGCCCATCGGGGGTTCGGTACGCACAGACTAGGAGAGATCAACACAGATATTGAGATCGCGGGTATTCGCAAACGTGTGACGTTTATAGCGCTCCCGAATCTCACTACAGACGCGATCCTCGGGATTGATTCCATAAGGGAGTCGAAAATGGACATCTTTGGAAGCCAAGATCGATTTACATTCAAAGGGCTAGGGGAGCAAACGTTTCCATTCGATTTGTGGTCAGCAAATGGGGCAGCTGTGGATGTCGCAAGCGTTGGGCTCGGCTCGTTAACAGATAGCGAGCATGTTTGGCTAAAGGAGCTCCTGGACGAGCATTAGACGCGCGCGGGCGACACAGCCGTAAAATATATGCCCAAAACGGACTTGATCGAATACGAGATTCAGTTATTGGATGGCGCAAGACCCGTGAAACAACGGTACTTTCCGGTTTCAGAAAAAATCGAACAAGTAATGCATGAGGAGTTAAATAAATTATTGGAAGCAGGGATCGTAGAAAAATCACACAGCCCGTGGAATAATCTGGTATTAATGATTAAGAAGCCGAGTGGAGGTTATCGTATGGTAGGAGACATGCGCGTAATAAATTCTCTGTCCAAAAAGGACGTATACCCTACGCCATTCATAGACGTAATTTTAAATAAGTTAAAGAGAGGAAAATATATAACGACTCTCGATTTCAGTACGGCATATCATCAAATCGGTTTAAAGAAAAATAGCCGAGAGTTCACAGCGTTCACAATACCCGGGAAAGGGCTATATCAGTATAAACGATTAGTATCTGGCTTATCGGGAGCCGGAGCGTGTTGGCAACGCGTGATCGATAAAATTATTTCGGATCTAGGCATCGAGCAATATTGCTACGCGTACCTGGATGATTTGTGTATAGTAACAGAGGATTTTGAGACGCATCTTGAATTATTGCGTAAGCTATTCAAAAAAATAAAAGAAAGTGAGTTGACAGTCGACAGGGATAAAGTAAATTTTGCAGAAAAGAAGTAATTGATGGAGTAGAAAGAGTTTTAGCGTATGCGAGCAAGTCGCTCAATGATCGTCAAAGAAGATACTCTACAACAGAGAAGGAATGCCTGGCGATAAAATGGGCGATAGAGGAAAAATTCAGGCCGTAGATAGAAGGAGACAGTTTTACATGTATTACAGATCACTCAGCGCTGTGCTCGCTATTTTCAAGAAAAAATCCGACAGGACGACTCGAACGTTGGGCTCAAGACCTCGCGAGTTATGATTTTAAAGTAATTCACAGACCAGGCACAGCGAACGTAGTACCAGGCGCGCTATCGCGTATGTTCGAGGATGACGACGATTCGGCTCAAATAGCCGCGGTGAATTTGTCGGAGACCACAACGGACAGATGGTATATTGAAATTGCCGTGAGGATAAAAAATCACCCTAGAAAGTACCGAGAATGGAAAGTAGTAGACAATAAAATTTATAAATGAAGACCGGATCCTAATTTAAATGATATAATGGAGGATATTGATGAATGGAAGTTAGTAATCCCAGAAGAAAAACGCGAAGATATAATGGCTGAAAATCACGATGAGCCGTCGGCTGGCCATCAAGGAATAGAAAGAACTTATAATAGAATAGCGCAGTTATATTACTGGCCAAAAATGAAGCAAGATATAGAATCATATGTAAAAGGGTGTTACGTATGCCAGAAAGGCAAGGTAGAGCAGCAGGGAA
Source organism: Aphelinus atriplicis (assembly GCA_020882685.1). Lineage (NCBI taxonomy): Eukaryota > Metazoa > Arthropoda > Insecta > Hymenoptera > Aphelinidae > Aphelinus > Aphelinus atriplicis. The sequence continues at coordinate 4,907,145 of JAJGQD010000006.1, forward strand.
AAATTGATTTGATGGGTACGCGAAAAATAGAGCGGCAAAATCAGGCAATAGCCGTAGATTTGATGGGAGAATTCTCCAGAAGTATAGAAGGATACAGATATTTAGTCGTTTTTGAAGATTTGTTTTCGAGATTTATTGTTTGCGTTCCAATAAAGAAGAAAACGGGGGAGGCCGTGTGTAAAGCGTTGGAAAATATTTTTATCCCTAATTTCGGTACGCCAGAACGCGTAATCCACGATAATGGGCGTGAATTCATTTGTTCGGAATCTTTAGATTCTGTGAAGAACGCGGGTATACAAGACGAAAGAACGCCGGCTTATCACCCCCAAGCTAATCCAGGAGAGCGAGTGAATAGAGTGCTAAAAACAATGATAGCTGCGTATATCGGGAATAACCACAAAGAATAGAGTAAAAATATCCATAATTTCCAATTCGCTCACAACTCGAGCAAGCACTCGGTGACGGGAAAATCACCAGCATTTTTATTTCGCGGTAGAGACTTAGTAGCCCCAAAGTGTTGGCGTAGAAAAGCCGAATGTCCGAAAATAATAAATATATCTAATGAGTGAGATGCGGGGGCGGCAAGATCAGAAGTCTCGGGAGACAATAACGATGGACTTATTCTCGGAAATTAAAATGATAATTTCAGAGATAGAGTTGAAAAATGGTCTGACAGAATGAATTCCATGAAATTAATTGAAGAGAAAGCGATAAAAAAAGTAAGGGGAGAAAAGGCTAAACAATGTAAATATTATAATAAGGGAAAGCATGAGTGTGTTCAATGTTGGAGAGAAAGTATGGAGGGCACAAACTGCGTTGTCATCAAGGCCAAAGAATTTTTTAGCCAAGTTAGCTGGAAAATTCCAAAAGCCGTACACCATTGCCGAACAAGTGGCGAAAAATATTTACAGATTGAAGGATGGGGAGAAAACGCTGGATAGCACAGTCCACTGTAGCATGTTGAAAAGAGTAACAGAAAGTAAATGGAAAGACCAGAGTGAAAAAAATAAATTGGTTGCGGAGGCGTTGGTCCACGCACATGATGAGCCGAGCGGCAACAAAAATGAATTGAAGGCTCAGGTTGGCGAACAGCCGGACGTCCCAAGCAAAAGGAGGCGGGGACGGTCCAGAAAAGCAACCAGGGAGGCGAGTATCACGGAGCCAAACGGAGGAATCTAAAAGCGGGCGCGCGCTGCGGAGCAGAGCGCGGCTGAGCCAGAGTCAGCGGAGCGCGCAGCTGGCCGAAGAAATAGCAGTAGCCCCCCCCCCCCTCTCCTCCCTCCGCTGAGCCGGTATGCTAGTTAGCCGATCGGCAGTAGCAAGTCAGGCCTGAGCGCAGCAACATGAGCAAAGAGAGGGAGAGTAGGAGAGTGTCCAAGGCAAAGGCAGCAGTGGCCGATGAAGAGGGCGGACTGCAACTGATTAGGTCCGGCACGAGGAAGCTCGAGGAGGAGCCCCTGCGAGGCCTGGTTATTCGAGTCGCGAGAGAGGTTGGCAATCAGTGGCCAAATTATGTTTGCCCCAGAGCGTCAGCCAAGGCTCGAGAGCAAGAAGCGAGCCAAGAGGAGGCATTGATCGGGGCGAAGAGGAGAACGGCCGCATACGTACAGAAGCAGGCCGAGTTGGAAGCGAGGGAGCTGCTGGACATAGCCCGCCAGGCAGAGCAAGAATTTTAAGAGTAGCGTGGTCGAGGAATTGAATTAGCAAGGAAAGAGCATCGAGAGAGAAATAGAAGTTTTTTTATAAGCAAGGTGAGTGAGGAGTTGGGAGAACAGCTGGAAAGAGAGCTGGAGTTGGCAGAGAAAGATGTAGCGCAAGAAGAAGCCATGCGCTGAGCAGCAATACAGGAGAAGCTACTGGAGTTGTGTTTCAACAGCGCAGGCGAGCCGGAGCTGATTCGCGGAATCACACGGGGTGAGGCGCAGCGCGCCACAACAAGGAGCGTCGGGCAGCCGGTTAGGCAGAATTGGCGGGCATCGGGCGAGGCGGAGCAGGTGATCATGGCAGCCGGCGGCGAGGAATCGTACGAGTGGCCGGAGTGGACCCGCAACGAACCGACAGCTGAGCCGCCAAAACCAACACCATTCCGCCGCCCGCACGGAACGCGTAGCGCTGAACAAGTAAAAGTGTGTGCAGAAAAAAAACTGACGCCACAACAAGAAGCCGTTAAGGCAAAATGGCAGGCGGCGCATGAGCCGATAAGGTGCAGTGAAGATGTCAGCGATGATGAAGAGGAGGAAAAAAGCCGCCCGGCCGATAGGGTTGATGAATGGATGCCACTGGAAGCAAGGGGAGTGGAATAAGAAGCACGACCCCGAAAATTGATGAGCAGCGTAGTGAGTGTCAAGTATGTGAAAGTTAAGAAAGTTACGAAAGGGATCAGGGAATAGTGCGTGTTAGCGGAGATAAGTTTGCGTAGTTGTAAGAGTGCGATTTTCGATTGTAGAGAGAAAGTGAGCCGATGGGTGAGTGACATGGAGGTCGGATCAGAGTATATTATTTCAAAATCTTTCGAATGAAAAAAATTCGACTATGCATAATTTTCTATGACATAGATTCCGCCCCCGCGTCTATTTTTTCAAACATTTTACCTCAGAATATGAATACGCTCATTTTACTCTATGAATCTGCAAAATCAGATTTTGGATAGATAACCCATTTATATTATTTTATGTTATACGTGATCATAAACGCTCATTTCACGCATCGAATTCCGTGCGTGAAATTCGATTTCACACACTAGTGCGTGAAATCGCATCGGTTTCCGTGCGTGAAATATTTCACACACTAGTGCGTAAAATCGCATTTCACGCACGGAAATCGATGCGTGAAATATTTGACACCCGGAAACCGATGCGTAAAATATTTCACGCACTAGTGCGTGAAATTGCATTTCACGCACTCAAATCTCGATGAGTGAAATTCGCGTTTGGATCACTTATAACATAAAATATCGTATGCAACTCGTGAAATGCGATTCCACGCACTCGTGTGACCGCCTAACACTCGTTCGCCGGCTTCGCCGGCGACTCGTGCAGGCTTGTCACACTGGTGCGTGAAATCGCATTTCACGCACTAGTTGCATAATATACTATTTTTAACGTTATCCTGGAATTAAACGTCGAATAATTGTTTTTGTAGTCAATACGCTCCCACAATATCAAATTTCCCAACTTATAGCCAATTCAAATTGTAGCTCTTGACCTCTTCTCCCGACCCACTGTACCGAATATTCTTTGAGTCATCATTTTCCAGGTTGTTTATTACTTCAAAATCTCTGGTATGACGAAAATTCGACTATTCATAATTTTCTATGACATAGATCACGCCCCCGCGTCAATGTTTCTGGATTTTCCACCTCAGATTATGAAAGCGCTCATTTTAATCTATAAATCTGCAAGATCAGATTTTGAATAGATAACCCATTTATATTATTTTTTCAACGTTATCCTGGAATCAAACGTCGAATAATTGTTTTTATGGTCAATACGCCTCTCACAATATCGAATATTCTGACACATAGCCAGTTAATTGTAGTTAATTGTAGATCTTGACCTCCTCTTTCGACCAATTTTACCGAATAGTCTTCGAATCATTATTTTCCAAATTGATTATAACTTCAAAATCTTTCGTATGACGAAAATTCGGCTACACATGATTTTCCACAACTAAGATCACGCCCACGCGTCTATTTTTTGGATTTCTTACTTCAGATTATGGAAATGCTCGGGCTCCTCTATCGATCTGCTAGACCCGATTTCAAAATACTCTAACAAAATATTGTTTCCAAGAGCAAAATATGGGAATCATAATTTGTGTACGGATTAATTTTAATATCATGTAGATAGATAATTCATATACACTAAAAGGCCATTGATTCCGTCCCTTGTTTTCGATCAAGGCGTTTGAGAACAGAGGACTGAATCAATGGCATTCCAGTGTACATAAGTTGCCCTCACAACTCTATACGTTATTCGGAAAGTAGATAAAGAAAGGGGGTTCTGGGACATGTCCAGAACCTCCTTATATTCTAGGACAATCACTAACCCAGGAGTAAAGCAGTGACTGTGTTAGGAGTGAAGCACACGTGTCTCATGAGTAAGACAGCCTGCGGTGAGTGGTGATGTCTTGCTTGTGCCGACAATTGCTTAAGGGGTTACATACACCTTAAAATTGAAAAAAATTGATTTTTTTTTCCATGTTTTTTCATGTATTTGGATCTTCTCTTTCGAATGCCAAAACCCGTTTTCAAAAATTCGGCGTCCTTAAAAAGTTATGCGAGATTAACTCAAGTCATGATTTGAGGCAAAACCGCCAAAAATGATGATTTTCAATAACAACGCTGATTTAATTTTTTTTCTCTGCAGAAAAATATTTTATATCAATTTTATAGTGCTTCATTATAAAAAAAAACAATATTCAACTGTAAAAAAAAATTTTCTACCTATTGCCAATCATGATTCAAATTATCACAAAGCATGAGCCTATAGAACATTTAATTTAATATAATTCGCAATAAATGACTCGAGTGGCAATGTTTTGTGTTTCCCGCGGCAAGGTCTTGACTATTTTCGGTCAAAGCGATATGTGCCGTCATTTTTAGTGTAAGAATAACGATACTTTATGTGAAAATTGTTCAAAATTCATGTGTGAAACTGGACCATGAGTGTGGAATAGCCCTTACTCTCAAGTTTGTTTTGATTATCAACTACCGGCTATTTTGAGGTTAACCTCTCATTTTCTCAAAATAAAAATAGAAATATAAAAGAGAATAGTTCATGTTGCTGAGTCATTAGTAGTAAGTATCTGTTTGAATTCATAATTGTTTGAATAAATATTGAAGACAAAAATTTATTCATGATTTCATTTTTTTGTTTTGAAAGCTATGTCAGCACAGAAGAAAAAAAATAGAAGTTCCCCAGTGGCAAGTTGTAATGATGGTGCTAATGTTATTCTAGATGTGATGAGTGCATTAGGTATTGTTCCTGGTACGAGTGCTAGTCTCTATTCTGCCAAGAAGAATGAAACTAGGATTCGTGTAATGGATAGTCGAGTGGAGGCATCAACTCTCCAAGCTCGCACGCTGAGAAGAAGACTCAGGCATGGAGTGTGTGATCATTCCTATCAAGCAGGTGCATACTGAGGAGCAATTTCAGTAGTGAAGTTATGTGATATCATAAGTGACTGTGATTTGTTCATGAAATTAAACTTTAAAATGTGTTTTTCTCAAAACTGTGATTTTGACATATGTGATGTACTTGCCGTAAGATCCAAAGAGCTGAGGTTGACGTATACAACTTTTGTAAAGTGGATTGTGTTTGTGACATCAATACTCATATCCGGAACCTCAGTCGCCAAGATCCAATCAAGTTTGACCCCATAAGCGTGTGACCAAACCAGTGAAATAGCTGTTTTCTTGATTTTTCATCATTGTATTCGATAAGCCTACAGACTTGGGTGGTCAAACTTGATTGGATCTTAGCGACTGAGGTTCCGGATATGAGTATTGATGTCAGAAACATAATCTATTTGGCAAAAGTGGTATACGTGGACCTCAGCTTGCTGGATCTTACGACAAGTGTGATATTAGAGTTAATACAGATATATAGCTATATAAAATATTCCAATGCACTTTTGGGATATATTTTCTGTGGAAAAGTTTCAAATTAGTGTACAGAATCTAGAAAAAAAATTTGTTTGAAAAAAAAATTGAAAATAGTTATTTTTTTCTGTTGTACAAGAATCATTAATTTCAAGGTGTATGTAACCCCTTAACTTGTCGGTGGTTAAACCACTGAGCCCTCTCAGCGCACCTCTCGCAGACCATCCGCACCTGGCACCTTATAAAATTAGGACCCCCCATAAATTCACTCATCAGCCGAAACAACAGATAGATCCGCCTACTGACTGCATCACGCCGCCAGCACGAGCTGTGCACGTGATGTATACAACAGGAAACATGGGAGACGCTTTCCCGCACCCGATTGCACGCGCGCCTCAGTTTTATGACTTTTCCCCGAAAAGATCCTTCTCGCACTCGATAGCATCGGCCACGTCTGCCGCCGCTAACTGCGCAACTTCAAAATTCAGAATTTTTTGTTGCTAAGCCGGAAAGAAAATGATGCTTTAGAGGTTTTAACATAGTTTTAATTAGTTTATGTCAATTATTCGTTTTCTAAAAATCCTAGAAACTTTTAATTTTTCTTCTGATATAAATTTTGTACTCACATACTCAAAACTGTAGAAGTTCAAAATAATATCTGTTGTTAAGAATTTTTGAATACACTTAAAATCGAGCGCTTAGATAATAGTTTCCATAGCTCAAACCCCATTTAAATGAGACTTCTCACTTTTGAGAAAAGCCGACTTTTTATGTATGCGACTAAGTCAATTGTTGTTTAAGTAACTTTGTATAATAATTACTTCCGATTTCTATAGCGTATATTATTACTCAACTATTCATGCATATTTACACTTTTAAACCATTAAGTAATATCAATTCAAACCCGTGTAATCTGCTTAGCATCATAGAAAAGTACATATTATTTGATTTACGCTGACTTATTTTCATCCGATCCATTTTAAAATTTGACCATATATACTTGAACACATTATCTATAAGATTCTCTCGTTAGATTTTACTCACTCTATCATTTTGAAGCGTATCCGCTAATGCGCGCGAATCAACCCTTTAAGCGAGCCGCGCTCCGCGAATTTCATTGATACGAGCGGCATGACTTGTGCGTTGCAACTACACTCACCCTATCCGAATAAGTGAACATTCATAATGAGATATTTTTGTAATTCGTTCGTAAGGATTTTAATGTAAACGAAGGAGTAAGAAAACCGGCCACGTCCTTCGGGAAAAGGATATACATACAGGGCCCTGCTAAGGGAAATTTGAGTCTTGCCTAGGAGCGGCTCGTAGAGACGAGACTCTTGGAGAACGTTTCCCAGTCTGATTCTCTTGTTTGTGCTTTAGTACCCTGTTTGATCTCTTTCTTTGACTTTTTTTGAGTTTAAATTAGAAATAATAAGAAGTGATAAGGCTTGGCCTTTTTTTCTTATTTTCATTATTTAATATTCAATTTGTTTGAAAAAGAAGAAGTAACAAGGCTTGGCCATTTGTCGATTTCGAAGCTTCATTTGTTTTCAATTCATTTGAAAAAGAGCCTCTTTTAGCCAAGGCTAAAAACCCCTGAGAATCCAAGAACTTATAATTCGAACGAGGAAATAAAAAAAAAAGTAAGTAAAGACAAATTGTCTTATTTTTTTCATTTTATACCCGTCTTGGTTAGACAATTCATATCTCACCCACCGACAAGCGACCTAAGCTTGATGTCGAGATAGCCCTTAAGCCATTCCAGAAGAGTGTGCCGAGTTATTAAAGAGATCAATTGCTAATTCAGCGACTTGGCCACGCGGATTTTCGAGTTATCTAGCCTGGACAAATTCATTTTAACCCTAATAGCCGGAGACTCGTAGGAGAAATCCTTGCAGGCTCTTGGCGAAATATTAGTGGGAGAGAGGTAGGCCGTTTCCTTTTTGTCTTTTTTCTGTGTGTGTGTATATATTTTCAAATTAAATTCTTTAACTCCTTTTTAAATTTTTTATTGTGTGCAATTATGAACAATCTATAGGTTCTACATACTGTAACCCCATGACATGTGTATATGTGTCTATATATAGGTGTATATATGTATATATATATATATATACGTATCCGTTTATTTGTTTGATTAATGTAATTATTCGTTTGAAAATGTGAGAAATCCAAACAGTATGCACATTGGCGTGTGTGTTTTGATGGGTTGAGACCGATGAAATATCGATTTAAGCTTTCGTTTGCGAATAAAACGCCGAACCGGAATTTGATTTAGCGTAGTTACATGGCGTGATATATGTATATCGATGAAATTGAAATTATTCATGATTTTTGGTTAAAGGCGCAGCAGTGTGCGCAGATTAACAATTCGATTTATCCGGTCCGTTTGGGTATTTCTTTTGTGCGCGAGCGATATTGACGCAAGGTCGCGAACGGGAGTCATATCGGTGGGAACTACGAGGGTACACGTTGTTCGCGATTTTCGATCGATAAAAATTATTCACATCGCAAAAATCGCAACAGTATGCAATAGTATAACTAATAGGGATGTGCACACTGTTGAGATATTGTGAAATAACTCATTTTTCATTGTGAAAAGTCGCGAACAAGATGACGCGCTAGGCAGTGCAAAATCCGTCGGTGCGCTGTTCGCGGAATTTCGTTGCAAATTGATCAATAAATGCGAAAAAGCGAAACAGTGTGCAATACTACAGGTATCAATGATGTGCAGACTGTTTGAGAAATTTGTAAAAAATCAACACCATCCACAAGATTTGTAGAACAAGTCGCACAACTCGATACGACCATTCCCTATATAAGTGAAGCAATTCAGAGCTCCGCATGCATTATTGCGCCGGCCACTGAAGCGAACACATCGCGCTGTGACATATACGAGCCTCGCTCACTATGTCTAATGGTTACTTTTGGGTCGTGCGACATGTTCAATCTTTGAACATGTATAATAATCATCAAATAAATCGATTAATATTTGTTTCCATAACACATGTTTTTTCTATTACTTTTAATGTAAAATCTATATAAAAATTAATTCTAATTTTGAATCAACAAAGCCAGAGGAGTATTAGGCTATTTCATCACGTGACCAGCAGACGGCGCGAACCCAAGCTGGGGGTACAACAATCCATAAGAGAGCATGGGAAAATTTCTGTAAATAATTTTCTTGCCGTAAAAAAGCCGCGAATTTGAAAAATACGCCCCAACTCGAGAACCTTGAGGCACCAGGTTTAATGCACAAATTGAAAACTCTAAACGATCATTGACGACAGTTTCCGGAGCGTCACGAGCTGCTTTGGTCAGAGCAGGAGAACATTATGAAGTTTTTCCCCGCATGTGAATATTTCAAAAATGACCCATTTCTGGATATTGAGGATGAAGTTGCGCAAACAATAGCTGAGCTCACGACGTGGTTCCCTCCGCCCGACGTTGAGGAACGAGAGCCGACTCTAAATGATAACGGGTCACTTGCGCAACAGGCATTTCAAATTCAGCACATTTTGCGTGCTGCCACTGAAATGCAAGCGATTCCAGTGCTCCAAATTCAAACTTTCTCTGGGAAATTTGATGAATGGGAGTCTTTCAAATATCGTTTTGAAGCCTCCGTCATTAAGAAAACAATATAATCGGATAGTCTCAAATTGCATTATTTGCTCGATGCAATGAGCGGCTCCGCAGCCAAAATTTTGAAGGGTGTCAAGCCGGCAGCATCAAATTTTTTGCCATCTTGAGCGGAACTTTGTCGTCGTTCCGATAACACCAAACTTAAACTAACACATCATACGTTGGCGTTGATCAATCTCAAGCCTATTTCTGAGAAATCTGCCACAAAGCTGAACGAGTTACTTGACAAAGCTGAAGAATCCATTCAGGGATTCAAGGATCTCGAGTGTCCAATCGAACATTTGGATAATTGGTTTGTACATTGCATTGTGAATGAGCTAGATTACGGTACTAGTGAAGCTAGGGAAATGAGTCAGTTGACTCATGAAGGTTTTTCAAAATATTCGGATCTGCGCAGTTTCATCGAAAATAGAATTTCCGCACTTGACACTTCGTCAGCTCACGTCGCATCGCAATATCCCACAGGTTCAACGTCGCAGAACCAAATTGGTAAAAATAAAAACCATTCGAATTCGTCGAATGGAAAATCGATTTCAGCCAATGTGACCAATGTTGCTGCGTCGAATTCAAGCGCGGATTTACGTGCTGTTCGGAACAACAACACTCACTTCACGCGTGTCCCACGTTTACAGGGTGGACGCAAAAATTGCGTTCTGATTTTGTCAAAAAGCAAAAGCTGTGCCTCAATTGTTTCCGCAGCAATCACATAGCTGACAAGTGCCTTCAGAAATTTCGGTACAAATTTCGCAAAAAGCGGCACCATAGTTTGTTGCATTTTGATACGTCGCCGGAAAACTAGTCAAATCCCAATTCGTTACAGTCAGCCAACTTAGACAATGTGGAGGAACATCAAGGCAAATCAACCGTCGGTTTGCACACATCGTTAGTCGCAAGCTTCGGATTATTGGCCGCTGCAAAAATAATCCTCCAGTCGCCATCGGGTGAAAGACTTGAAGTTCGAGTGCTCATCGATCCTTGCGCTGAGCGCTCCTTTATTTCTGAGCGTGTTGTTCAACTGTTGAATTTGAACAGTCGGAAATTCAGTCAAGACGTGTGCTTCCTGGGAGGAAAATCTCGTCTAACTATAAAATCTGAGGCACGTCTCACCATCTGCTCGAAAATTAGTCCCGATTTTCGCATAGTTTGTCATGTTCTCAACTTGGTGGATCCTGAATTTGCCACTCCGCAATAGGTCGATTGCGTGCTCGCAGCCGACATTTATTCTGAGATAATTTTGCCAGGCTTAACAAAGGGCCCCCGCAAATGCCAGTCGCTCAACAAACAGTTTTTGGTTGGATACTGACTGGCGTGACTGGAAACACATCGAATGGTAGTGCTACTCATGGTGCATTCCATGTCACAGTCGACACTTCTCTTTCACAACAACATCGAAAATTTTGGGAAGTTGAAGAAGTGCCGTGTGACTCGCAAGCGCTCTCTCCCGACGAGCAGTATTGTGAAGACTACTTCAAGTCTACTGTGTCCCAGACATCCGAAGGTCGCCTTATCGTTCGTCTGCCCTTCGTTCAATCGACTGATATACCTGCATTCCAGGATTCTAGAGACATCAAAGCTGCTTGCTTGCTGCGTTCGGAGCGTCGGCGGTTGCGTGACCGCAACATAGACGAAGCGTACAAAAAATTCATGCACGAGTATGAAGACTTGGGACACATGGAGAGAGTCGACACATCGAAACCGTCATCGCCAGCAGTGTAAATGCCGCATCATGCTGTTTTTAGGCCCGGAAGCGGGCCTAAAAATTGTCAAAATGATCAAAATGTATCGCCAATTTTTAGTTCACGAGGACGATTGCAGATGGCAGGCCATCGTTTGGCGTGACGATGCTTCGGACCAGATTCTTGATTTTTTGCTGAATTCTGGCGGCACCAAATATGCTCCGTTTTTAGCAATTCGTTGCCTGATCTATCTGGCTGAGTGGTGTGAACAATGACTTCCTTTAGCTGCAATGATTTTACTAAAACTAATGTATGATGATGACGCATTTGGCGGAGCAGATACTAACGAGGAGGCTCGTCAGGCTTGTGATCAGCTGAGCGCACTTCTTCAATGTGCACTAATGTCTCTCTACAAATGGGCGTCAAATTGCAAAGAAATATTGCGTGGAGTTTCTGTAATTGATGAACCAGATGTCGACGTTGAAATGGATGACGTTTTGTCCACTCTAGGCATAAAATGGATGCCGCAGGTTGATCAGTTCACATTCAAAGTTAATTTGCCAATTGCCCACACGTGGTAACCCAAACGGTCGATTTTGTCAAAAATTGCCAAGTTGTTTGACCCATTAGGATGGCTCTCGTCATTTTTAGTTCAAAGTAAAATCGTTCTGAGAAAAGCATGGATTCAGAAGCTCGATTGAGATACGCCATTTCACGGCGATTTTTTGGGTGAATGGGAAAGTCTGCGTTCACGAATGCCAGAGCTTGCGAACATTCGCATACCATGTGACCTGGTGCCCGTTCGCACCAGGTTGCACTAAGGGATATTACGCGCAGGGATGGGCTCTACTGGGCACTCCGTATTTCTTTACGGGCGCCAGGAATGCCTCGGCTAGCTCACGCTCGCGAGCACGGGCTACTCGCGTGGGGGGAACAGCTGGCGCGTGGGGACTCGAACGGGGTCACCTCCGCGCGCGTTCGTTCTTTCCGTGTGACTCGGGGGCGAGGGGAAAGGCCCGGGCCAGGGCCGGAGCCCGTCATTTTTCGGTGGGTGTGTTGACGCGCTCGCCAACACACACGTTCTCAAGTGGAGGAGTACTGGGCCGTGACGCGCACAACCAAACCTTGCGATGCGCTGTCTCTCTCGCTCGCTTGCTCGTTTACGCTCATCGTCGTCGCTGGGGCTCGTTGTGCTGTCGTCGGCCTCGGCTCCTTCGTGCTCGTCGCTTGCTCGTCTCCGGGCACGCACTCACACTCACGATCTCACACGCACGCACACTTGGCTCTGAAGTCAGTTCGCGTCGCGTCTTGATGGTTGCGGGCACCGGACGAGAATGGCCGTCCGTCTCGTGCTCGCTCTCGGCCTCCCGCCGCCGGAACTCTCGGCGCGCCGGAGAGTGCTGCCCTCCCGAGCCGGCGGCTGCCTGCGGCGGCGCCGTACCTGTCGGGTCGGCGAGCAGTCTCTCCGTCCACAGTGACGGATTTCTCCGTCACAAGCACGATGGACTCAGTTGTCGTCTTCAGTCGAGTGGACCATTTACAGGTTCGGTGACGCATCTGAAAGGGCGTTTGCTGCCGCAGTTTATTTGGTAATTCCCGGTCGTTCCTCGTTTCTTCGGATGTCAAAAAATGAAGTTGCTCCAGCTGTCGATCCCACGAATTGAATTGTGCGCTGCAGTGTTGCTCGTCCGCCTCATAAGGTATTTGGTACCTAACTTATTGCACAAACCGACAAAAATTTATTGTTGGTCTGACTCGAAAGTCATTTTGGTATGACTCGCAAGTTCACCAGCTCGTTGGCAAACATTTGTCGCCAATCGAGTGAGTCAAATCATTCGCTCTCTCCCAGAGGCAAGTTGGCCACACACTCCAACACAGGACAGCCCGGCGGATCTCGCAACCCGGGGGGGGTGACTGTTGAAGAGTTGCGAGATTCGCAGTGGTGGTGGCATGGGCCACAGTGGATAACACGCGACGAATCTCAGTGGCCAGCACAGATTGATCCACAACCATCCGAGCCACTGGAAGTCAAAGCTTTCCGTGGTCATGAGGCAGGACGAAGAGTATTGCATTAGTAGAGTATTGCGATACTTCGGGAGACTTCTCCAAATGCTCCTCAAGCGGCGTCCCCGTCCCCTGTTGCTGGGTAGTCGGAGTTCCTGTTGGTGCTTCTACTGCTGCAACGGGTGTGCTGGCCTTGTTCGGACCTTCATAATTCGCCGATGCGCGTCGTTTCGGGAGCCCGTCTCGAGCCTCCCGTGCGTCCTTCGGCTTCTGTGAAAACACGTACTTACCCTTCGGTTCGTCGTAAAAGTTCCACGTATGCCGTGGGATGCTTATCTCGATTCTCATGTCCTCCAGGAAGTCGACACCGAGCAGTGTGCAGTTATCCGTTGCCCCTGGCAGAACGATCAGCTCCGTCATGAGCGTCCTTTGGCCATTACGACCTGTACTCTGTACCGGTATAATAAGTAGTATGGAACACGAAAAGAATATTCTGGTGCATTGAAGCTTGGTAATAGTCCAAGTATGCATGGGCCATTCCAACGAAGTCGAAGAGTGGTAAAGATGTTGCTGCTGCAACGAAGTCTATTCTTCATCAAGGTCGCGTACCTAAAAATCTGCAAGTCGAGAGAGGAAAAGAGTTTTACAATAAAAACTTCCAAGCTCTCACGGAAAAGTACAAAATCAATTTGTACTCAACGTACAGTAATTTGAAAGCATCAATATGTGAGCGATTTAATCGTACACTGAAAAACAGAATGTGGAAATAATTCAGTCTTCAAGGAAATTATAAATGGCTTGACATCTTGTCTGATCAGTTAAAGAGCTATTACAACACGAAACATTCAACAATTTATATGAAACCAAAAGATGTTACATCAACCAGTGAAGCTCAAGAGCTAAAAAGATTCTCTGCAAGAAATACTACCTTGAAGATTCCAAATTTAAAGTGTATGATAAAGTTCGAATAAGTGAAGTAAAACAAATTTTCGGAAAAGGATATACTCAAAATCGGTCAACGGAAATTTTCAGTATTGAAAACGTATGTGAAACAAATCCTGTTACTTATTGACTGAAAGATTTCCAAGACCAGCCGGTTTCTGGTAGTTTTTACGAGCAGGAGCTTCTGAAAGTCAAATATCCGTACGTCTATTTGATAAAGAAAGTCATAAAAAAGCGAGGAAATGAAGTGTATATAAAATGATTAGGATTTGATAATACTGATAATAGTTGGGTGGATAGATCAGAACTATAAATTTATATTTTCACTCTATTCATTATTCATTAATCCCATTGAATACATATATCAAGATAGACAAGCACAAGCTGTCGAAATGATTCGTTTACGACATACAATACATTTTGAGACTCCATCACTCGTTACATTATCTGCACATGTGACAATATGACCACATGGTAAAACTACAATTTTACGCTCTTGATTGCAACTAGTTATACACATATGATCATCATTAATTTGATCTTCTTCAATGTTAATATCAATTTCTATTGTTGAAACGGATTGTCGCATATGTGTTGTGTAATTACTATTACTAAAACCCTTGTAGAAGTATTTTCATCCCGTTTAGTAATCCTTCAGTTGGTTGGTGTGAATCAGGTATAACATTTGGTCGATAATCTAGTCTATAATTGTCTCTAGCTGTTGGATTGGGAACGGTGGATAGATAGACTCCGATTCGAACGTTGCCGCATGGTAAATTACGAATAAAGCGGCAACAACCAGCCCAGCGTTGGTGTTTTACTATCGGATCATCACCTTCCTCTCAACGACAGATTCCACTTTCACATTCGAAACAGCACACCCTGTCAATCTGCCCAGTGTAGTAAAAACCCGTAGCTGCAAGTTGCGCAGGATTTACATGAGTCGACGGATAACAAGTAAAACTCTTCAATCTATCTTCTTCAAATCTGTTGATGGAAGATTTAGTTCTTGAATATTGAATGAGATTCTTGTATATACTCGAGAGAGAAGATAAATTATTACCAATATGTATCGTGGATGGAAGATGAGGCCATAGTTGTAGAAGTTGATCCTTGCGAAAAGCGACTTGATATGACGAGAGGCTGATGCAGACTGACCCTCGCAGTATAGGATTCAATCTATTACATGCTACTTTAAGTCTAATTTTTAGAGAGAGAGGAAGGGAAGAGTGCCCCCACCTTCGCTTCTTTCCAGTGAGGAACAACCAATTCTTATTACTTGCGAACCTTATAGGTTGAACAAATTCAAAGTATAGGATGCGCGAGTGATTCGTTTTCTCCTCCTTTTTCTTTTCCTCTCTTTTCTATTTACATTTTTATTCACAACGAAATGTATTTATACCATAAATTAAAATTTCTTATCACCCAAATAGTGAAGGGCCAACTCATTCCTTTTGGCACTAGCTGACTTATTGTTGAACAGAGCATCATCTTCGTAGAACTTAGCCGAGACTCGCACTGGAGCGAAGAGTTGGAACTCTTCGTTCAGGGTGAATACGATTTTCTTCCCGAATTTCGTACGATTCTCTTCCCAAAGATTCCTGATCTCAGTGATCATGTATCTTTGGTTAAGCACCAAGTCACACATGCGTCGTGTGGGAAGAAAAACGTGGGCAGCGACCTCATTTATAGCAGCAAGATCATTAAACTGCCTTGAAGGAATTATTCGTTAGATACAAGTATTATTCCAAGTGTTATCAAATTCTTACTTGTTAATAAGCGGATGAGATCTGAGTGGAGGAGATCTGAGCTGTAGCTAGTCTGTTGATCGAATGAAGCTTGCTCTGCGATCGCTATAAGGATGTTCCCCCCACTGTATCTGCTTTCCCTCATTTAGAAATCAGACAGGGACTCCTGCAGTAGATATTTGTCTTGGAGTTCGAGAACGTGAGCGACGTGTGCGAAGCCCTCGTTCGCTAGATTGATCTCGGCTTCTAGTCTAGCTCTCTTCTGCGGTGGCCCACTGCTCTGTAGCTCGTCTATCGATTGAATGAGCTCCGATGACTGCTCGGACTCCGTATATACACTCACCCCTTCTCTTTCTACACTCTGCTTGGGGATGTCCTTGTGACCCCAGGGGAGAGTGTCCGTGGAGTCGGGCAAAAGGTAGCGCTTGTCGTCGTGAGGAGTCAGTGCAACTTTGTTCATTCTCTCCGTTCAGACGTTGTGCTTCCTAGAGCGAATCACGTTCTGATGACGCCCCAAGATCGCCCTCTTAAACATACATTGACGATAATCTTCTGGAGTGATAGTCCTCTTGACGACCATAGTTTTGATACCTTTCATCTTGGTTACCGGGAAGTCGTTCTTGATGATGATGCTGTACATTTTGTTTCTCAATCCAAAGAATTCCTGTATAATCTTGCCGTTACACTCGTTTTTGAAGAGGCCTAGAATCTTCTTGTTCTTCAACTCCAGCCCAAATTGATTGTTCATAGGATAATCAGACGTGTCAAACCATTCCGAGTGATCTTTCATCACTTGATAAATATCAACATCTTGAATCTCGTAGATGAGGTTGTCGGTGTCTGTATACAATAATTTGAATGTATCACCCAATCATACTTTAATTTTCTTGTGATAAAAATTAAACATATGGAGTTTTGATAAATCGAGCACTGTGAGTCCAACGTATATGGGCTTACGGATCATAATCTCTGTTTGAGCTAGCTGGATAACGAGATAACAGAACTACTATGGAAATTTGATTTTGCAATATACGCAGCAGCTCCATATCATTCAGGCCAATGATTCACAATTTTTATGTTCAAGTATCTTCGTTCATTCTCCATGGTCTTGCCAAATACTCCGTTGTTCATCAGCTTGTAAAAATTCTTTTCAAACTCGTTCTTGGACGCCTTTCTCTTTTCAGTATTCTAATCGATGTAGGGTTTCAATCAAGGACTCTGCTCAAATCACAAAACGCGATGTATTTGCTATGAGGAAGAACGTTGACATCTTTTAAATCCATTACCGGTGAAATGTATGTGGCTATCCAGAATCAATGTAGCACTATATCCATTAGAATATATTTTTTATCCTGCACTGTGTATTACGCTCAACCGAACAATGTGTAAAGGTGTCGGTAACGTAAGAATACTGTCAATAAAATTAATCAAGATTAACTGCAATAGATTTTTACAGTAATGCTGTGTTTATGTCCGCCGTATATTCCACTGCCAGAAGAGACTAGTCAAAATAGTGACGGATGAATCATTTGAATTTTCAATTTTTACTCTAAACAAGATGTAACCATGACGAAAAATCATGATGAACCTATGAAATGGTGCAAATTCCGATACGATCGACCAAAAGATCATCGGATGGGCTTTCATATTCCATGGTTAGAACTTTGAGAAAATTGATGCTTGGGCGCAAAAAGTGAGAAGAATTGATTTTCAGCATATAGCCAGAGAAATCGTCAAAAAAATCAGCGACTCAACTTCTAGATGAAAACTCTGACCTGACGTATCGATAGAGCTGATTGAACGCTCTCAGTTTACATTGTGAAAAATTGAAAAAAGTTCATGCGTGGGCGTGGAGTACGTACTTGTAAAATGGTGTTGTTGAATAGAATTTCAATGCGTTAAGAGAAATATGTGAAATTATTGTATGGTGCGACTTTCGGTATAGACGATCAAAGAATCATCAAATGGGTTTTCATATTCCATGGTAAGAATTTCAATCTAATTGATGCGTGGGCTTGAAATATTGAAGGAACTGATTTTTAGCAAGTTGTGCAACATGAATCGATACATGAATCTATGAATCAGCATCGTAATGGAAGTTCAGATTGAACCGATTGATAGAGTTGATTAAGCGCTCTCAATTTCCATCATGAAGAATCTTAAAATGTTCATGCGTAGACGTGAAGTACGTACTCCAAAATTGGTGATTCAATTTGTAATTCAAATGCATTGAGGAAAATACGTGAATTTGTGAAATGGTGCGATTTCGCGTACAGACGATTGAAAGATCATCGATAGACTTTCATATTCTATGGTTGGAATAGTGAAAAATTGGAGTGTGGGCGCCAAATAGGGGAAAAACTAGTTTTTAGTAAGTTGTGCTAAATAAATCGTTAGGGAAATCTATGAATTAGCGTCATATGGAGAATTTTGTTGAGATACTCTAAGATTATTGACTCTCATGAACTTGTGCGCGTGCGCGAGCGCAGCGCGGCACTGGCGGCGGACCGCTGTGATCACTTGATCGAAATACACCGAGTTTGGACCGTCGACTTCGTAGTTCGTAGCGCTCTGAATATTTTGACGGTAGTTATTGGACATGCTGGTTATTATTGACGGTAGAGATTAATTGAATGAAGACTTTGTTATTCGTATACTTGTGTTTGCTCTACTTCATACCCCGCCTGGTTAGAAGTCATTCAGGTTATAGGCCAGTCATGCTTCCATCGCGCAAGTGAACAATAAGTACCACATATGTACAAAGAGAATCCCAAATGGCAGTCAACGACATGGCAGACTTCAGGGAGGCTATGGAGGTCATGGAGGGATTAGAAAACGGTATCAGTAACTACTTATTAATAAGCACGAATCGCAAGTGCTTGTGTCAAAAGGTAGTGCCGATAATGCGAGAGTGTCCGTCAATCGCTCGATTAATAAAATGACCGTACGTGCGTCACAAGGCGAAAGTTGGGCCACACGAAACATGAAGAAAAGTCGCGCATGTCGAGATAAGAGCCGAACAGACCGTCGAAGCGGCACAATTGTTGGAATCGGTCGACCGGCGCATGTTTTGGTGTGGCGCCTGCACTCACGCGCAAGCACAAGGAGGGCGCGCGGCGGGGGACGGCGCTGCCGAGCGAGAGCGGATGCTCGCGCGCACGCATGGATAGTGGGAGAGCGGACGGCGCTTGTATGTGTAGGGAACGACGAGGTCCCGCAACCGGATCGCGCATGCGTCAGCGCGCAGCGAGCAGGAGCTCGGCAAGCAAGCCGAGTGAGCGCCAGCGTAACCGCCAGCACCGCTTGAGCTGGCCCAGTGGAACAGTCTGCGACAGAGATGAAACTCTGTACCACACCTTGGCTAATAAATTCATATTACTTCCAGTTAACCTCGAGTATTCATCCCTGGGCTGCAAGCCCATAACTGGTGACCCCTGATCTGAGGCTCGGAGAGGAATCCCGACCTGACCTGGTGGATTCCGAGCACCATAGTGAGAGGCGCTGTGCAGTGCGGCATTTTCTACTCGCACCGGCCGCCGTAGCTTTGTCCACGCGTTCAGCCGCCATTTTTTTCCGGCATCACTCTCCGGCCGGCCTTCGAAAATCTTCCGCCGCGTGCGACTTGCTGCTTTTCAGCCTGGTGGTTTTCACGTACTGCGGCCAGCTTCATCTTTTTTGGCTCAGGTGAGAGTTTAGTTTTTTCTTTTCTTTCTAATTCTCTTACCACGTCTCGACTTCCGAGACGCAATTGAGCCGGCGCCAAAAATCTGTTTGATTGCGGTGTGTTCTGAGTGAGTTGCGGTAGCTCTCTCAGAACAAAGCATTTTTATATTTTCCCATCTGGCTCCATCCATAACGCTCGTTCGACCTTGTGAGCTGCCGATCCCGGAGCATTCGTTACAAAAAAACTCTCGTTTTCGGTGCTTTGCGCTTGGATATATTTTTTTCGTCTATTCAGCAAGTGCCAAAGTCTCGCTTTGCTGACTCAAGGTCGAGCTTGCTGTTCGACCTGTGGCGGACGTATACTCATAATTTCCTTTTTTTGCTGAGTTCCTGTATCGTAAGCGGCAACGCTTATTTCAACTATCGTCCGTGCCTGGACCGCACTTGGTGTGTTTCCGGGCATTCTCCTGCAGCAACTTCGACCAGTGGTACGCCTAGACAACGCAAACGCGACGAAGTCTCGCGTTGTCTAGGAGTTGGCGCTCAACCTAACCATCGGCAGCCCATCATCGGCGACCTCATCGTCGGCGACCTCATCATCAGCGACATCGACGTCATCAGCGTAGCGTGTGCTTGAGGTGAAATTAGAGCGTGTGATTTGAGAACTGACTGGATATTATCAGATATCCTCTATAATATTGTGCGTCAATCTGTGCTCATAGTATTAAGTGATATTACAACTGAGTTATTGCGTTAAGCATTGTGCATGGTGCTCAAGCTGTGCATTTAGGCACTTAAGAATGTAATTTTTTTTGTTTGGAACTTTTCCATTTTGAATCTGGATTTGGAACTTATATTCGGTGGTAAGGTACCTCTATGCATGCCAACTAGAGTGGTCGCGCTCCGCAAGTTGCACTTGAGGTTACCAAGCCCTGAGTTAGGTTTACATTTCTGTTATTCTTTCGCACTTTTGGCCTAGCAGCTTGAAGCTTTGCACCGTATGCTTTCTCACTCAGTTTGATTTTTGCGCTCAAGCTGGGGGGGGGGGTGTTCTGTTTGTGGTTTTGTTTCTTTTCCTTTGATTTTGGAATCGTTCACTTGATATTTCCTTTATGAAAGACGATTGTAAAGACACTGACGAGACTGATTTAAAATATTTGGACCTTCGTTCTGCTGGTAGGTTTGTGCAACTCCCTAAGAAAGCTTCTAGGAAATCGAAGAGCGAACTTGCATTTCTCGTACCTTAGGAAACTAAACCCCTTGCCGTCATGGATGATGAAGCGGTTAATGTCCTTATTAATGAAGCCATAAATGAATTACGTGTCGAAATAAAAGCGTCTATTGCGGGTTTTTGTAGGGCATTAGATAAAAGATTAACGAACTCTAATACGGAATTGAAGAACTCTTTGAAAGCTTTGATTGAAGCAAACCAGAATGCAAGTAAAGAATCGAATGATCATATTCGTGCGTGCTTGGACAGCATCGCTGAATCTTTTGAAATTATTTTCTGTTTCACCTGGTTCGCCTTCTGATGTAATTGCCACAATTTCTTTGCTTATTTCTACGCTTGCTCCTGCAAGTACTACAACTTCGGTTGCTACGTCAACTGCCACGACGAACTCTGATTTGCTTTTGCCCATTTTGTCTGTTAATGCTAGTCCCGGTCCCAGGGGCGCTACGGAAGTTCGCTGTACTCCCTTCTGGACTCGTAATCCGAAGGAATGGTTCGATTTTTTTGGAACACAGTTATTGTGCAGAGGCATTGTTAGAGATGATTTCAAATACTATAATATGATTAACAACTTGAGTTCGAAAACCATTGAAAAAGTGCATGATCTGATTGGTGCGGTTCTGGATTTGGATAAATACAATTCTTTGAAGCAGGGTATTTTGAAGCGTTTCTCTGAGTCAGTCTTTGATAAGATCGATAAACTTTTCAATGAAAATTCGATGGGTACACGTAGGCCGTTGGAGTATTTCAATCATATACTTAGTTTGGCGGACAAGTCAATTGACAGACAGGCCCTCTTACAAATCTGGAAACAGCGTTTGCCTAATGATGTTCATTTATTCGTGTCTGATTTAAAGGATGGAGTTGAAATGTTTGAAAAAGCTGATAAGGCATATGAAATTTTGTCTAGAACTAAAACGATGGCTGTAATTGACTCGATTTCGACACCTAAATCCGACCCAGCTCTGGCCCAATGGGTTGCAAAAATGGACGCGATTTCTTCTAAAGTTGGTAATTTAGCTTCTGATTTTTGCAAACGTGGTAAATCTCCGAATAGAACGTCCCTAAGGAAATCTCCTCGAAAGGAATCAAACCTAACGACAGTTTGGATAAAACCTCAGAAAACTAATAGGGCCGAGCGTCGTGGGAATGAGCGGTCTCGGCTCCTCTGCACGTTTACATGTTCGTGATAAAGAATCTAATCTGGATTTTCTCATTAACAGTGGTGCAGACTTATCCATAATTCCCGAACCTTTAGACTTTGTTGGTTCTCCTTTGAATTTTCAGTTTCGCACTTTGAATTCTCCTATTAACGTTTATGGACTTATTAAAAAATAATCGAATATTGGATTTGAAGATAAGTTGAAATGGAAGTTTCTAGTTGTCAATTCTCCGTACCCGATTATTGGTGGTGATTTTTTGGAAAAATTTCATCTAGTTCCTGATTTGACTTTGCATACGTTGACTAACAGAAACACGGGTGAATCGGATTCTGGTTCCAAAAAAGTTACTTTCGAGCATGAGATTAATGTTATTAAGCCAGACAGCGACATAGTTAAAATCATGGCGGATTTTCCGGAGATTTTCAATCAACTTAGCATCAAACCTTTAAAAAATCCTAAAGTTTATCATTATATCAGAACCACTGGTCCTCCTGTTTCCCAGAGGCCTAGACAGTTTTCACCTGCTAAATATGAAATTGCAAAAAAAGAATTTGATAAGCTTTGCGAATTGTGTATCTGTGACTTTCTCAGAGTTCTTGGGCTACTCCTTTGTACATGACTCTCAAAAAGGACGGTTCCTGGAGAATATGCGGCGATTTTCGCGCATCAAATGCAGTCACTATTCCGGATAGATTTCCGATTCCTGAAGTACAAGATTTCACTACTTTTTTTAAGCTTTCCATCAGATCCCTGTAGCTCCAGAAGATGTCGAAAAAACAGCTGTTAATACACTTTTCGGTTTATTTGAGTATTAGTTCAGAACTTTTGGGCTCAGTGGTGCTTTGCAGACTTTCCAACGTTATATTTTTAAAGCATTTGGTGATTTGAATTTTGTTTTTGTATATATCTATGATATCTTGATAGCCTCTAGTTCATATGGGGAACATTTGAAACATTTACGTATAGTTTTCGAGAGACTTAGGGAGTTTCAATTGCCGTTAAATTCTGATAAGAGTGTTTTTCAAAAAAGGAAGTAGTCTTTCTTGGGCATGAGTGAGCGCCAGCGTAACCGCCAGTACCGCTTGAGCTGGCCCAGCGGAACAGTTCCCGACAGAGATAAAACTCTGCAACACACCTTGGCTAATGAATTTATATTACTTGCAGTTAACCCCGAGTATTCATTCCTAGGCTGCAAGCCTATATATACACACTCGCGCACAAACACAAATAGATGGCGGGAGAGCAGACGGCGCTCGCGGTGCATACTCGCACAAGCACGGACGGTGCTTGTGGTACACACTCGCGTGCGTAGATCGCGGGACGCTGCTCACTAAATATTTACACGCAGTGGCGAAAGCGTGATGAGGAGCGCGCACACGGTTGTTTACGGTCGAATATAATAAGCTCGTATGTAACATGTACGGCCCGGGTCAGGCAATCGCGCGCGTGCTTGCGTTGACAAAAATGGATGGTGGGAACAACGCACAGTGGCCAAAAATCGTGAGAAAATGGACAAAACTCTTGTTATGTCTGGTTTTTCGATGGAGTCGATTGATTTTTCTCGGAAAAGATGGCGAAGAAACTCAACTTTCAAAATCCGACTCACGCGGATATGCACCATTGATATTTCGATGTCTAACCTTGAACGCAATGCCGATTTTTGGTGGACAATTATAAAATATATTTTTTTCTCAGTACCGGGTAATCAAAAAATCTGAAGAAATTCAGGTATATCGAAGAGTCTAACAGATTGTAACAAAAATATTTTCGTCCGACTCCGTCTATCATCCTAACCTCAAAATGTAATTGGAAATAACTTTGACGGTTTTTCCTTGATGAAAACTTAATAAAACCTATTTTCATGTAGAAAATGAATGTTTCGCTATGTATAATATCCTTCTGACAGATTAATTTTCTCCAGAACTACATTTTAGTATAGTATTCTTGAAGCATTCGGACAAAGTTAATATTAATTTATAACAAAAGTTATAAAGTTATATAGAACAAAAGTTTTTATTCTTAGACAATGAATAATTTAAATATTATGGAGTTTAGATCAAACATCCTGAATATTCTTCAATTCAAATAAAAATAGATACAATTGGTGTTACTGAAGAGTCCATATTTTCTAAATATATTGTTTTAATACGTAACTGATAAGTTTAAAAAAGAATACGGAAATGTATTTCCGTAAAAAATTGTTGTTGTGTTATAACCGTTATTGATAAATTGTACGTGTGAACATCTTAAGAAAAGGTAAGTGTAGGTATACTCATGTATATGTGTGTTGTCACTGGCTCATGCCCATTAATAATGATTATTATTATTAATACTAAAGGGGACACGAGAGAGTGCAATCTCGCCCGGCGCTAATGCTGGGCGAGTTCTCAGAGTCGTGTTCCGTGGATACAGGTAGTGAATCGGGGCCACAGAAACGCACACACATAAAATAGAGTAGTGCTTTATTAGCAGTTACGGGGAACAAGTAAAAGGGGGAGACGCGGCGCGGTCGATTAGAGAGAGAGAGAGAGAGAGAGAGAGAGAGAGAGAGAGAGAGAGCAGCGCGTAGAGACCAACCTTGTAGTTGCTCGCGTGTACGCTGGCGGCGTGGAGGATGTCGGCGCTCGGGGAACGGCCGGTGTTCCGTAGCTGGGGTTGCTGGCACTCGGTGCGTGGGCCTCGTCTCGGCCGCGGTGCAGTGAAGCTGCTCGGGGTGTCGGCGCCAATGCCAGACACGCAGACACGGAGCACGGGTGCACACACAGCACAGTACAGCACGTGGCGCGGTCGCACGGAAAATCGAGGAAAAGGTCTCGTGGGGTAATAAGGGCCAATTGCTGCTATCGCGCTCGCGCTTGGGCACACACTGCCGCTTCCGCCCGGCACCTTCAGCTGCCGCGGCGCGGCGGTGATGTCGCGCTGTTGTTGTCTCTCTCTCGCGCTCTCGCTGTCTCTCTCTTTTCTTCATGTGTCGGCCGCTCGGCTCTGCTGCCGATGTCTCGCCGGCGCTATATAAATTAGAAAGATTGCTGGGACAGGGAGACCTCACGGTACAAAGTACCCGTGACAGTGTAAAATAATTATTATTGAACCCTGGAACGTTCATCGTCTCCTGATAATGGAGCGTTTTCCGATGAATTTGCAAATCGCTAATGTTTGAAGTGAATTTTCATAGAAAACAAGGGATACGATATACTAGTAATAAATGAGTATTCATTCGTGAATATAATCCATGTGTTCTTCTCCAACATTCATCAGTCATTAAAACCATGTGTTTAAACTCAGCGAGCAGTAGAACTGAAAAAGTTTACATCCGATTGACTTGAAATTTCAATTGAAATGTCATTCAAAAAAAATCATGAATAAAGCCTTATTTTTTTGAGTATTTGGTGGATATAACCTCTTAAGTTATCATCAAGGAAAAACAGTCAAAGTTATTTCCAATGACGTTTTGAGGTTAGGATGATAGATCGAGTCGGACGAAAATTTTTTTGTTACAAGCTGTTAGACTCTTCTATATACCTGGATTTCTTCAGATTTTTTAGACTACTCACATACCATAACACACATACCATAACACGTTACTACACTTTATACTATACTATAAAGTTAATCCTCCCAGAAATTTCATGTGAAGATATTTCAATGAAGGAGTTGACTCCTAAGGGAACGAATAAAACGGATCGAAAGGAAACTGCCTGCGGTTTTATGTTCCGTATTGAAATTTTCGAAAAAATTAATGCGTGGGCGATAAAGATGGTAAAATTCAAGTTGCGTTTTTTTTGGTATCCGATAAACCATTGAAAAAAACTGTGAAATAGTTTTATGGTGCAAATTTGAGTTTCACTGATTCATAGATTAATTGAAGAGCTTTTCTATTTCATGGTGAGAATTTTGGAAAAGTTGATGCATGGGTGCGAAATATGGAAAAAAGTCACTTTTTTCAAGTTGTGCCGCAAAAACCGTTAGAACAATTTATGAAACAGCGTCGTGATGAGAATACTGACAGGAGGGATCGATAGAGCTCATTGAGTGCTTCTATTTTTCGTCGTGACAAATTTAAAAATGTCGATGCGTGGGCGTTAATTTTATGAGAAAATCACATGTTTTCACGGTGAAAGGTATTAAATTTGGAGAATGACTCCAAAAGCTGGTATGAACAAGATCCAAACGATGAGTCGGACTCGCACAAGGGCGCCAAAGGTGGTGAGGTACTCGACGAAGGTGGTCATGGGAGTATGAATGAATATGATAAGGTAAATGGTAGTAATCAGATAATGTCTAGGGAAAGTACAAGGACGAATAGTTTTTGTGATGCAAATCATGAGCAATCAAACTATTCTCTGGCAGATAAGGGTAGTAGCATCAGGAGGGATTATAAATTAACAACAAAACTCACATTCGAGTACTTTTATAAGTTTCTTACGTCGGAGCTGCGATCTTTAGATCTTCTCCACGTAATTGGTTCTTCGTTAACGACTTCTACATTTCTCGATGATACTCTGAAAGGAAAATCTATACTATTATATAAAAGGACAGCCTGTTTTTTTGTGGCCGCTAATCTCAAAAACAACTGAATTGACCACTCCAGGAGTGTTTATGGATATGTGGCGTCTTAAAATTTTGAGTAGAAACCGAGAAATGGACAATGCATTTTTCTGTCGTGGGGGTAATCGACCAAGTACCATGGCACGCCAGTAGATGGCGAGGCGTTGAGTCGCACGTGTATAAGGTATAGTGCGGCGCTCTCTCGCAAGAGAGTCAGCGTTCAATCGGATATAGGAGAGCTTGAAAATGAGCTCAGCATGTTTCTGGGATCTTTCGTATCCCAGTCCCCTGCTGTCAAATAATTTTGGTAACAATGACCAGGCCCAGAAGTAACATTAGGCGGTATACAATTAGATCCAGACGAACGCAATCCGTTCGTCAGGGTCGAATAATTAAAGCCCCGTTAATAGTATGTGAAATATCTGCTTTTGATTATGATCCAACAGAAAATTACGCTTATATAAAAAATATTGTAGTTGGATCTATGAATAAAGTATGTGACAAGTGTCAAGCCATAAAGTGGCCAGATGAAGTTCCTGGATTGTGCTGTTCTGGTGGGAAAATTAATCTTCCTGCTGTTGAAGAGCCACCAGAACCTCTCAAAAGTCTTCTTTCAGAGAACCGCACTGATTCCACATTCTCTGGCCTATTTAAGGAAATATAATACACTGTTTCAAATGACTTCATTTGGAGCTAACGAAATTCGAGAAGGAAATTTTAGGCCAACTTTCAAAATTCAAGGGCAAGTATATCATAGTATTGGGAGATTATTGCCTCTTGGAGGTAGAGATTTGCAATTTGCTTTAGAACTTCTAAAAATTGGAGATGGGAAAGTATCAAATGAAAATGATTACATAAATATTAATAGAAAAGTAGAAACGACTGTTAATACAGTCATGGACCTGATTTCTAAAGTCTATCCGGAAATTGAAAATCTCTCTGACAAACCTTAAAATTGGTTATGCGAAAGGGCAATTATAACTCCTCGGAACGCTACCGCTCATAATATTAATATTAGTATTTTAGGAAAGTTAGATGGAGAAATACGACATTATCATTCTATCGATACAGTGATCAACATTGATAAAGTTGTACACTACCCTCAAGAATTTCTGAACTCTTGATCCTTCAGGCTTTCTACCTCATGACTTAAAATTGAAAATTAGTTCTCCAATAATGCTATTACGCAATCTAAATTGTCCCAATTTATGTAATGGCACAAGGTTGCAAATTAAAGTTATGCGGGAAAATATAATCGAAGCAACTATTCTTACAGAACCTGCTGGAGAAACAGTATTCATACCTCGCATACCTATGATTCCATCAGACTTACTATTCCAATTCAAACGATTACAATTTCCTGTGAAACTTTCTTTTGCCTTGACGATCAACAAATCTGAAGGACAGACTTTTAAGTGCGTAGGGATAGATTTGCAAACAGAATATTTTTCACGCGGCCAATTGTATGTTGCTCTTCCACGGACAGGGGTTGCACGTAAATAATTCATATTAATTCCTCAAAATTCAAAAACTAAGAACGCCGTTTATCCAAAATTTCCAATTCTCAGAGGATACATCGAGAATACAACTCCAAGGATTACAAAACATCAAATTAATCAAAGTTTACAAATGAATACATATTATACGAGTTTTTCAACAATAAATGAGAGTAACAACTCTTCGAACTCAATACACATATTCGCGGGCGAAGCCGCGACGGGGGACGCTAGTTGAACTATAAAGTGAGAAACATCATTATTAACCGGGTGGATTTCAGTTATCTCTCTATATAAAAAGCCAAACTGCCGCACAGTGGGACAAAACAACAATTTACGCGAAAAAATCAAATTTCTCTGGTGCTCTCATGCGCCTAGGCCTATACATGTCTAGTTCCAGCAGAAAAGGTGAAGTAGAAAAAGTCAGTGAAGGCTTTCAATTTGAATCAATATATTTATTTTATGAACTCGAACTACAAATAGTGGGGTTAGGGTGGTCCAACGATAGGAATAAGAATCAATTTAGAATATTCAATGTATTGTTTGTATGGATGTCTATATATGGAACTTGAATTTGATAATTTACTATGTGTATGTTTATTATATTTTCTTTCTGTACCTTTTGCTGTCGATTCTGTTACAACGATTGAACTAGGTTTGATGGCAGCTGGCTCGAATTCATCAGACACTGATCAATGATTCTGTTATATTTTCTTGATGAATTTGACTTGTTTGCCACTGTTGATTTCTACTGCGTACAGCTGAATTTATCGTCACCATATGATTCTGAATGTAATTTACTATAACTTCTCAATATAGTTCCTATAATTTTTCTGAATGATTTGATGAGATTCTGAATGCAACTTTCATAAAATTCTGCTCAACTTCTATATTTCAAAAACTATACAACAACTGTAATTTCAATCTTGGCTCTTACTTTGGCCAATTCTCAACTGTCACTGATTTCTGACAGGACTACTCCATGTTTAGCGGGGGAGGCATATATATGCCTGCCGCTCATTGACACACTTGGTCAGCCACATTATGCATAACTTGCATTTTGGACAAGTCAGTGTAGCCTGGATTGGGTCACTTGGTCCGTGCAATCGTAGGATTGCACCATGCATTTGATTCGGCGCATCCTTTGTACCCGATGTTCTGCTCGTCTTGAGCATTCTACTTTTCTTCCCCCGTAGTGTTTTGAAAGAATCATGCGTTCTAAATTTCCTCATTTCGTCGCTTGGGAGGAAGAACGTTCCATATCAGAAACTTGCTATAAAAAGTTCCATTTCAGAAACTTTCTATAAACAGTGCCGTTTCAGATTGACAGGTATAGAAAGTGCCATTTCAGAAAAAATCTATAAAAAGTGCCATTTCGGAAAATTTCTATAAAAAGTGCTGTTTCAGGAGAAATTTTTTCCCTCGGAGTTTTTCTGACTTCGGGGATGATGTCGTATGCATGTCTCTGTATGTACATGTGTGTATGTGTGTGTACACGTCTGAGAATGACAACTTGATCCCACGTCGAGACGTGATACTCTGAAAGTAAACTATTTCCATTACATATTCTCTTCATCGATGGATTTGGATGAAAATTGGTATCTATACGTTTTTGAGGTCGCTGATTACGAATCCGACCTCAGATTTGAAAAATTCGAATTAGAGCCTCTAAGATCACCTAAAAAAAATTTGAAAAGGTACTGGATTTTGATGAAAATTGGTATGCGTGGGTTTTTGAGTTTGCTGATCACGAATCTGGCCTCAAATTTTAAAAATTAAAATTAGAGCCTCTAAGATCACCTGACAAAAATTTGGAAAAAAATGGAATTTTGTTGAAAATTGGTATATACGGGATTTCGAGGTCGCTGATTACGAATCCGGCATCAAATTTTGAAAATCAAAATTAGAGCCTCTAAGATCACCTGACAAAAATTTGAAAAGATACTGGATTTTGATGAAAATTAGTATACGTGGGTTTTTGAGGTCACTGATTAAGAATCCGGCCTTAGATTTTAAAAGTTCGAATTTAGCCTCTAAGACCACCTGACAAAAATTTGAAAAGATACTGGATTTTGAAGAAAATTAGTATACGTGGGTTTTTGAGGTCACTGATTACGAATCCGACCTCAGATTTTGAAAATTCAAATTAGATCGAGCCTCTAAGATCACCTGACGAAAATTTGGAAAAAAATGGAACTTTGTTGAAAATTAGTATATATGGGATTTCGAGGCCGCTGATTACGAATCCGGCCTCAGATTCTAAAAATTCGAATTTAGCCTCTAATATTGCCTACCGAAAATTTGGAAAGATACTGGATTTTAATAAAAAATGGAATCCATGGGTTATTGAGATCGCTGATTACGAATCCTGCCTCAGATTTCCAAGACCCAATATAGACCATTCCTGGGTCTTGATGAATATTATTATATGAGGAATTTTGGGGAGTCAATCAATGGTTAACAGTATAATACAGTAGAATTCGTATGTTTTTCTGGCTTTGTCATATGGTGTTCAGATGCTGATTCGCATCTTACGGAAACGATATTATCCAATTTTTGAAGATTTATAATAAATTCTCGTCATTTCAAACTGCAACAGGTGGTTGTTAAACTTGAAGTAGTAAAACGTTGTGAAAATTATTGCTCACTAGTCAAAATCACTCACTCACTATCGCTCGCTCGTGTCTTTCCATTGAAAACATTGAAATTTTTAATTGTATCATCGGTAAATAATTTAAATAAAAACCAAAATTTTCTATCTCCCCACCATTTTCTTTCACAGAGAATACGCCCACGCATGAATATTATCAAATTTGTCGATTCGAATGTAGGATGCGCCCCGGCTTTTCTATCGATCTGCTCGAACATATTTTCAAAAAATCAACCCTTCGTATGTTTTAAAAGGGGTCCCATCCGGACATCGATAACAATTTTTTAAATTCTCCATACGCCCACCATAACTTGAATTTTTCAAAATTTTTTTCTTATGGAAATGTAGTCCTCGATCCTACCTTTCGATCTGCAGTACCAAAGATACCTCGAAACTGTATAATTTTGGTTTAGCATGAATAAGAAAATTGACGAAAATTTTTAATTGTCACCACACCATTTTCTTCCACACAAAGAATACGCCCACGCATCGATGTTTCCAAATTTTCCAACATTAACTATGAAAGCGTTCAAGCTCCTCTAACGATCTGCTCGAAAAAAATTTTGAAGAATTAACCCTCTGTACGTTTTTAAAGAGGATAATACAGGAACATCGGTAAAACATTTTCGATTGTCACCACACCATTTTCGTTAACAGAGATTACGCCCACGCATCAATGCTTTCAAATTTTGCAACATGAATTATGAAAGCGCTCAAGCTCATCTAACGATCGGTTTGAACAAAATTTCGAAAATCAACCCCTTGTACGTTTTTGAAGGGGTTAGTACGGGAACATCGGTTAAAACTTTTTTTAAATTTTCTATACGCCCACCACAAATCGAATTTTTCAAATTTTTTTTCTCAGAAAATGTAGTCCTCGACCCAACCTTTCGATCCGTCATACTAAATCTACCCATAAATTGTCATATCATTGTTTCCGAGAATAAGAAAGGTGGACTAGAAAAATGTACGGATCCATCTTATTATTATGTAGATCATGCGAATCAGCTTCTGAACACCATATGACAATACGAATGTTTAAAATCTGAGGCCGGATTCGTAATCAGTGACCTCAAAAAAAATCCATGGATACCGATTTTTATTAGAATCCAGTATCTTTTCAAATTTTCGGTAGGCAATCTTAGAGGCGAAATTCGAATTTTTAAAATCTGAGGCCGGATTCGTAATCAGCGACTTCAAAAACCCATGGATACTAATTTTTATTAATAATCCAATATCTTTTCAAACTTTTGTCAGGTGATCTTAGAGGCTCTTATTTCAATTTTTAAAATTCGATGCCAGATTCGTAATCAGCGACCTCGAAACACCATGCATATAAAATTTCATCAAAATACAGCGTCTTTTAAAATTTTTGTTAGGTGATCTCACAGGCTCGATCTAATTTGAATTTTCAAAATCTGAGGTCGGACTCGTAATCAGTGACCTCAAAAACCCACGTATACTAATTTTCTTCAAAATCCAGTATCTTTTCAAATTTTTGTCAGGTGATCTTAGAGGCTCTTATTTTAATTTTTAAAATTTGATGCCGGATTCATAATCAGTGACCTCAAAAACCCACGTATACTAATTTTCATCAAAATCCAGTATCTTTTCAAATTTTTGTCAGGTGGTCTTAGAGGCTAAATTCGAATTTTTAAAATCTAAGGCCGGATTCATAATCAGTGACCTCAAAAACCCACGTATACTAATTTTCATCAAAATCCAGTATCTTTTCAAATTTTTGTCAGGTGATCTTAGAGGCTCTTATTTTAATTTTTAAAATTTGATGCCGGATTCGTAATCAGCGACCTCGGAATTCCATGTATACTAACTTTCAACAAAATTCCATTTTTTCCAAATTTTTGTCAGGTGGTCTCAGAGGCTAAATTCGAATTTTTAAAATCTAAGGCCGGATTCATAATCAGTGACCTCAAAAACCCACGTATACTAATTTTCATCAAAATCCAGTATCTTTTCAAATTTTTGTCAGGTGGTCTTAGAGGCTAAATTCGAATTTTCAAAATCTAAGGCCGGATTCATAATCAGTGACCTCAAAAACCCACGTATACTAATTTTCATCATAATCCAGTATCTTTTCAAATTTTTGTCAGGTGATCTTAGAGGCTCTAATTTTGATTCTTAAAATCTGAGGCCAGATTCGTGATCAGCAAGCTCAAAAACTCATGCATATCATTTTTCATCAAAATCCAGTACCTTTTCAAATTTTTGTCAGGTGATCTTAGAGGCTCTAATTTTGATTCTTAAAATCTGAGGCCAGATTCGTGATCAGCAAGCTCAAAAACTCATGCATATCATTTTTCATCAAAATCCAGTACCTTTTCAAATTTTTTTTAGGTGATCTTAGAGGCTCTAATTCGAATTTTTCAAATCTGAGGTCGGATTCGTAATCAGCGACCTCAAAAACGTATAGACACCAATTTTCATCCAAATCCATCGATGAAGAGAATATGTAATGGAAATAGTTTACTTTCAGAGTATCACGTCTCGACGTGGGATCAAGTTGTCATTCTCAGACGTGTACACACGCATACACACATGTACATACAGAGACATGCATACGACATCATCCCCGAAGTCAGAAAAACTCCGAGGGAAAAAATTTCTCCTGAAACGGCACTTTTTATAGAAATTTTCCGAAATGGCACTTTTTATAGATTTTTTCTGAAATGGCACTTTCTATACCTGTCAATCTGAAACGGCACTGTTTATAGAAAGTTTCTGAAATGGAACTTTTTATAGCAAGTTTCTGAAATGGAACGTTCTTCCTCCCAAGCGACGATTTTTATTTCTCAATGATTTCGAAAATTTTAATCGCGTCACCAACAATAGACCTTATTGATTAAAACTTCTCATTTTAAGGGAAAATGTCAGTTATGTCTAATATGTAGTTGTTAATATTAAAATTTTGGTCGAAACTAAAAATTTTGCAGTGGGATTTTTCAATTCCATTGAAAAAAACATGAGTTTGCAGAACTTCTGAGTAGAAATGTACGCATCATTCGATAAGTCTCTGCACATTCGAACAAATAAAATCAACTTAATAACAGTGTGACGAGTGGATTTTTGAGTAATATTTTGTTTCCATGATTTAACCCCTCCAAAATCCAGTGTGTCATCAAATGTTAGATCTGAAACTTTATTTTGCACTACTCGTCCAAGCAAACTCTTACAGTATTGAGATAGAGCTGATAGAATCGTCGACTTGGAATAATTTCAAATCAGTGTTACATCAATTTCTCATGGCAGAGAATGATACATGGAAGATGAAATAATCAAGAAGTATAGCCTAATTATGTCCTACTTGAGGGCGAAACCACTAGATGCTTGGGAACAATATAACGCACTACTTTTTCCAAGATTTCAAAATTGTACTAGAAAGTTCTTTGATTGAGGAATGTCATGAAATATATTTGATGTCAGTGCTACGCAATTCCGATGAGCTTTCTGAGTTTAACCCTAATCAGTCATAACGAAATATAAAATTAAATATTTGTCGTCGTATATAAAAATATCTCAGCAGTAACTTATCGAGCCAATCCTCACAGCTTCTGTCAGATATTGAAAAGAAGTGTCTACTTTCAAATGGTTAGTTCAATGCCACAGATCGTTTTTGTAATAAACTAGAAAATGTTTGAGGTTATCAAATACATCAGTGGTACAACCCTATAATGATCGATACTAGTATAAGTATCAGACGACTGCGAGAAATAGCAAATGGCAGTAGTTTGTTCAAGATATCCTGGACCATGTCGATCCACAATTCTAACAAATTCTCTATAGCATCAGTGCCACGAGATTTTTTTGAAAAAATGACATCCCTCTTCCATCAACTATCGTGTAATTTGATGAGTCGTGGAAAAATGCCTAGAAATAATACATGGCACTAATTTTTTCACATTTTCAAAATTTTAATTAAAAAGTCTTTGATTTAGGAATGTTAGAAAATATATTTGAAGTCAGTGCCACGCAATTCCGATGAGCTTTATAAGTTTAACCCTAATGAGTCATAACGAATATACAATTGAATATTCGTCGTTGCATATAAAAATATGTGAGCAGTATGTTAGTCAGCAAATTCTGATAGTTCCTGTAAGATATTGAGAAGATGTGTCGACTGACAATGAACCCTATCGATCTATCATTTGGTGAATGCAATATGGCATCAGTGCTGCGAGATTTTTTCTAAAAAATTACATTTCTCTCTAGTCATGGGTCGTACAATCGGATGAGTCATTCATCGGACGAGAATTTTTCTCACTCTTTCAAGGTGAGATAATCTAAAAGCACTTCCAAGGATTGGCATAGAATTAATTCTATCTTGATGAAAAGACTCGTGGCCTTCGTTTCATCTTATTCTTAGCATAGTTCTTATTCTAACTCCTTTCAACTGATAAGTAGAGGAACAGGGTTGGTTCTGGACCACACCACTGGTCCAGAACCAACCTAGCTCTGAGGGAGAAAATGAATCATATCCCCACGACGATCGCAGAAAGGGGGAGGGGAGTCAAGAAATGAGTCACCACCTGTTCTGGTCCAGAACCAGCCCAGCTTTTAACCTTTAGAGAGCCGGGATTTGGAAGAGCATATCGCCCTCAGAAAACTGGTATTTAAGGTACCTCATATCCAATGATTGATCATACACAAAGTGTCGATCATGAGGTGCGTCGATATATTGATTTTCCGGCCCCGAACGGAACTGCTAATGTTAAAAATTTCAAATTTTCAAAAAATGTAATTTTAATAGTACAAAACGCTTCTTTCTTCATGAGAACATTATATAAGTTAAATTTGTAGATTCAATTAAATATTTAAAGCATTTTGAAGGGTTGATAGTCAAATTTTATGACCAGTACAATGTAGAAAATACAGATTTAATGAATTTGGGGTAGGTAAAAAGGGGTGTGAAGGGGTAAATTTATCTCAAATGACTTTAGTAAGTGGAAATAATAATAAATTAATATATATTTCAGTCTAAAAATAAACATTAAACAAGTTTTTATGATGCGTCAAAATATTGATTTTCCGGCCCTCTAAAGGTTAAGGGAGAAAATAAATCATATCCCCACTACGAGCGCAGAGAGGGGAGCGCACCGTCTCACCTTACATGTGATAACCGAGCGTAGCCTCTGGATTTCGGCGCTTTGAGAAACAAATGCGAATTGCTATTGCACTGCTTCTATTATACACGGCTTAGCAAGCCTATATGCAATTCATTTTTCCCACACATGATATTTCGAATACATACTATTGCCCGTATTCTCTCCCCGAGCGTATTTGTATCCTCTGTATGCTTCAGATATATATGGATAGTATTTTACGCATAGAATGGTGGAGTAGATCGAGTTGTGATTACTGTACACGGTCTTGTTCTTTTTCTAATCCATGGTTCTTCTAGCAATGGAATAATGTTTCTCGTTTTTTTGCAAGTTTTCAATGGAATGGGTTTCCATTTTTCTCTTGTTTCGGGTAAAAGAGGCAAACTTCTCCCGACAATCGAATCAGATGACGACATTATGATGAATGAATTCTTTATAATGATGCACATGGCTTAATGCAATAATGTAGTGTTGATAGAGCGGGGGGGGGGAGTCAGTGTGGACACCGAAAAACGAGGCGGCTCATCTTACATACAATAAACTAGAGTAGCCATCGATTCATTATATGTTTAACTTGCTATCGCATTGGTCTAGTCCATCTGTATACTATCATATCACAATTTTGTAACCTTTGCTCTTAGGTATAGACCAAGTATTCATCAATATTTCAGTTAGATGCTACTTGCAACTGTAGTATATTTGTTCACTCAATTCTTCTCAATTCAGTATATATCCAACTTTACAAAGTTAATCAATAATAATTTCTTCTTCCTTCGGATATCCGATTCAATCGATTTTAAGGAATCGAAGTCGATCCAGTAAATCGTTTGGATCATTCCAGTCCAAATAATCTGGAGTTGGACATCTCAACGCTGGCGAATCCAAAACAGGTTTCGAATACATCAATTTCTTCCTCTCACGAATCTTTCGATTTTCAGAAAATTTCTCTGATGATCGATAAAATCGTTTACTGTTTCTATTTATAATAAACCTCTTTGGAGATATTCCTTTGAGACATTTGGAATCATCATCTTCATCACTGCTGATAATACCGGATATAACTGATTGATTGGGAGAAAGATCAGAGCTATGATTATCTAGACTATCATCACTCATTGCATAATCATTATTTCTCTCACCAGTAACATGACTACTTTTTAATTCTCAAAATTGAGAACTTTTAGATTCATCATCGAAATATAGAAAACTAGTCTTCTCATGTATATTGTTTCTCAAACATTCTTGAGATTCAGAGTTTTGCATCTTTTTCAGAACTAACAGTTTATTGACTACTCCATTTCTCACGGGCTCCATAAAAAGACGGCCTTTTTCTTTCATATCATTCCTTGATAAATCAGTACTACAATTAATGGATTTGATGGTTTGATCATGATTAGTTACATCTTGTCGAGGATTAATCTGATGATCATCTCGATGACTACTAAGCTCAGGAGTTAATTGTGGTTTTCTGATATTTTCCATTAATGGACTGTGATTATGTATTTTGACTGTTATGATGTTCTTGTCACAAGTCACCATTCTATCTGGACATTTCTTCTGGAAATTAATACATCTCCAAGAAATATTACTAGTATTTTGGGCTCGTTTATGTATGACATAAGTGTATCCATTGAAGTTCAACTTATCTCGGCCTCTTTCACTTTTGACAAACTTCATTTTTGGATACATGGTTTTCTCTTGTTGTTAATTCTTTTGAAGTTAATGGCTGAATGACTCCTAATTGCATTCGAAACCATTTATACTGGATTATAAGTATATGATGAATCGGGTATGAATCGGGAGGGGAGGGGGATTATATGCGAATCATGGGAATATGTTTACCTCACTGAATGAAAGCATGGTTGGGGCCTCTCTCTGTTTATTTTATGATTGTTCATAAATCTCTGTTATTTATCCAACAGTTGTGGGAACTATTGAACCCCAACCATTTGACATAATTTTGACGTAATTTTCTTGAATGACTTTCTCAATCAAATAAAAATCTGTATATTTTATTTTTAATAGTTCTTGTTCATAAAAACCGCCAGCCACGGGCTGATTTTGATAGTTTTTGAGATGATAAGTAGTTGGATTTGTAGTATACACTTTATCAATTGTGAATATTTCACTTGACCAATTTGGTGTATAGCCTTTCTCAAATACTTGCTTGATTTTACTAACTTGCACTTTATTATCCACTTTGAATTTTGAAGGTTTCAGCAAACCACATTTGGATAAACAGTTTTCTTTCAATATTTGAGCTTGATTTGCCAAAGTAACATCAATCGGTTTCATCCCAATTTTACGATGCTTTGTACTGTTGTAATTTTCAATCAAATCATCCAAAATATGAATCCATTGTTTCCGGGAGCCTCGTCCTCCGCGCCGCGGTGCTCATGTCAATTGTAGGGTCTTCCCAATCTTTCAATTCACGGCTCGTTGACGCGATTCTATCTTGTGCCCCGGGTGCGTTCGGCATTCGTTTTTGACGGCAACAGATGATTGCCGTCGTCTCGCCGCGAATCGTCCTAGCTCTCGACAATGAAACGTCCCCCCTTCCGGGTGTTTTGTACGTATCCTCAACAATCATCGTGATATATTTATAGCAAAACGATCGGAACCCATGCGGTATCGGCTATCATTTATAGGTCTATCTTTGTCAATCACTATAAAACCATGTCTTTCTCTCAACATTTCCAACATTTCGAGCACAAATCTTTGAACTGTCTATAATTCATATCAGTATTCACATGATCATCATACACATGCTTCAAGTTTACATCATCCTGTCGAAATATAAGGAGTAGATTAACATTGTCTCTCACAAGATGTTTTGGGACATGCGCATATGATTGACAAAGATAAAAACAATCAACGTTCTTATGTCTGCCCATGCAAAAGAATGCTGTCACATTATCCTGCTTTTCACAAGCTATATCATCAAATATCATTATCGAATTGGGGAGTGCTTTATCCGGAGATATAACTTCCTAATTTTGACCATAGGGAAAATATTGAATACCCTCTATAGGTTCTAGTAACTCTTTGAGATACTTATACTATGACTGATTGAGAGATTTTGAATATACATAAACATTTTCGAATCTCACCCTATTAGAGTGTGTAATGAGAGCAAGTAAAGTATTTGTTTTGCCACAATTGGAAGGGCCACAGAATACTGCTCTTATACTATCGGGAAGGAGATTTCCATGACGATTGCTCTTCTTTTCTTTCTCCACTATAGCATCGAAATTTGCTACAGGAAGCTTCATAGAATGCTCTGTGAAATTCATCTTTACTCCCTGCTACCTTGACGAATACTGTTTGTTGGAGTATAAATAGAGTGCTTTTATACTTCTAATTCATTCAATTATTAGTCATCAGAGAAGCATGATTATCTTGAGTCAGGAGAAAAGTGGTCAAGGATTAGTCAATAAGATTATTATTAAATTTCCGTTTGAATTACACTTGCCCGGTTATCAGTACTGTGGACCTGGTACTAAATTATTTAAGCGTTTAGCTCGAGGCGATCCAGGAATCAATTCTATGGATAAGCTTGCAAAGAACACGTATAGCCTACTGGAAGAATCAAGAAGATATTGGAGCAAGAAACGCAGCCAATAAAATACTTGCAGACAAAGCTTGGCAAAGAGTTCGTGCTACAGACTCGGAAATAGGAGAGAAGACAGCGGATTTGGCCGTATCTAACGCTATGAAATTAAAGTCAATTTTCGGTATGGGTCTCAAGAGAAAGAAGAAGAAATCATCCATCACTCTGGGTAGTATGATCAAAGCTGCTTCCCAATCAGTTGTTACTAATAAATCTACTCAGAAAGTTATTTCTTCGGCTCTCAAGGGTGTCAAGTCAGTCATCAAGAGAGTAGGAGGCCAAAGCTGTGTAGAAGTTCCTTACATCTTGCCAGTCTCTTCGAAAATTGGTGGATTTTTACCGTATCTCACACCATTATTTGCAGGTTTGAGTGCTACTGATGCATTAGCAGTAGGTGCAGCTGGGATAGCAAAAGCCATTAATGATGCTAAATCTGTCAGTAGACAATTGGAAGAAAGTCAGCGACATACTAAGACAATGGAAGCAATTGCCATTGGTAAAGGTCTTTCCTAGAAACCATACAAGAAAGGTTTTAGGTTATATCTAAAACCACATTCAGGTGCGGGTATAAAAAAAATAGATTGACGTTACTTTACCCAGCTGAGCATTAACAAACTCTGATATACTCGAATATGCTCGACAGATAAATATCCCAAATTTTCGTAGTGTATTCATGCGTGATGCAATGACTTTGGATGATCCACGCTATCAAGAATCGGCAATTGTTAATCTCGATAGCGCAAGTGGACCTGGTTCACATTGGGTTGCTTATCAAAAACGAGGCATTGTTGAGGTCTCTAGCAACCATTGTTTACATCCTTAGCAACCGTTACTATGGAGTGGGAAAAGTCAGTTAGAGGTCAATTTTCGGAACTGTTGATGACCAAGAAGTGAGAACACTGAAGCTCAGATATTTACCATAGCAACAGTTGTTTACGTCCTTAGCAACTTTTACTATGGAGTGGGAAAAGTCAGTTAGAGGTCCATTTTCGGAACTGTTGATGACCAAAAAGTAAGAACACTGAAGCTCGGATATTTACCATAGCAATAGTTGTTTACGTCCTTAGTGACCGTTACTATGGAGGAAATGAGTTAGAGGTTCATTTTGCTTTCTCAAAGAGAGGTGATTAATGCAAGTTGAGGTTCAATTGCAATACTTTGAGAAAGCATACTGCTGAGGCACTTGGCAGCGGTTTTTTTATATTATAAAGAATATAATGTATTATCTAGGATCGAAAAAAGTGATAGATGAAGCGATATACATTATGAACGGAAGTTTTGTATTCAGTTGGTATATAATATTTTATAATATGAAGGGAATCTCATTTCTAAATAGTAAAGTTATTTGTCAGAAAGAGCATAATATTATCCAGATGCACTAAATTTGTAGAACCTAGCTGAAAAAATTTATTTGAGCTAATGACAAGTAGCGTTTGCCCATTTGTTCCATCCGATTGAATACAGAAAACTGTATGCACATTAGTAAAGAACTATACAGCACGGACCGATTATATATGTGTAGATAGTGTATAGGTGTATATAGATATATATGTGTAGGTATATATAGATATGTATGTATAGGTATATATGGATATATGTGGATTTCCGAGAAATATATTTTCTCAATGAATTAACCTCTCCAAAATCGAGGGTGTCATCGCATGTTAGATCTGCAGGTTTATATTGCACTCCTCGTTCAAGCAAATCTTTACAGTACTGAGATAAAGCTAAAAGAATCATCTACTTGGAACAATTTCAAGTCAGTGTCACATCATTTTCTCATGGTAGAGAAAGATACATGGAAGATGAAAGAATCAAGTAGTAGAGACCAATTATGTCGTACTTGAGGCTAAAATCATTAGATGACTAGAAACAATATATGTCACTACTTTTCTCAAGATTTCAAAAATTTACTAAAAAGTTCATTGATTGAGGAAACGCAATTTCAATGAGTTGCATTAGTTCAATCCTCATGAGTCATAACGAGATATAGATTCGAACATTTGTCGTAGTCTGCAATAATATTTTAGCAGTACTTTAATTCTTACAGCTACTGTCTGATATTGAAAAAAAGTGTCTACTGGCAATTGCTTAGTTCAATACCACAGATGGTTTTCAAAATGAACTAGAAAATGTATAAGATTATCAAATATATAAGTTTTACAATCCTATAATTATTAATACCAGGATAATAATTATACGATTCCTAAGAAAACATCACCCAGCAGTACTTTACCCAAGAAACCATGAATTCATCTTAAATTATACCAATCAAAAATCCAAATAAATCCAATACGACATCAGTGCCACGAAATTTCTTCCAGAGAATGACATCCCCCTTTTATCAACCACCAAAAGAACTAACGAGTCATGGGGTTAATGATATCGTAACTTCATTATGCATTGCTTTCGGGGCAAAATATCAACATAATTTGATTGTGAAACATGAATCGTCCCACACAACGCTCATTAAACACAGTGCCACATACGGAGGTAGAACCAGAATCCTGAAATGCATTAGTATACAGATTAGAAATTAGAATATGAATCATTTATTAGGAACATTTCTCGGAGATGTGATGTGATGCTGAATTTAAAATTGGTAGGCAGTTATTATACATGATATTCTTCAGAATAGTGCAAAAAGTTCAGCCGTAAAGTACTGCTAATCGTTTTTTTAAGTTTTCAACGTGCCAAGACTTACAGGCTTATATCAGTGTGGAGTCAATTCAATTCGGATGGAAATGCTCGTGACATTGGTTTTAGATTGTTCTAAGAATAAGCCAGAAATGGATATATTTACACTGGTACGTCGAAGGCCGTAAGATAGTACTACCAACAATTCATTGAAATTATATCTGAAGTCTGTTTTGGATTTTTGATTGATAGTGAATTATAATTTTCAAGATAATACGAAATCATCAATAAAAATGCTATCTACTTGATATTATGTAAGTACTGGTAATTTGAGATTGGTGGATTATATCGAACCTAGAACAATATCGGATATAGCAATGCTATCAACTCAGAATTTTGTTCGATTGACCTGGAAATCCACCTCGATATACCTGAGAATTCATGTGAATATACATCCTAATTTCAGGTGTTCCCATGTCTAATACATTCTAGAATCACCATAGAAATTCGATTAATTCTTTTCCAACAGAATTAACTAAAAGTTACTCTTTTGATATTACCCCTTTACATTCTAAGGTCGAACCGGATGCATTTGAAAATGATATCTAAAAACTCACGAAAGTTCTCACTTGAGATCTCACCTGACATGAACCTAGAATTTATTAGTAGTGTTGACACCAAGTGATGATATAATTCGTCAATTCATCAAAATTCTCTATCGACCCTAATTTTCACATGTTGCCAACAATTAATGTTAGTCCTGTACATTCTGAGAAAAAAAAGAAAAATAATTAAGAAAAAAACCGCTGCCAAGTGCCTCAGCAGTATGTTTCCTCAAAGTATTCAATTGAACCTCAACTTGCATTAATCACCACTCTTTGAGAAAGCAAGATGAACCTTTAACTCATTTCCTCTACTCCATAGTAACGATTGCTAAGGACGTGAACAACGGTTGCTATGGTAAATATCCGAGCTTCGGTGTTCTCACTCCTTAGCCGTCAACAGTTCCGAAAATGGACCTCTAACTGACTTTTCCCACTCCATAGTAACGGTTGCTAAGGACGTAAACAACAGCTGCTATGGTAAATGTCTGAGCTTCGATGTTCTTACTTCTTAGTCATCAACAGTTCCAAAAATGGACCTCCAACTGACTTTTCCCACTCCATAATAACGGTCGCTAAGGACGTAAACAACAGCTGCTATGGTAAATGTCTCAGCTTTGATATTCTTACTTCTTAGTCATCAACAGTTCCAAAAATGGACCTCCAACTGACTTTTCCTATTCCCCAGTTACGGTTGCAAGGGATATGAACAACGGTTGCTAGAGACATCAACAATGGTTTCTACAGAAAATCTCACTTTGATTCTTATAGAATCCCATAAATATACGAGACCAAATGAGCATTTATCATGAATTTTATGGGAACTTATCAAAGAGACGCTAACAACGGTTGCCATGGATAAAAAACGGATGTTGCTGAACACTGATCTCAGTTCACATCTTCCGGAGACCGACCTGTGTGCAAAATTTCAGGACGATCGGACAATTCCTTCGAAAGTTATCGTATGACAAAAAAAGTGCACATACGTACGTACATACATGCAGAAATTTTCGGATTTCCATGTTTTCCGACCCGTAGATTACGAAAATCAAGGTCCAGAAGTCTGATTCGATGGGTCGATTTTTACCTCATTACAAAGCTTTCTCTTTGAGAAAGCAAAAATGATCCCTGAATTCTCACCTGAGATCTCACCTGACATGAACCTAAAAATTTTTAGAAAAAAATTACCAAAAAAAATCATCTCTGAGATCTCACCTAACATGAACCTAAAGACTATTAGAAAAAAATTGAGAAAAAAAAAATCATCCCTGAATTCTCACCTGAGATCTCACCTGAGATCTCACCTGAGAATTTTCAGTAGGGTAGTTATTGCAGTGGGTAGTGAATTCCAAAGATAAGTTGTACTGACATGGAACGACCTATGGAGGAAATCCTTGCGGAAACTTGGGACAACAAGCTGCGGCCGATTGCCACCCCTACAGGGACAAGTACTGGTATTCATAAGAAAATACTCTGCGAGATACAACGGGCTGCCATACCTGAGAATCTTATATACCATACAGGCCAT
The DNA here is from genome assembly GCA_020882685.1 of Aphelinus atriplicis. NCBI lineage: Eukaryota > Metazoa > Arthropoda > Insecta > Hymenoptera > Aphelinidae > Aphelinus > Aphelinus atriplicis. The sequence continues at coordinate 4,951,004 of JAJGQD010000006.1, forward strand.
GAAGTAGCTTCGCCGAGTAGATGTCATAAGCCAGTTTAGCTCCTCCCTGTGAGGAGAGATATGCTCAGTTCTTCTCACCCCATAGACATATCTTATGCCAGTATTAATAAGACATTGGAAAACTAGGTTTCGCTCCTCAGAAAGATCGCAGTGCACAGGAGAGCAATAATCATAATGATGGGGAAAAGGAGCGTCTTGATGAGGTGGCATCTAACCTGATGATTCGTACTCCTCTGGAATTTATGTAAGCGGTACATGACAGCATGGGATCTGCCAGTGATCGAGGCAACACACTTCTTCCATGAGAAGGTAGAGTCGATGATCACCCCCAAGCTCTTCACTGAGGACTCAAGTTTGATAGGCGATCCATTTATAACGAGTCGGTCCTATGCCTCCGCAGGAAGTCAAGCAATGAAAGTCTCACTCCCAAAAACGATAGCCTTGGTTTTGGACGCATTCAGGACGAGTTTATTCGCCAGGGCCTACTGTACGATCCTGGCAGCGACCTCGCCTAGCATGTCGAGCGTTCATAATAAGTCGTCAAGGTGACAGTGAATGTAGATTTGAAGGTCGTCAGCGTGCAGTATGTAGTGCACATCGGGTCCAAAGCATAGTGAAACACCACCGACGTAGAGGGCAAACAGTAGGGGGCACTGGACAGAGCCCTGGGGTAATCCCCTACTGAGACCACAAAAATCAGTGAATGTTCCGTCCTTACGCTCTACACACTGCTCCCTACCCATCAGATATGAAGTAATCCACGTTAGTGAGTCCATAGAGAAACCGAGTTTTGAAAGTTTGCGCAGCAGCGTGGATTGACAGACCATGTCAAATGCCTTGCTAAAATCAAACAGAAATAGAGCAGTCAGCTTTTTCGTGTCCTTGGCCCGGACGTCGTCAGTAATTCTGAGCAATGTAGTCTGCGTGCTGTGACCCTGTCTGAAGCCCGTCTGACACCCATCCAGCAAACCTTCCGATTCAACATAGGCACTGATTTGGTTAAAAGCAAGTCTCTCCAGAACTTTGGAGAGGAAATTGAGCAGAGAGATAGGGCAAAAATCACCGAGACAGCTAGGAGAGAGGATCTTGTTAAGGGCTAGGATTACAGCTTTTTTCCAGCAGGAGGGAAAATGTGATTAGGCAAGGGGGAGTTGAAAACGTCCACTAGGATGGGAGCAATGACAGGGAGTGCCTTGGAGATGAAGTTATGAGGAAGGCCATCAGTTCCCACAGACTGTGAGTAGGACCAACCTACGGCCAGTCTCACTTCGTTCTATGTAACGTCATAAAGTGAACGTAATGTAACGCTCATGAAGTGAAACCTGAGATCACAGGTCGGTTTGTTATGCAGGAGGTTGAGTGTATCATCCAGGTTGGGGACCAGGGGATCAGTGGCGATCCTGGCAAAGTGAGAGTTGATCTCCTCCTCATCAAATCCCCCAAGGTTGTTAGTAGATTCAGGAACCAGTCCAAGATGTCTGGGTTCTCTCCATATCTCCTTGCTATCAGACAGGCTTACAAGTCTGCGCTTGAAGAAGTCAAGCTGGGCATTTTTGGTGTTCTCATAGAGAAGATCACGAGCAGTTCTATAGGCATGTAGGTTTGTGTCAAATCTAGTTCGCTTGAAGCATCTGTAGAGTCTAGTCTTGTTGTACTCAAGGCCATCCAGGCGACTGTCAAACCATGGTTGTTTTTTGCTGTTGATCTTCAAGGTTAGAGGTGGGGCAAATTTATCAGCAGCCGCCCGGAGTTGCACATAGAGCTGGTCAACGTCAGTTTCAGTAGTGCGGGCCTCATCCTCAAGCCATGTCCAGTCGCGTCTAGTGAGGAAGTCACTGAGTTCATCAGGCTTGATCGCTTTGAAGTTTCTATAAGTGAAGGTCCGTTCCTCTGGCCTTCCCACCTTTAAGTCGATGGTCGCAGTAATGAGGTCATGACTGTCAGCGGAAGGTGTCTCAGTTTTCCAGTAGTAGAGGTCGAGCCAGGTATCAGCATTGGCACGGTGAAAAGTAGCTCCATGGGGCACAAGATGGAGTGATTCCTGCTCAAGAAAGGCTCTGAGGAAGAGAGCATCGAGCAAGTTCGAGAGCTGATTCGCGTTGAAGTCACCTAGCAGTACCTTAGTGCTATAGTCCGGTAAGTGAAGAGTGAGCTTGGGGATGAGGTCAGTCTCATCCTTGAAGGGAACATGAGCACACCACACCAGCAAAGGGAGTATCATACCAAGAATTTATTTCACAAAAGAGGAACTTCGGAAGGGAAAGAGAAATAAGAATTTTTTTATAAATCAATTAGATTAACTGTACCTTCTGTCCAGATGACAGACTTCACAGCGCATGACCAAAACGGCACAGGTTCAACTTATGGGAAACTTAAAACTTATATTATGCAGACTAAAGCAGGAAGGCGAAACGACGGTGGTCAAGGTGGTCGAGGCAGTGAAACAAGGAAGACGGTACTAACTACCAAAACCCCTGGTCAAATGAATCGTTGTTGGAAATCTGATGATCAAGGTCACTGGACGAACGAGTGCCCGCCCATTGATGGCAAAAAGCTGTGTTTTAGCTGCAACGATTTCTTTGACGTTGAACACAACAAGTGCAACTGCCCAAGAAAACGCAATGCTCGTGGGATTGGACGAGGCTTCAAAGGTATGTTTCTCCACGTGGTTGTGGATTTTCTAGAGGCGGCAGAGGCCGATTCCGCGAGAGCAGAGGCAGAGGTTCAAGTCGAAGTAGTTCCCAGGGAGGTCAAAGGAAGGGCGACAATACAGGAAACGGTAGTTCAAATAATGAAATGTGGAAAACTGCATCCAATGTAAACGCAGGAAATAATTCTCATAATAATCAAAACTCTCAGAGCAATGGTGGTTTCAAAGCCGTCGACTCAACAAACAATCACACTTCATATTTTGTTGGAAATCATAATGAGCAAGTAAATGTATATGATGATCCCGATTGTAATGATGGACGCCCGTTGCTGTTCGAATGTATAAGTGATTCAAGAGCAACTGACCATATGTCAAAAACTAAGGTAGATTTCGAATCACTCGACTTGTCCAATCAAGAGCTAATTCGATGCGCAAACGCAGATGAATCTGCAAACTTGAAATTGGAGGTAGTGGGCACGGTGGCAATAAAATCGAGTAACGTTGGAATGGTGGAATTAGATAACGTAATCTATGCAAAATCACTCTCGGATAATCTATTCTCCCCTAAGAAAATTTGCAGAATCTGGCCTTGCTATGGACAGTCAATGCATTGACATATTTGATCCTCAATCGAATCAGTTGTTCTTGACCAGGATTCATAATAAACCTTTCTGGATCATTGAGTTAGAAGTTGAACAGGAAAGTATGTCGGAATCCGGGAGCAAGAATCAGAGTCGAAGAATATTTGTCAACTCAACCAGAAGCGATAACAATCATGTCACAGACACGTTTACAGTATCGAAGTCATCTGAACTTGATATATCTGATGAGACAGAAATTGCTAAGGTGGATCCCAAGAACGATAATACATTTGAAAAAAGGATTCTTAATTTCGATGTGTGACAGAAAATTCAACAGTGTCAATGAATTGACTAAAATGGAAGATGTGGTAGAGGAAAGTCCATTTACCGAAACAAATAAAAAATTCTTGAAATTTAACAAGGCTCTGTTATAGCATGTAAGGTTGGTTCATGCACCATTAAAGTATCTGAAGCAGTTACAAAAGCTGCACCCAGAAACTGTTTCATTAAAAGATACTATCTTTGATGAATCAATAATGGATTGCAGAGTGTGTGCTTTATCGAAGCTAAATAGGAAGTCCTTCTCTTCAGTTAGAGTGAGGGCTGCAGAGCCGCTCCAGATAATTGATGCAGACATGATGGGGTCAATTAGCTCTGCCACACACCCTAAAGGATACGGCTTTTTTGTAGTGTTCAAAGACGATTTTTCCCGATTGGCTATGGCCTACCCTATGCATCATAAGAATGGAGCGCGAGAATACCTCGAACTTTCCGTCAAAAGTTCTCGAAATATCTGATGCAGAGCCGCAAAGATATGTTTTCTAAGGTATGATAGAGGGACAGAATTTACAGGTGGTTATACAGTAGAGGTATTGGAAAAACTTAATGCGGAATCGCAGCTGGCCTATCCAGACACTCCTCAACCCAATGGCTGAACGTTTTAACCAAACGATCCAGAGAAAGGTAAAAGCGTACATGTTTGATTCTGGAATCCTAGGAATCCTAGGGAGTATGTGGGAGCAGCAATATAACAGAACACCACTTAGTGTCAATGATATGAATATCCCTCTAGAAAAATTTGCTCCTAATTATCACTTCGAACAAAGTCAAATTAGAAGATTTGGATGTATTCGATATATAACAAGTTAAAGAAACGAAGGACTAAAGTCTAATCCTGAATCAAAGAAGGTAGTTTTGGTGGGATATTCGAAAACTGGCTACCAGTCCTTGGAGCCGTACGGCGGAAAATTTTATAAAAGCAGAGAAGAAAAATGCAACGGAAAGGTAGTCTATAGATATGAATGGAAACACGAAGTTCAAGGTAAGACTGGTGATTGGAGGTTTCAAAGATAAAACCAATTATGATCTCAGAGAGATATATGCACCAGTTTCGAGACACCCACTAGTTCGAGCATTGTTTGCCATAATAAACAAGTTTGATCTAGAAGTAGTTCAACTGGATGTCAAAACGGCATTCCTAAACGGTACGTTGGAAAGAAAAGTATTCATGGAAATTCCAAAAGGAACAATGCATTCAGAACAGGGGAAATTGAACAAGATGTGTCAAGTATTAAAGGCTTTGTATGGATTGGAGGTCAACTCCAAAAGGTGGAACAAAAAGTTAACGGAGGTAGCCTTATCACTAGGCTTGAAAAATCATTAAAATGAACCTTGTATATTTGTATGGAAGGATGGAGGAAATTTGTTGAATTTATTATTATATATGTCGATGACATAATTATGACAAGTAACTGCACAAGCAAATTGCTTGAAATCAAGACGAGGTTGCAATCTCATTTTGAGATGACAGATCTGGGAGAACCGAAAGAATTGCTTGGGATCAGAATGAATAGAGATAGGAAGAGAAGAGAAACTAAGCTCAGCCAGGAGCTATATATTGATCAAGTACTGGAAAAATTCATTTTCGACAAATTGATTAAATCAGAGACTCCAATGGAAACGTCCCAGGTTGCTGATAAGTAACGCAGAAATCGAGGAAATGCTGACGATCTGCAGGAATTGGTAGAAACTATCATTCTGAAAACTTATTCTTACCGAGAGGTTGTAGGAAGTCTGCTCCGTCTGTTAAATGCAACTAGGCCGGATATTTCCTATGCTGTGAATGTGTTAAACACTAAATTGATCCCACTCAGAACGATTGGAAAATGGTAGCGAGAATTCTAGAATACTTGACACAAACGAAGGAAACGGATCTGTTGTATGAAGGGGAAATGAATGAAATGGAAGTGTTCTCTGATGCAAGTTTCGGAGACTGTAGAAACTCGTTAACCACTTGTGGCTACGTGATTAAACTGTACAATAATTCAATAGCGTGGAGGACTCACAACCAATCATACGTCGCATTGTCGATGTGCGAAGCAGAGTTTGTAGCTATGAGCGAGGCATGTCAGGATGTAATAGGGTTGTCTATTTCTTTGAGAATAATGCTTGATAAAAGCATTATTCTCGAAAAAATAGTTTTAATAATAGGTTAACTATAATAGGTTTAATAGTTTTCTCCCAATAAGACTCCCAATAAGACTGGTGTGATGATAAGGTGGCTTTATCTTGCACAAAAGTCTTTGGTGTAAGCAAGCTTATACATATGGTAGAAATAAGATTTAATTATGTGTAGGAATGCGTGAGGAAAAATTTTATTGGAGTAGCTTGGATGAAATCAAAGGAACAGCTAGCCAATACATTTACAAAACCTCTGCCTCTAAATACTCATGGAGATCTGAGAGATCAAATTATGAATATTGACAAGGTGGATAATTGAATTATGTTTCAAATATCTACATTGTTCTCTTCTGTTTTCGGAATCTATGAGTAAAGCTGTCTGAAGTGAACGACTGAATCAACTCGGCTCAATTGACGGCACTCTCCTCACCAACAAATATCAAGACTGAATTTATGCATAATTGAACCCACGCACAGTCTACTTGTAGTATAGTCTTTATGTGATATTTGACTGCGATACTAGTATTGTAAAATAGAGTTACTAGATTTGATACATGAGTGAACGGTAGAACGGTTGTAATGTTGTATGGAAGTTGAAAATAACAGTTTGTGTGTATATTTCATAATAACAGTATAAATGTTAGGGAGGGAGTGTTGAGATACTCTAACATTATTAGCACTCATGAAATGGCCTATCGAGTTATTCTTTCAGGTACATTTTGGTATCGTGAACACGAGTTGACAACGGCATATTTTGGCGCTAGCTCGCAGTGCTGGGAGGATTGAGGCGAAACGCCCCATATTAGTCGGACTCTGACAGCTGTAGAAAAAAACTACTCCACGACTGAGGAGGAGTGTTTGGCATGCAATAACATACCGTGAGTCGATCCCTCTGTTCGTGTACTCCTAAAGACATCGTGATTCGTGGGTATTGTACGACGACTGTGGGTGGAGTGGAGTGCGAGAGAGTCAACAACTACAACCTTCGTCGAGAAGAGCCAGAGAGTTCCCTGCAAAGATTGCAGCGATGGCTACGAAGGCTATTGTTGTGATTCGAAATTCGTATTGATCGCAGCTAATACAAATCTTATTGTTGTGATTGCCGTTCCGACTAGGTAGGTGGTTTTAAATCACGTGGACGTTAACAGAGAGTGTTTGAGGCCCGTGTACTGGGCGTGAGAATTCCGTCTGCGGGAATAGTGTACAAGAAGAGCGAGAGGGATTGAGGGAATGGCGGGTGCAGGGTCGGGGCGTGCGCAGCGTGCAAAGTTGCGAGGACGCGAGCGCAAAAATGCGGAGTCAATCCGTGAACAAAGAGGCACGGGCAAGAGCGTCTCGGCCAGCTCATGAGTTTCAGGAAAGCATCGGACGTAGGCTAGGGAGAGGGCGTGCGTTACCAAGTGAAACAGATCTGCCATTGATGGACGGTCGACTTTGTAGTTTGTAGCGCTTTGAATATTTTGATAGTAGCTATTGGACACGGTGGTTATTATTGACAGTAGAAATTAATCGAATAAAGACTTTGTTACTCGTACACTTGCGTTCGCTCTATTTCATACCCCGCGTGGTCAGAAACTATTCAAATTTGAAAAATATTGATGCGTCGGCGCGAAATACAAAACAAATGGTTTTTAGCAAGATGTGCCACATGAATCATTAAAAAAATCCTGAAACTAGCGTCTCTTTGAGTCTTCAGATCTGACGGATTGATGGAGCTGATTGAGCGCATCCAGTTTTCATTGTGAAAAATCGAAGAATTATGATGCGTGGGTGTAAAGTACGTATTTGAAAATTGGTGTTGTAACATAGTCTATACTATACTATTACTGATTTCATTCCCAAATTCTACGCCTACCTACGGCTTGAATATCCATGGAGAGAATTTTGGAAAAAATGATGCGTGGGCGTGAAATATGGAAAAAACTGACTTTTGTCAACTTGTGCCGCATAAACCATTAAAAAAATATCTGAAACAGCGTCGTAATGAAAATTCTGATTGGAAGTATCGATAGAGCTCATTTAGCGCTTCAATTATTCATCGTGAGGAATTCAAAAATATTGATGCGTGGGCGTGAAGTATGTGATTGAAAATTGGTGGTTCATTTTGCGATTTTTATGCTTTCAGATAAATACGTGAGATTATGATTTGGTGAAATGTCGGGTATGTTTGATCGAAAGAACATAGAATGGGCTTGAATATCCATGGAGAGAATTTTGGAAAAAATGATGCGTGGGCGTGAAATATGGAAAAAAACCGCTGCCAAGTACCTTAGCAGTATGCTTTTTCAAAGAGGCTTCCACATCACCCACAAACGCATCCCAAACCTGTATTTTCACCATTCCACTAGCGTAGATACTATCATTTATTTTTCAAAAATTACAAAAATATTATTTAATCAGTTCAATTCGTATCTTTGTGACTGTGTAAAGTGTCGTTCTTTTTCAATTGACCAAACTTTGTCGCGACTGTTGATGTCTGCCCGGGCTCTCTTATTATTTGATCAAATGCAACAAAGCAAACGGTTCTAGGTTATACACGACGCGAGACATTTAGACCTGCTTAATTTTTCGATCAATTTATCTTGTGACTGTCATACGGTTTAATGGTGGTTAAAATCGATCCGTCCTGCCCTTAAGTCCGTATTTAGCAAACTCGAAGACTCATTTTGATCATTTTCGACGGCTGAGGTTGGAAATGATCAATTCAAAATCTATTTTGATCATTTTCGACGGCAAAAGACACCAAATTTTCCCAATTTTCTCTATAGTACGTTGAAAATACTGGAAACGAAACTTACATGAATTTTTCTTTCCCTTAGCAACGGTTGCTAGGGCGGTAAACAACGGTTGCTAAGGAGCTAATTGGGAAGATTTTGTGTCCTTTGCCGTCGAAAATGATGGAAATGGGTCATAAATTGATGATTTCCAACCTTCGTAACTGTTGCTAGAGAGGTAAACAACCGTTGCTATGGAGCAAATACAACAATTCAGTGTCCTTGGCCATCGAGTGTGACTTAAAACTGATTTTCCGGCTTGCCCCAATAAGCACTCATAAGGATTTGTAAGAAAACACGTTAGGAACGGTTGCTAAGGAAATAACCAACAGATTTTGCTGAAAATTTATCTCGGACTAGATCTTGTCACAACTAACCGGTGTGCAAAATTTCAAGACGATCGGATCATTCCTTCGGGAGTTATCGTGGACGAGAGAAACGAAAAAATAGACACCTTAACAACGGTTGCTAAGGAAATAAACAACGGAAGAGAAAGCTTTGTAATGGGGCAAAAATCGACCCACCGAATCGGACCTCGAGACCTCGATTTTCGTAATCTACGGGTCGAAAAACATGGAAATCCAAAAGTGTCTGTATGTATGTACGTGTGTGTGTGTGTGTGTGTGTGTGTGTGTGTGTGTGTGTGTGTGTGTGTGTGTGTGTGTGTGTGTGTGTGTGTGTGTGTGTGTGTGTGTGTGTGTGTGTGTGTGTGTGTGTGTGTGTGTGTGTGTGTGTGTGTGTGTGTGTGTGTGTGTGGTGTGTGTGTGTGTGTGTGTGTGTGTGTGTGTGTGTGTGTGTGTGTGTGTGTGTGTGTGTGTGTGTGTGTGTGTGTGTGTATGTATGTGTGTAACGTTTTTTTCCGTCCACGATAACTCTCGAAGAAATGGTCCGATCTTCTTGAAATTTTGCAAACAGGTTAGTCGCGGCAAGATCTCGGCCGAGTTCAATTTTCAGCAAAATCCGTTGTTTATTTCTCTAGCAACCGTTGCTAAGGTGTAAAATTTTTCATTTCTTTTGTCTAGGATAACTTTCGAAGGAATCGTCCGATCTTGCTGAAATTTCGCAAACCGGTTAGTCGTGGCAAGATCTATCACGAGTTCAATTTTCAACAAAATCCGTTGGTTATTTCCTTAGCAACCGTTTCTAACGTGTTTTCTTACAAATCCTTATGAGTGCTCATTGGGGCAAGCCGGAAAATCAGTTTTAAGTCACACTCGATGGCCAAGGACACTGAATTGTTCGATTTCCTTCATAGCAACCGTTGTTTACTTCCCTAGCAACCGTCATGAAGGTTGGAAATTATTAATTTAAGATCTATTTCCATCATTTTCGACGGCAAAGGACACAAAATCTTCCCAATTAGTTCCTTTGCAACCGTTGTTCACTGCCCTAGCAACCGTTGCTAAGGGGGAGAAAAATTGATGTAAGTTTCGTTTCCAGTATTTTCAACGTACTATAGAGAAAATTGGGAAAATCTGGTGTCTTTTACCGTCGAAAATGATCAAAATAGATTTTGAATTGATCATTTCCAACCTCAGCCGTCGAAAATGATCAAAAACTGACTTAAGGGGGCTTCAGCGTTAGGTGCCGTACCTATGCGGGGCCCTACTGGGGGTGCCTGAATTTTTTTTCAAAATTATTCCAATTCTATCGTTTTAGAGTAGACCAATCTTATCCTAGACCACTTATGGATGCTTGAAAAGGATAAATAAATTGTAACTAAGTCACGATCTACACATAAACAATTGTCAATTTTATCGAAATTCACTTTTTTTATATTCACGATCTTAAATCGATGGTGACATACCATTTTTCCGAGCATACTATAATCTACTTATGAATACCTATTACTTAGAATTTTTTCAAATTTTTCTATAATTTCATATTCGGTTCAGACGGGATTAATCGATTTTCGCCATAAGAGCCCATGTATAAAAAGTCATTTTTATTATGGCGATCATATGGAAATGACCATGTTGACCCATGATTTTCTTTGCTGCAATTGAAAGTTGATTCTGCTAGGTACATTCTGTGGAAGTTTCAACTCATTCTATAATTTTAAACGAACTCGCTGAAGCCCCCTTAAGGGCAGGGCGGATAGATTTTGACCGCTATTAAACCGTATGACAGTCACAAGATGAATTGATCGAAAAATTATGCAAGTCCAAATGTCTCGCATCGTGTAGAACCTAGAACCGTTTGCTTTGTTGCATTTGATCAAATAATAAGAGAGCCCGGGCAGACATCAACACTCGCAACATAGTTTGGTCAATTGAAAAAGAACGACACTTTACACAGTCACAAAGATACGAATTGAATTGATTAAATAATTTTTTTGTAATTTTTGAAAAATAGATGATAGTATCTACGGTAGTGGAAAGGTGAAAATACAGGTTTGGGAAGCGTTTGTGGGTGATATTGAAGCATCTTTGAGAAAGCATACTGCTAAGGCACTTGGCAGTGGTTTTCAAGTTGTACCGCATAATCCGTTAAAAAAATTTATGAAACAGCGTCTCGATGAAAATATTGATTAGAGGGATCGTTAGAGCTCATTGAGCGCTTTAATTTTTCATCGTGAAAAAATTGAAAATATTGATGCATGGGCGTGAAGTATGTACTTAAAATTCGGTGTTTCAATTTGTAAAAAGTTAGAATTCGTTTGAAAAAAATACTTGATATTTGAAAGAAATGAAGAATTTTGGAAAAATCGATGCGTGTCCGAGAAATATGTAAAAACTGACTTTTTCAAGTTGAGCAACATAAATCGTTAAAAAATCTACGAATCAGCGTCGTGACGGAAATTCTGATCTGACGAATGGATATAGCTGACTGAGCGCTCCCCGTTTCCATCGTGAAAAATGGAAAAATGTCGATGCGTGGGCGTTAATTTTATGAGAAATTTGCATGTTTTCATGGCGAAAGTTATTAAGTTGCAATATAGTAATAAGATGCAATATAGTAGAAATTATATTTATTTCCATTGATATTTCTCGAGGTTTGACGAAAATTCATGATCATAACAAAATCTATTTCTGATTATGTTATTTTACTTCTTCAAAGACAAAGCTTTGGAATGAGGTAAAAATTGACATCTCAAATCAGACATCGGGACCTTATTTTTGATAGCCTAGAGGTGAGATACATGTTGATGTAAAAGCGTCCGTAGATACTTTGCATTATTCACCAATAATTCCAATAAAAATTTCATTATTTTCCTTTATTCTTGATAGAGTAAATGAAAGACACGAGCGAGTGATAGCGAGTGAGTGATACTGGCTAGTACTATCAATAATATTTTTCCTAAACGAAAGTATCCGTTCACTTCCCTAGGGCAACGAATGATGTTAAAATGTTTAACTTTGGAATATGGAAGCCTTCAAGCTCCTTTTTCGATCTGCCCAAACAAGTTTTGGATAGATTCAATATTCTTTAGTCTCCAGAAGCGATGTTTGCGACTCAGAATCCTGATACGGATTGATCTCAATATAATATAAATACCGTTTTCATGAGAATTCATCATTTGTAACATCAACCTTGAAACACATGAGTCTCAAATTACCAAGAAAACATGTAAATACACTAGATTAGAAAGCATCTCATGGTATGTGAAGTGTAAATAGACGTGTCTTTCTGGACTAGTTTCTGATGTTCCATCAAAAAGTAAATACAAAATTTTGGATTGACCCGAATGCAAATTAGCATCGATACGAAGAGCGAGCTTAAGTTGAAACTACAAATCACAGAATGTAGTCTGTAGACTCTACCTACAATTTACTATAGCAGCACCGAGATCTTGATAATGATCAGCGATATCTGTGTTCTTTTTCACAATGAAGTCTCTCTTATGTCACGTGATTAGGTCGAAGCCCTCCAAATCATTGTAAGCAAGGCCTCATATTACTATTTTTAAGGGAGGACTTTATATCGTAGTAGATTTAATATTGGTATACCTCATACTCATCTTCAATACTAAACTGGATAAATCGATTTATTGGATTCTACTAATTCATTTTTGCAGAGGTAACCCTAGTAGCAGTTACTACAACTCATAAGAGAGAGTACTCTATCTTAATTGAATGTTAAAAAAAATTACTGATAGTCAAATTTGCTAAAACCGTTTACCATGTAAATTCTAGTAAAGGTTACTATATTGAATTAGTAGACTCTACTAGTGACGTGACTTAACTATATTAGTGATGTATCATGCTAGTAGACTGTTTCATAAATTGAATAATAAAATTTTTATAATAAAGGATACAATGTTTTGGATAGTTAAGTTCACTAATGGGACTTGATTGTCCCCGTATGGCACTAAAAAGTCCAGTAAAAATCTTGTAACCATTACGCAATTCTCTCCTCTGTAGTGTCTTAGTGCCATGAGTTCATTCCAACAAATAGTTTATGGAATAGGAAGTTAGCTTTCAGAAACAACAGAACCCGATTTTGACCTCACATAATTCAGGTGTGGTTAGTTCATGCTTTTGGACAAAAGAGCTCTTAATCTTTGATATATCAGACTAAATCCAAGTAAGTTGAAAAGATTTCCTAGAATTCAGCTTCGAAGTTGCAGATAATCCAAGGTCAGAGCGGATAAATGAGCTTAATACATAGTTCCAACGTCCCGATGTATACATTCATAGGTTACGTGTTTGAATCAAATGTTCCATTTGCAAGGGAAAAAGGATAGATTTTCACGTCAATATGATGTAGATAAACACATTTACAAAGTTTGAGGTTTATCTATTATTTATAGTCTTTCAGACGATCACGATAATGCTTGGAAAGACTTTGTTGGCTCCATTCGATCAAAGTTGACCGTCAAACAAGTGGTCGATGGTGTTCGCAGTAGTGGGGACCTAACGTTTGACTACATTCTTCTAGTTTTCACTGCAGAGTAAGTGTTTGTTGAATGAAAAACATATAGCGAGTTGATCACGAAGAACCGGGCAATATAGTTGTGACAGAATGGATGCCAGGTCCAGATTGTCGTGGACCTGCATCCACTCCTTTCCTTGCCTACCCGCCTAGAGCTAATATATCCCCCCCAGAGATATTATTATTATTATTATCATTATTATTGTTGTGTGCAGAGCTCTTCATGCTCTGAAGGAGAGACATGTAACCAGATTGCTCTCCTCCACCCAGCCCTTTAAATAATATAGAATATTAGTAAAAGTAAAGAAAAGTAAAGAGGATGTAAACAAACGTTTACTTTCCAGGGCGGTGGGGCTATGCCCACCGCCAATGTCCTGAGGAGGCTGGTTGCTGGGCTTTGATCCTAGGTGATTGCTCCAGTCCTGGAGCTGACCACTCATTCCTCTTCCTCCTATCCTAGAGCTACTCCGGATCTCCTGGAGAGCAGCACACGGTGATGAGCTGTAGACTGGATGGTAGCTGCACCTAATGCCATACAACACTAGGTGACGCACTGGCGGTCACCCCCAGGACCAAAGCCGCTCCAGCGATGACTCTCTCCAGGAGATCTGGAGTGGGGGCAGCCAGCACGCCGCCATGACACGAAGGCCGGCGAACGATCCGTACGCCTCTACCCGGGCCCGAATAGCCCGTACACCTGCACTCGCGGATGTTCGTCAAAGCTCGAGGCGAGAAGCTTCGACTCGAGGATATGCGGGCGCACGCCGATACCGACACCAACGTGGACACACTGACTCGGAGAGTGCATACCCTTCGGGTTACTAAATGGCACCAAAATTTAAGGGATCTCTCCTGATACTATCACCAGAGATCCCTGAAAGCCACAGAGTCTAACGCTCAGTCATTCTAGAGAAAAAAATTAAAACATAATATGATTAGTTCCCCATTATTGGCGGTACAGGGCATAACATGGTATATGGTACCCCAATACATATCAATACTTGTCAACCACATATACCAATGAACTTTTCATCGATTAGATTCAAAATTGAACTCAAAAGCTACCCTGTCAAATTATCATCGGCTTATCCTACTCTTCTATATCTATATCCTACTATTCTATATCTATATCCTTCTATTCTATATCCTACTCGTTATCGTGAGAAAACATGTTGAACCACTTCCCACCCAACAAAACACGCATCCCACCCATGAATATTTATCAGAATATATATTCTATAATTATTTGAAGAAGGGAAGTACCTATAATACTACCTCATTCTTTTCTACAGTCCAGAACAGTTGAATTTTTGACGTCAAACAGTCATATCCATTCAAAACTGTATCTGGACATATACTAACTTCCTAGCTAAAATATCCTTATGGATGCGGATATTTCTCCCAGCCTATGGAATTATGGGCACATGGAACAGAAAAAATGTACCCACATACCTAAGGTAACATGCACTTCATTGATATGATGTTGCATCCGTCACATGCATGTTGTCCAACACTGCAAGTTTGTTGGGGATTAGTTTTTGCGCAAATCTGTCACTTTTACTTGAATCTCTATGGTCCACCAGCTTCCACTGAATTTGTTGCCTTCAGCACAGGAATAATGTTGACAGTGATGATGTTCTAGAGGAAGAAAAATAACACTCCAAGCCCCGTCCACTCATGATTGAAGTATCCACTCTTGAAGTACCTGAAAATGAAAACACAAAGAATCATTTTCTTTGAATTGAGAGATTAAAAGTAGAAAAAATCCAGTTCAACTAATAGAGAAAGAGAGTTTAAGAGCTACGTCAATTTGATTTGAATAGGAATTAGAAACACAAAATCAAAGGTTAGGTTACATTATTTACTTATCTGATGATCGATGGGTGTTTCCAATAAAATCCAGCAATTTGTTTCCAGTGGTTTTCGTATAAGTTTTATTTCGAAAGAACTATAACTAAAAATACAGGTATCAAGCCACATTCAAAAACGGACGAATCTCATGACAGTTGTCAACCAAAATTATTTAAGCCAGGGCAAAATAAAAGAAAAAATCAACAAGTCAATCGAGAAACAAAATCATGGTTGTACACTATATTCACTGCGTTCTATCCCCTATGGCTGAACGCCCACCGGTCAGCCTCTGCGCATTCCCGGTGACGTGGTCTCTTCTTTATCGGTCGCATGGACCGGTGAAGAGACAGACTGTAGTCCCGATTCATAATCGTGCTAACCGCCTACGATCTTGACTCATAATCAGATCGGCGGGGATAAGCGCGCGAATTATTATCATTGAATGCAATCTATTTTACATTGTTTATAATTAAGCCACAATTGTCACGAAAACGACTCTTATTCTAAAATAAAGTAACACAATAGTAACAATCGTAACACAACAGTAACTGTTAATATAATTAAACAATAAATTAATAATATAATAATATTATATAATAAAAATAATAAATAATAATATAATTATTAATAATAATAATTAATTAAATAATAATAATTAATTATATTGTATTAATAAATAAATAAAATAAATAAATTAATAATATAATAATATTATATAATAAAAATAATAAATAATAACATAATTATTAATAATAATAATTAATTAAATAATAATAATTAATTATATTATATTATTATTCTTTTCTTCGTGCATGTAATACATTTTAAAAAAAGCATTAATAAATGTTAATATATGGGTTAATAGTCAACTAACTAGGAGACCGCTTGGGATTCGGGTCACCAATCTTGACCAAAATTTTTTTCATGTTTCCTGGTGGGCATGGTAGAGAGAATCCAGAATTTCAGAGTCCAACGCTCCCAAACTTCCCAGATATTAATTTATGTATCCTGGGTGGAGACGTTGTTCTCGTCCCAAATGACAATATGTCATATGAGACGTATTTCCCTCACTGCACTGCACTGTGACTGTTGACACTTGAACACCACATCACATTCCATCCTAAAAAACATATAGAAGGAGTAAATAGCGTGTACATGCAACAAATCTTACTTCCATGTCTTACTCACATAGAGTAAAACATGAAATACATGGAAATATCAACGATTATTGACTTTTCACTGTGTGCTTGGATACTGAAGCAATAACAACATGTATCCAAGCACAAAGACAACAAATCTAGTATGATTGTACGACAATTCAGTGTCAGAATTGATTTTCACACATGAAAACTTCAATTCTGAACATTCGTCGACAAATATCATGCTATAACCAATAATATTAAAACTTATGTACTCACAGTTTTGCTCCCACTTGAATGCAATTTCTCTGTGTAGCTGACCTGGAATACAAAAATTATCACAAAGCAACATATTCCAAAATATATATGTACACAGACAAAGGTTAAGTTTACTTATCTGAATTCCCTTGCGTCTTGAATGAAAATCCATCAGCTGCTGCACACGATGAAGATCCAAACCTGCTGGAAACACTTGAAAGAAAGTGGTGTACTTATAAACTTTCATTACAAATACTCAAACTGTTGTGAGTAAGCAATGTCTACTTGATAAGTACAACATCACATGTCTGACTGACTGTGTTTACAAATGACACCTATGGTAACCTGCAGGGCGGAGTCGGTAACACAGGTACTGCCCTGCAGGTTACCATAAGCGTCGTTTGTAAACTCCATGTTTAGTTTGACATGTGATGCTGTACTCATCAAGTAGACATTGCTTACTCACAACAGTTTGAGTATTTGTAATGAAAGTTTATAAGTACACCACTTTCTTTCAAGTGTTTCCAGCAGGTTTGGATCTTCATCGTGTGCAGCAGCTGATGGATTTTCATTCAAGACGCAAGGGGATTCAGATAAGTAAACTTAACCGTTGTCTGTGTACATATATATTTTGGAATATGTTGCTTTGTGATAATTTTTGTATTCCAGGTCAGCTACACAGGGCCAGAAATTGCATTCAAGTGGGAGCAAAAAACTGTGGGTACATAAGTTTTAATATTATTGGTTATAGCATGATATTTGTCGACGAATGTTCAGAATTGAAGTTTTCATGTGTGAAAATCAATTCTGACACTGAATTGTCGTACAATTATACTAGATTTGTTGTTTTTGTGCTTGGATACATGTTGTTATTGCTTCAGTATCCAAGCACAAAGTGAAAAGTCGATAATCGTTGATATTTCCATGTATTTCATGTTTTACTCTATGTGAGTAAGACATGAAAGTAAGATTTGTTGCATGTACACGCTATTTACTCCTTCTATATGTTTTCTAGGATGGAATTTGATGTGGTGTTCAAGTGTCAACAGTCACAGTGCAGTGCAGTGAGGGAAATACGTCTCAAATGACATATTGTCATTTGGGACGAGAACAACGTCTCCACCCAGGATACATAAATTAATATCTGGGAAGTTTGGGAGCGTTGGACCCTAAAATTCTGGATTCTCTCTACTATGGCCACCAGGAAATATGAAAAAAATTTTGGTCAAGATTGGTGACCCGAATCTCAAGCGGTCTCCTAGTAAGTCAACTGCACAAAGGGTTCAAACTTTATCAAAAATATCCATAGATAATATCACACCAACAGAAAAAGGGTTTCAATTAAAAATTACCGAACGCATAAAACTTCAGGCCGCAACAAAGCACAACCCTTGCTCAACGTTCAGGAATTTGAGGACCAGCCCGAAGTCTGTGCAGCAAGCACACTGAGAACATACTTGGAAAAAACCAAAGTAATTCGGCATCAAAATAAAAATCTTTTTATTACATTTAAAAAGCCTTATCACGGAGCCACATCCCAGACTTTGAGTAGATGGATCAAAGATACATTAGAAGAAAGTGGAATAAATACAGAAATATTTAAGGCTCATAGAACCAGGCACACATCAACATCGGCTGCAGCTCACGCTGGTGTTAACGTAGAAACAATTAGAAAAACTGCTAGATGGTCAGAGACATCCAGCGTCTTCGCACGATTTTATAATCGAACAGTGTTTTCTCAAGATACTAATTTCGCAGCAGCAGTTATCGGAACAAAATGGTTGAAAATTTCGAAAATTATAAAGCACACATCGATTCTGTTGGGGACCAAATTCTATACATACATTCAATAAACAAAAAAAAAATGCATCGAGCTTTAAACAAGTAACAATCGTAACACAACAGTAACAATGGGAGAATTTTTTTAACCCAAATTTTCGAAAGAATTTTACTTTCCCAGCTCTATACATACTCCTATTCATACTTCTCTATTCATACTCCTATGAATGTAACCTAACCTTTGATTTTGTGTTTCTAATTTCTATTCAAATCAAATTGACGTAGCTCTTAAACTCTCTTTCTCTATTAATTGAACTAGATTTTTTCTACTTTTAATCTCTCAATTCAAAGAAAATGATTCTTTGTGTTTTCATTTTCAGGTACTTCAAGAGTACAATCATGAGAGGACGGGGTTTGGAGTGTTATTTTTCTTCCTCTAGAACATCATCCCTGTCAACATCATTCCTGTGCTGAAGGCAACGAATTCAGTGGAAGCTGGTGGACCATAGAGATTCAAGTAAAAGTGACAGATTTGCGCAAAAACTAGTTTTTTGTTAGCTCCCCAATAGTGAATTCAGTTTTCCAAAATTTTCACGTTTTCCCAGAAAAAAAACATAAAACATACCGTATCTCAAAACCCTGATTTTTTAGATTTTTTTTAATAGTCTAGATTGAAAGCCGACCTTTTTTTACATTGATATAGCCTCTAAAAAAATGGGACTATTCCGTTATTTTCGAGGAATTGAGTAGTGAACATGAGAGGTTGCGCCGCACCACGCCGCGCCACGCTGCTTCCACGCGCTCGGGCTCGAGTCTTCTGTACACGCGAGTGCCGAATTCAGAGTACATTCGATATCCATACTTGTTCCTATATATTGAATGAAGTCTCACGTTCATTACTTGTTCGATTCGTGAGTATTTCATTTCACTTCCTTTCAGTAACGTTTTTGCTTTGTTATTCAAACTTTGAAATATTGCGTTTTAACTGTGCATTTTTTTTATTTTTTTTTCAACTTTGGAAAAATTACATACTCCGAAGCTGACGAAATGCTTTTGACAATTAGTCTCTCATCGCAAGTTGGTACGAATGCATGGAACTGCAGAGTGCCTGGTATAGGAAAAGAATTATCAAATCTCACTTTCAATTCTAACTTCGCTTTCTCATATTCTTCTTGTGCACTGAAAAACACTACAATTTCCTTGCAATAATTCTTTGCCCATTCATAAAAGACTCCTGCGATTAAGATGTGATTGTTTGCAGAGCGCTGTAAACTCGCTAATTTAGCACCTCGTTTTACATTAGCTCCAATTCCATCGCATGCCCCTTTTCCATGCGCTGTAGCACAGAAATGCCATTCCGCGGGAATGCCAAAATCTTTTTGATGATAAACAAGATTAGAAAAACTGTTCTGATTTTTAAAGTGCTGACCTGCTCCATCGGTACTATAATAAATTTTCTTAGGTTTGAACTCTTTTTTCAGATATCTTGAGCTAAATTATTTGAGATAATGGCCATGCTCTTGTGCTGAAGTTCTTCATTTCTTCGAAAGTAAATAACGACTGTGAAAATCGTTGCTTGATTGTTATTTCAGTGGAATGGTTGAGCTGAATTTTGCACAACAAACGCGAAATTTTCAGCGAAACCATCAAACTAAGAATTCGGCACTCACGTGTACAGAAGACTCAAGCCCGAGCGCGTGGAAGCAGCGTGGCGCGGCGCAACCTCTCATGTTCACTACTCAATTCATCGAAAATAACGAAAGAGTCCTATTTTTTTAGAGACTATATCAATGTACAGAAAGGTCAGCTTTCGATCTAAACTATTGAAAAAAATCTAAAAAATCAGGGTTTTGAGATATGGCATGTTTTATGTTTTTTTCTAGGAAAACGTGAAAATTTCGGAAAACTAAATTTGCTATTGGGGAGCTAACAAAAAACTACATTGATATCATATCTGACATCATTTAGATATTGGTCTAATAGAGTCGAAAACAAGTGTCGAAAACGCGAGGTTTTAACGTCCGCGCGCAGGCTCTGGAGAGTTGACGTGATACGCCCCATATGTGGTTGACAAGTATTGATATGTATTGGGGTACCGTATACCATGTTATGCCCTGTACCGCCAATAATGGGAAACTAATCATATTATGTTTTATTTTTTTTCTCTAGAATGGCTGAGCGTTAGACCCTGTGGCTTTCAGGGATCTCTGGTGATAGTATCAGGAGAGATCCCTCAAATTTTGGTGCCATTTGGTGAACCGAATGGTATGCACTCTCATAGTGAGAGCAGTTTGTAGTTGGGTGAACTATAAATCTCCTATGGATATAGTTCTATTTTGACCCAGTTATGAGATATTTCTTTGATGTATACCAAGGAAAAAGTATCAATTATACTATATTTGAAGGAAATTTCACTCTATACAGTACTTCCATTTATAGTAGGTGTGATTAAGTAAATACAGATGACTGTAGTTATGGTTCATTAAACAATAATTATTGGTTGATAAACAATAATCAAATAAGGTACCTGTACCCAATATGCGCCACCTAAGCGAGAAAGGTCACTACACCGCGTCAAACGAAAAATTTCTAACGCGATTTGTGTCAAATGAAAGGCCTACTCAATACCTACAAAATGAGCTAAGTTTTATTCAATTTGAAAAGTTCTTCGCTAAGATACAGCGTTTTGAAAAAAAAAAATTTCGGGAAAAAATTTTTAGTGTACCTAATATGGCGCCATCCTGAAAATATTTTTTTTCATCCAGTTTGAAGCATGAAACATGTCTGAAATGGATAAAATACAAGCAAAAGAGTATATTTATGATAAGAATTTATTGGAACATACATTTTGTCTTTGATTAAACCATATTACATAGACTATATGAACTTTTGACTACCTAAATCAAATCAAGTTTTCAGTTAAACTTCATGAAAAAATGTTGTTTTTGAATCAACAAAATTAACTTATGCAACATTCAATCCCAATATTAATCTCTCAAATTAATGAATATTTTTTTTAGTGTAATTTCAAATATAATTGAGATGTTCTCACTGAGATAGAAGAGTTAAATTTTAAAAATGTCCGAGCCCATTTGGGACTAGCTATTGTTTTGATGGTAGAAAAATTCTGTCTGATGTTTTTTCCTAGACAGTACTTATGAACGCATAACCTCAAAATTTTTCTCGTCATAGGATAGCCAACATCTGCTAACGTTTGATTCGACTACACTACTCTTCGTTCTGTACTGTTGTTAACGCATATGGTCAACTCATTTTCCTTTCTTCGGATATGTTTTGTTTGTAACATATCGTTGAAATGTTCGACGGACGTCTTATATATAGTCGAAGCCATCCTCTGCGATATCTCACCTTTCTTGACCTGCTCCAGAGCTTGAACTAAATTCTCTTTGGGGGGTGTCAAGAAATCGAATGATATGTCGCTCGATTTTTTGGGCCCCGTTTAAGGGTATTAAAATTCGCATTTACCTGAGCAAAATTAGATCGAGAATGAAAATTGGTGAAAAAATGTAGAAAACGAGCTCTAACAAGTTGGTGTAAGGGTTCCCGATCAGTGAAAATGTTTTTTTCCTCATCATTTAGTATTGCTGACAAGATCCTGTGCCGTGGCGATGCTCTGGACGCGCGTATATATGAAATACGAAGGGTGGCGCATATTGGGTACACCTACCTTAGTAATTGAACATTTTTAAAAAAACTATAGAACATGAGGGTTATTTACAGGAATAAAGTTGATTTAACAATAATATCATTAACTATATCATATAGCAGATTCCGATAAGGGAATTTTTCTCAGTGCACGATAAACAGCTGAGCGCGGCCATATACACTAGCGCAAGAGAGACGGGTATAGGGCTGCGACACACTATAGCGAGCCAGCGCTCGGTGCACGTGTACGCACGCGTGGTGGGGGGAGAAGCCAGCACTACGAGACAAGGTGCGCGCAGCCTCTCAGGTGTGGGCCTCAATGCGTAGAGCGGCCGAGGTGGGTTATAGCGATGGGCGAAGGGAATCATCAATAAGCACGTGTTATATACGTGCGCAGTTGGTTGGTTCCGGCTCGTCAACCCCAGGAATACCTGACTAAGTGTTCATTTCTGTAGGTACATGAATTTTTATTATTAATATTAACGTGTAAGGTCCGCCCGTGAAAATATGTATATGTATATGTATGTATGTAATATATATATATATATATATATATATATATATATATATTGTCAGTAGATAAGCAAAGCCGATCCTGGACCACCTGGTCCAGGATCGGCTTTGCTATATTGAGTCATTTTTTAACGTTGCGCAATCTCCCTCAATATACATAACGCATGCTACCGACCGCAATCGCACAGAGCTGGAGTATGCGCAGGTTTGGATCTGGGGTAGCTCCCCCAGTATCTGGAGCTGATTTATATTTAGTCTAATATGAATGTTTCTTTGTTATCGTGAAATTATTTTGGAGTGTAGGAGTAGTGGAAGCCCCACCCCGCTTCCACTTGTGGGAGACTTCCCATGATTGTAAATTTCATGTGATGACATGAAATGTACAATCATTTTTTCTCCCTCCGTTTACTCCTTTTTCAATTTTTTATTGGAAATGTTTTGTACAAATTTAGTTTAATCACGAACAATCCATGGGTTCTACAATCATAGATGTTTGAATGATGAATTTTTTGAACAACCGAACGTTGTGATGAGCGCAGCTTCTCTTGTATGCTCCGTTGTGATGTGGGCAAACTGTTGCAAGTTTTATTCTGTCCAGTGGTGGGTAGCCCATTTCCAGGAGATCGTGAACTTTGAACCTGAAGCGTTCCAACCAACTTTTTTGAATTGAACCTGCTACGTATATTTTTGTGGCATCGCATAAATTTTCCCTGAGGATGGGTCCAATAGCTGTGTATGGACGATCCCCTGCACTCCACGGTATTCCGTGATGATGCTGTTCGAGCCAAGTGTTTATGCCCTTGTACTTCTCGGTGAGACGTTTCCAGGGGAATGGACTCTCAAACAAAAATACGATAGGATCAACATTTTTGTTCAGTGGAAGAATCGCTAGTTCTTTGAGGATGTAGTCGTTGCCTGGCTGCTTGAAGCCTTGCATGTCCACAACGTACTCCATCTCGAGAGTGAATGAGCTCTAGGATGGATGAAGGTGTCCTTTTATAAGGCTCAAATGACTTTCCTCACATCCCCACTCATTGGATTATATTCAACGATTCGATCGTGTATGATCAGACAATATGCTGATGTGTTTTGTGGAAAATTATTTATAGCTTCGAATTCCAAACGAACATCCACTGGAGCGTTTTTGAGAGATTCGTTTTGCTTCGAACAATCTAGCACAATCAGTGGTATTTTTGTGATGAACTGGTCTCTACTCAAGATTGGTTCGGAATCCTTACCGTAATATGAATTCTGGAAATTGCAGAACATGTCGTAGAGGACGGTATATTGATTACGATCAACGTCCACATTGAGATTACCGTATGGGTAAGATTGGGAATTAAGGAATAGCTTCACATTTCTAATTTGACAATGATCGAAGAGACTTGCATCGGCATCCTTCCGATTCTTTCGATTCGTTTGAAACCCAAGAATGATGAATCGTGGTTTCTCCAGTTGATTTGAAGTTTTCACAGTCCACACGTGATTTCTAGCGACAGGAAGAACTGGGTACTCGTGAAGCTCCCACGATCGAAAACTCATGGCAATAGATTTACCTCTTTGCAACTGACCAAGCAAGCGAATTTTATACTCGTTCGATAGATGCACGTATGGCATGAGCCACTCAATTTTCGTTAAATAAAATTTCCCCGTTTCCCATAAATCTTCAATTCTACCTGTTTCTCTGTAAGATGTTTGTATGATAGCATTGAGATCTGTGTTTGATCTTCGAAGTACCAACTCATGTTTGGTGTTGACTACAATCTTGCGATAATCCTCAGCGAATCCTAGTATCATGCTGAGTGGAATGTATAGATCAAAGTAGCCTTCAGCATTGATGAAACTCTTGTTTCCTTCAACGTCAAGCCAACCAGCATTTTCCATGTTTTGTCTAGGATTGAAGGGAATCCATCCTTTCATGAGAGTGGTTAGACCGACATTTTTGCAACGATCAATCTCTATGGCGTTCATTTCATAACGAATTTCTTCGAAAAAATGACACAATCCATTGTTGACGAATTTTGTATGTTCTAAAGCTGTACCATCTTGCTTGCAAATTCTACCAGAAATATGTAGTGAGCTCCTCGATGGTAGGATGCACAAATCTTGATGCTGGATTGATATACGTATCTCATCGTTGTTGTTGTAGTTTGATCCAGTATATGGTTGATGAGCATGTACCTCATAGTGTGAGATACTCTCATCAAATGCGATTGGAGTTTGAATGTTTAGAATGTCTTCCATCTTTGTTGAAACAACAAAAGAATATGCAAGTTATTTTCCACCAGGGGCGACCTTGAAGCCGAGACTTCTTAGGAACTGAATGTTTTGACGTGTTAACGCTTCGAGAGTTCGTTGACGACTGATGCTTGGTTGGCATGATGCACTGCTTTTATACCCTCGTCCGTGATAGACGATCCCCATTATCCAACTGATTTTATATGCAATCTAACTGTGATAGTTTCTCCACGGAAATTGACAAGACGTCCGTCCTGGTCGACTATTCGCACTTGAATGTGGTCTATGTAGTTGACGTTGATTGGTAAGTATATGACTGGTGATGGAACTTCAATAATCTTGTATCCTGGTTCTACAGCAGGGAAAAACTCGTGGATAATGTGCGCTTGTTGTCCGTTTATATACGCACCAGCAGTAATGTTACATTCAATTCTCAATGAATTGATGTGAAGAATTTTCACTGGTAAGTCAGAGTGGTGAATCTGATCAGGTTTCAATATGCGATGAGTGAATCCTAGCAAGCGTCCGATAGAATCTTTTGGTTTGAAGTTGATTTTCTTATTACACTTGATCTCACTACGGAGTGTATTATTGTTAGCTTTCAAACTCAAGGATATATCACTACCAGCAACTTTTTCTTGTAGAAGTCTATCGATATCTTCTATTTCGTAACTTCCAGGCGGTATGCTGATTTTTTTCTCATCAACGTGAAGTTTATTGTTATGCTCATCAACGTTTGGAATAGAATTGAATGTTAGGAATTGTATCAAACCTAGAGCGTAATTTTTATCTGGTGAGAGTTCGATGGATGGATAAAACTGTGCTTCAAGAACTGACGAAGTACTCGATAGAGTTACAGTTGTTGACTCCATGACTACTTGGAATATAATGAAACAGTGTTATGATAACTGCTCTTTATATACCTTTAATCCTACCACTCAAAAATTGTAAGCACAAGTGACCACAATTGTACGTTCCAAAATCTTGATATCTCTGTGGATTATACTTCACTTGATCAACACCTAGATAAAGTAGTAGGTCGAGTGGGGGTTGTAAATCACCAAAACTGTCAAAATACACGACATCATTTCCTCTCTTTCGATAAGCTACCCAGTGAGTTCCAGGTCCGCTTGCATCATCTAAATTCACTATTGCTGATTCTCTATATCGAGGACCACTAGATGGCAGTTCATTTCTCATGAATACACCTCGGAAATTTGGAATTTTCGCTTTCTGAGCATACTCCAATATATCGAAGTTGGATAATGCTCTATCAGGTAGACTTACATCGATCTTTTTTTTTTAACCCCTTACCTCTGTATGGTTTCAGATAGAGACCGTATCCTTTTTTATAAGGTTTCAAGTAGAGTCCTTTTCCTACAGCAATAGCTTCCATAGTTTTATTATGTCTCTGACTCTCTTCTAACTGACGCTTAGCAGCTTTAGCTTCATTGATTGCTTTTGCAATTCCAGATGCTCCACTCGCTAATGCACCAGTCGCACTCAAACCAGCAAATATTGGAATGAGAGGTAAGATTCCACCTATTTTCGAGGAAACTGGTAGAATTCGTGGAACTTTAATACGATTTTTACCCCCTATTTTCTTGATAACTGCTCGAGCACCTTTGAGAGCTGAACTGATTACTGTTTTTGCACATCTACTAGGAACTACTGATTTTGAAGCAGCCTTGATAATATTGTTCAATGTAGTAGTGGATACTCCCTTTTTCTTGGAAATTCTCTTCTTCTTCATAGAAACTCTCTTGACACCCATCCCAAATTGCTTTTTCAATATAGTAGATGATCTCTTCTTAACAACTCTCTTCTTTCTGAAAGATGACTTTCTATTGATACCCATTCCAAATCTACTTTTTAATTTCATAGCATTCGTAACTGCCCAAGCTGCTGCCTTTTCACCAAATCCTGCGTCGTCAGAACGAACTCTGTCCCAAGCCTTGTTAGCGAGAACACTGTCTGCTGAATTTCTAACCTCAATATTCTCTCGATTCTGTGAATAAGCTATATCGTGCTCCTTGCAAGCTGCGTCCAGAGGATTGATTCCTGGATCTCCGCGGGCTAAACGTTTAGCTAATTTTGTTCCAGGCCCACAATACTGATATCCTGGTATGTGAAGCTCGAATGGGAGTTTATTGATAACTTTATTCAACAGACCTCGACCTTGCTTCTTTTTCTTTCTTCTGTAGATGATCATCACTCTCCGACAGTCTACATTCAACTGAACTTGAGACTATAAAAAGCGTGCTATTTATACCCCACATCAACAGTCTCCTTCAAGATTGCAAGCAGTCAACATGGATTTTGCTCAGCATTCTACGAAACTTCCTGTAATCAATTTCGATGGAATAGTAGAGGATGAGAAAAAAATTAAGAGACATGGAGATCTACTCCCAGATAGTATAAGAGCAGTATTTTGTGGACCATCAAATTGTGGTAAAACCAATAGTTTGTTGACTCTCATAACAGACCCCAATGGATTAAGATTTGAGAATGTTTATCTGTATTCAAAATCACTCAATCAACCAAAATATAAATTTCTCAAAGAACTATTGGAAGAGATAGATGGTATACAATATTTTCCATTCAGTGAGCATGAGGAAGTGATAGCACCAAACAATGCACTTCCCAATTCAATAATGATATTCGATGATATAGCTTGCGAAAAGCAAGACAACGTTAGAGCTTTTTTCTGTATGGGTCGACACAAGAATGTTGATTGTTTCTATCTTTGTCAGTCATATGCTCAAGTACCAAAACATCTCGTTCGAGATAATGTCAATCTACTTGTATTATTTCGACAAGATGATGTAAATTTGAAACATGTGTATGATGATCATGTAAACACTGATATGTCTTTTACAAATTTTAGAGATTTGTGTTCTGTATGTTGGAAAGATAGATATAGGTTCGTTGTAATCGATAAAGACAAACCAATCAATAATGGCCGCTATCGGAAAGGGTTTGACAGTTTTGCTATAAATATAGCACGTTAGTAATTATTCTCATCATCAGTTTATCTTTAGACGTTGAAGCATCAACATGTCTGATTTATCAAGAGAGAAAAACACGCTTGAACAACTCGTCAAAGCACGAGAAGCTGTCAAACGTAAATATAATTTATTGAAGTTCGAGAAAGCTGAAGCTGAGAAGACATTAGGTGATACATTCAAACCCATCATTGAACCACTGGAGAGAATTTTTTCCCAGAATGAGCAGAAAACTACACCCCAGTATGAAGAAAAAACTATTAGCAAGAAAGAAATTCCACCATATACCTCTTCTCTGACACCTCCTATGAAGAAAAAGAGAAAGAGAGCTGCGTCACCAATATCTGTACCAGATGAAATATTGATACCTCGGACAAACAATGAAAAGACACTCTCGAAAAAAGAGCAATCAGATGTAGGAGATAGAGTATATGGAATACGGCAAGAATATTCGGGAGCATACAAGCTTGGTAATTGTCGAATCACCTTTGAAGATGATAAGATAATTTTGAAGGGTGTGAAGTATGCTGCTACACCAGGATTGATTGAGTTAATAACCAAAAGACATCCTAATGAAGATTTGTATAATCGTAAAGACTTACTGACTTATCGTGAAATTCTAAAAATGACAAATGCTCACAGAAAAGGACATGATCCGAATGCATCACTTCGGACTTCTAACAGTATCAAATTTAAAAGAATCATTGGTCCTATGTTCGATGAATTCACCGGATCTGGACTTCTACCAAAATACAAATATGCTCAACCTGGTATGAGGATGAACTATGTTTACTGGGATGATCCCAACGAGTTAGTCGAGCGTCTTCGTCTTCTGATTGCAGAACGATCAGCTGGTAATTTGAATCACGAGAACGAGATTCATTCGATTATTGAAGAACTCCGAGAAGCAGGGTATATATTGAATTGATTGTGAAAAATCACATCATTATCAAAATGAGTGTCGACGTGTTCGGACGTACTCTGAGGAGAAGGACTGAGGGAGCTCGCGGTTCTCCCGGTATTGGATATAAATTCACTCTTGACGGTCAGTTCGATGTTGAGCAGAGAAGATTGTGCAATCTTGCAGGACCTGTTGAACCAGATGATGCAGTCAATTTCAGTACCCTCAAACAATTCGTTGAATCGGAAGTTGCAAATAGATTGAAAAGTGAGATTGATAAATTAGAAATCCGTTTCAGCACACTAGAAGCACAGATCAGCTCTAAATTTGCCAGGGATATTGAAGAATTGATTGATATTGAGGACAGTCACAAAGAGGAGGTTGACAAGCTAATCTTGGATTTTAACGCTAAAGTCAAACAGTTGAGAGAAAAATTGGATTTCTTACATGGTGCACGCGTGTATGAGTGAAGAAACAAAAATGGAGCAAAAGCAGGCGGTGGTTGAAGAGCTGCATAAACCCGCACGTCGTAATTACCCACGACAAAAGTTCGATGTTCGAGGATTGAATGAAACGTGGCAAGCTGATCTTGTTGAGATGCAACCTTATTCTCGTGAGAATAAAGGTTATCGATATATGCTCACTGTCATAGATGTCTTCTCCAAGTATGCATGGGCTGTTCCTACGAAGTCGAAGAGTGGTGAAGATGTTACTGCTGCAATGAAGTCCATTCTTCGTGAAGGTCGAATACCTAAAAATCTGCAGGTTGACATGGGAAAAGAATTTTACAATAAAAGCTTTCAAGCTCTCATGAAAAAGTATAAAATTAATTTATACTCAACATACAGTAATTTGAAAGCATCTATATGTGAGCGATTTAATCGTACACTTAAAAATCGAATGTGGAAGCAATTTAGTCTGCAAGGAAGTTATAAATGGCTGGACATTTTACCAGATCTATTGAAGAGTTACAATAACTCGAAACATAGAACGATTAATATGAAACCGAAAGATGTTACGTTAAACAATGAAGCTCAAGTGTTGAAAAGGTTTTCTGTGAAAATAAATACTAAAAAAAAATACAAAATTTAAAATCAATGATAAAGTCAGAGTAAGCAGAGTAAAACAAGTCTTCGAAAAGGGATATACACCTAATTGGTCTACAGAAATATTTACCATTGAAAAAGTTTGTAAAACGAATCCTGTAACTTATCATTTGAAAGATTATCAAGATCAACCGGTTTCGGGTGGTTTTTACGACGTTTATTTGGTTGAGAAAGTTATAAAAAAGCGAGGAAATGAAGTGCATGTAAAATGGTTAGGTTTTGATAATTCACATAATAGTTGGTTAAATAAATTAGAACTGTAAATTAATATTTCCACTCTATTTATTTTTCATTAATCCTATTGAATACATATAAATTAAGATAGAAAAGCACGAGCTGTCGAAATGATTCGTTCACGACATACAATACATTTTGAAACTTCATCACTCGTTACTCTATCTGCACATGTCGTACATGTGACAAAATGTCCGCATGGTAGAAATACAATTCTACGCTCTTGATTGCAACAAATCAAACACATACGATCGTCACTAATCTGTTTTTCTCCAATGTTAATATTTATTTCTATTGATGAAGCGGATTCTGGTTGGAGTGAATTAACTTTCACGTTAGTGTGTTGCATATTTGTTGCGTGATTACCATTAGTAAACTCTTGTAGGAGTAATTTTATCCCGCCTAGCAACCGATCAGTTGGTTGATATGAATCAGGTACAGCATTTGGACGATAATCTAGTCTATAATTGTCTCTAGCTGTTGGATTTGGGATGGAGGATGGGTCGACTCCAATCGGTACGTTGCCACATGGCAATTTGCGAATGAAGTGACATCGACCAGCCCAGCGTTGATGTTCAGTCATCGGATCATCACCTTCCTCCCAGCGACATATTTCCATAGAACATTCGAAACAGCGCACCCTGTCTATCTGACCAGTGTAGTAAAAACCGGCAGCTGCAAGCTGTGCAGGATTTACATAAGTTGACGGAAAACCAGTGAAACTCTGCAATCTGACTTCTTCAAATCTGTTGATGAAAGATTTAGTTCTTGAATATTGATTGAGATTCTTACATATACATGGAAGAGAGAGAAAATGAATTATTACCGATATGTTTCGTGGTTGGAAGACAAGGCCATGGTTGATCCTTGCGAAAAGCGACTTGATATGACGAGAGGATGATGCAGACTGACCCTCAGAGTATAGGATAAGAGCTAATATATGCTACGTTAAGTCTAATTTTTTTTTTAGAGAGAGAAAGGGAAGAGGGCCCCCACCTCCGCCCCCTTCCAGTGAGGAACAACCAATTCTCATCACTTGCGAATCTTATAGGATGAACGAATTCAAAGTATAGGATGCGTGAGTGATTCGTTTTCCCCTCCTTTTCTCTCTCTCTCTTTTCTATTTACATTTATTCACAATGAAAATACATTTATACCGTGAATTTAAATTTGCCATGTCCCAAATTTAAGAAGAATAACTCCATTTTATTCGCTTTGGCTGCGAGATTCTCATATAAAACAGAATCTTCATAGAGTTTGTTCGAAACTCTAGCTGGAACAAAGAGCTGGAACTCTTCATTGACTGTGAAGACCATCCTCTTTCCGTACTTGGTATCGACCTTTCTGATTGTCGTAATCATATACTGCTGACCAACTTCCAACTCTTCCCAGTTCTTTCTTGGAGGGAATGCATTGGCAGAAACTTGATTCAGTTCAGCGATATCCATTTTAAACTAACAACACAATGAGATGATTCTCGCTAAATTGAGATTGTATTGCGTGTAGCTTTGGTGAGCTGCTCCGGGGCTATGACGACAGTCGAATGAAGCTGACTCTACGATGACTCAGTTCATAAAGTTGAAATCAGATTGGAATTCCTGGATTATGGCTTCGTCGAAAATAACTGCACCAAATTCGTTGCTGTATTCTTCAAGTCTTGGTCTCTTTACTGAGGGTTGACTGCTCTCGAGCTCGTCGACTGATCGAATGTTCTCTGCTCGCTGTTCACGCTCCTTATATACAAGTCTCCCCTCTTCATCTCTCCCCTCTCTTTCGGCAGACAATTCCAAGAGTTTTGGAATATCTTTGTGCCCCCATGGAAGAGTATCAGTTTCATTGGGAATCAAGAAACGTTTGTCATCTCGCGAACTCAGGGCGATCTTTGTTTGTTTCTCAGTACAAACATTGTGTTTTCGAGAACGAATGGTGTTTTGTAAACATCTCACGGTCGTTCCCTTGAACAAACATTCCCTGTAATGTTCTGGAGTAATTGCTCTCTTAACGACGAGAGTTTTGACCCCTTTGGCCTTTTTCACTGGAATCTCGTCATCGATGTAGATACTATACATCTTACTTCTAAGTCCAAAGAACTCGGTCATCACTTTTCCAGCACATTCGTCCTTGAAGAGGCCCAATTTCTTCTTATTCAGTCGCTCTAGTCCGAATTGGTTATTTTCAGGATAATCTGAAGTATCGAAACACTCGGAGTGATCACCCATGATCTTGTAGATATCGATGTCCTTGATTTCATATATGAAACTATCTGTATCAGTGTACAACATCTTACACTTGTCTCCAACCCATGCTTTCATTTTCATGTAATGGAAGTTGTACATATGGACTTTGGATAGATCGAGAACTGAAAGTCCAATGTATATAGGTTTTCGAATGGTGATTTCCGATTGTTTCAACTGAATAATCACGAGATCTTCGTCAATAATAGAGCAGTTTTGAAAATTTGGATTCGCCACGTACGAAGAAGCTCCATATCGTCCTTCCCAATGAGTCACTATTTTGATATTCAAATATTTCATCTCATTCTCCATGGTTTTGCCATATACCGCATTATTCATAAGTTTGAAGAAATTTTTCTCAAACTCATTGGAAGCCTCCTGCCTCTTCTGCGTGTTGTAGTCAATGTATGACTTTAACCATGCGCTCTGTTTAAACTTCAACACTCGATGGATTTCTTTGACTTTCAAACCAAGCTGCACCGCTTGCTTGAATAGCCTGTAGTGTAGAACATATCTTTCTTTATTATCCAGAGTAGTCAATAGTTTCTTCTGTTTGGATCCTGGAGGAGTTTTGTGTTCAGGAAGAAGAGGTATATCTTTGTGCTCGTCGTGCAAACTCTCTGGGTATTCAAAGCTAGCTTCCAGAAGGTAACCATCCTCACCATCGTCAGGAACACTGAGAAAAAAATCTGCTGATGGTATATTGTCAACCCACTGGAAACCTCCCTCGGGAAGGTGTTGATTCATAGCAAGCCCATAGAGGTTATTAGCATCCAAGTAAATCAAATACTTCTTCTCGGTATTGGGGTTGTAACCAACTTTCATGTACTCGTTGTTTGCAATGGCGTACCGATTAGAGCACATACTAATACCCCCTCTAATTCCTCGCTGGATGAACAGTACCATGTCGATATCTCTTAGAAGTTGTAGTTGAACGTTACTATAGTAGAGCATGGCATCCCAAGCTAATCCAGGTGTAGTAAAATAATGTGGGGGGGTCCACACCATATGCTGACAAACACGTTGATCGAAAATTCTCAAAAATGTCCGCTTGCAACAGCACATCTACTTTTAAATACAGATCACTGTACTCGCCCAGATTCTTCGTTTGGAATGTATTCCAAACTCTTTGAGCATGTGCATAATCTTCTTCCCGAATATCACATCTTTTGAGTTTTTCATTTTCATCTTCTTCTTCTGACTCATCATTATCCTCAACAAAGACTTCGCATTCATTGAGCTTGCTTCGAAACTCTTCTTTGCTTGGAAGCGATGTTGTTTCCAATTTTGCGAATGAATCCACGAAATCGTATGGAAACACTCCTTTCCTTGTCAGCAATTTGATCATATCTGAAGTGTACCCAGCTTCTTGAAACACCTTTGTGGTTATCTGATGCTCATCTAGGTAGGAGGCTAGCTTTTCCAGAGACGATGGCATAAATCTGAACGAATCTATGAAACGGAAATTGATGCAACTGCCATCGATATGCTTCGTGAACGATATGTATCTATCCTTGT
This sequence comes from Aphelinus atriplicis, assembly GCA_020882685.1. NCBI lineage: Eukaryota > Metazoa > Arthropoda > Insecta > Hymenoptera > Aphelinidae > Aphelinus > Aphelinus atriplicis. The sequence goes on from JAJGQD010000006.1 coordinate 4,984,786, forward strand.
TTTCTGCTATCACAGTGACTCTTCCAATTAAATTTTCTGTAGTTGCGATCTCTTTTATCAAGAAATGCGCATCGTATCCTGTGAGGTTGTGAAAAACAACAGGGATGACGCGAGAATCTTTATAATTCATATTACATCCTTGATGTGCTGCTCCACGATATTTAGAACAAGAATATGAGATGATATTATTTCACGATCAAATATTACACAATCAAATATTACTACTTACTTGCCAGTCAAGTGACAATGATCGGCTACTCTCATCTCACCCTTCTTGAACACTTTCCTGCAAATGTGACAGATTTTGGCTTCTGCAAACTCTTTCTTTTCATCATGAGTGAGAATCATAGGTACTGGATTGTTATACAACTCTTCTAATTCATGAGCAATTTCTTGCAATTCCTGTATAAACCATTCAGCTGGTGTATCAGTATTTTTTTCATGGGTCTGTCTGTAACTTTCATATTTAGATTTCGTATCATCATAACTACACTTCAAGTAGTACCCAATACTGAAGGGCGTGTGTTGTTGGAATGCTCTTTCATCCTCAACGGGTTCCAGGATACTTTCAAAGTCGACGTGGATAATGAACGGTACTTTCTCCTTGTTTTTGAAGTTCTTGAATTTAAGAACATCATCTCCTTCGGCTGGCAAATTTATCCGACATTTATTCACCTGTATACAGTCTGTCATGTGCTTCTGCAATTGCTCATTTCTTTGGAAGAAATGCAGACATCGATTACAGATATATGTTTTATGTGCATGACCAGTCAATTGAGTGCTAACTAATTTTGATAAGTCTTTGATCCATACATAGTGATACTTTGGTACTGATGTGCTCGAATCTTTGATAGGTTCTTCTTTATCTTCATCGATATATTCGTCTTGGATGAGAAGTAAGTTGACATGTTTTTCGTTGAATGACGAACTTACATGTGCCGTACAAACCTTATATAGTTCCCGGTTCTTCTTCAGAATAAAAACATTTACTGAAATTCCATTCAGTTTCTCGAATTTCACAATCTGCTTCATTGAAACAGGGAAACTTATTCCATCAAAATTCAATATATTTTCGTATGGCTTGTACCAACTTATACGATCTGCATGATGTGGAGCCGGATACAAAGCTGATAAAACTGACCATTTGAAGCACTGATCATCATTGATGTTGCATACATTCACACAAGCATGTTTCTTTTGAATGTATGCTGGTAAAGGAATGTAAGAACTCCCTTGCATTGGCTCGTACTGATTAATGCTAATTATTAAACTCAAAACTTGATGGAGAGTCCATCCTGATCCTCGTTCCTCGAACTCTTCCATTTGCTTCAGCACTGGTTCCCGTACATGAGCGTTGTACCACTCTGTTAAATCAGTCGTTTGATAAACTGAGTCACTGGCCACATTGAAATATTTCACATCTGCTGTCTCGGAATCATCCTTTTGGACAACGTATTCAGCTGAAAGCTCTGCTCCAACTCGTAGTGCATCAAACTCTTTCAAAGCAGCATCAATTTTTTCTTCGAAGAGCACACGAGCATCATCTAAGAAACTTTCAATGTTCCTGTGACCGAGGTTTGTGATAACTCCAGACAGTATACGCTTCTGGAACGCAGAAGCCATCTCATCCCAGTAAACTTTTGGCTTATCTACTGCTACAGAAGATAATGTTGCTTCTCGTTGGAGCTCTCCTCCAGTTCTCTGAAGCAACTCTCTAAGCTGATTTTTCATCCTAATCAAATGAGCCATGCATGTCTGAAGTTTCTGCTTATTGTGTCTATCCAAATCCTTGGAATTCGAAAGTAATTCTTCTTCGAGACTCTCACTCATCACTGTAGCTAAATGTAGCCATCTCTGGAGATCATCATCGTCAGCTTCTGATATTTTGAGCCTCATAGTTCTCATGAGAAGCTTGACATTCAACTCAAAATACTCCGCTGACACCATCTTGATGATGATGATGCTCCCTCGCGTAGATAAATGAAATCACTCTGTCTAGTAATATTCTTCTATAGTTTGAGAGCAGCTCCTTCAGGCACAAAGGCGTATGAGCGACTGATGTGAGATCGGAGACAGCAGGCCCTTTTATACAGTCGAGGAGTAAATTCTAAGTAGAGGATATTCTTAAGGAGAAATTACGCTTAGAAGATGAATAACTGAGTTTCATAAATTCCTTGAAATGACTTGTGAATGGTATAAAAGGAGCTCAGTCTCCCCTAGTCGAGTCATTCAGTGTCAGTCGTTCGATTGAGAAACACCTCTTCGTGAACCAGAAGAAGTTTCACCAGGTCTCCAAAAACAAAATGGAGTATATTGTAGAGTTCCAAGGGTTCCGGAGATCTTCAAACATTCTTTCACCCAAAGAACTGGTGATTCTTTCTCTGAATAACAATGCTGTTCCAATGGTCTGTCTGTTCAAACCACCATGCGAATGGAATCGCCTTCTTGAGAAAGAAAAACGTGTAAACAACTGGCTTGAATATAAATTTCACGGGATTCCATGGAAATCAGGATTTTATCCACATAGCTGCTTGATTCGAGTAATCCAAGACAGCTTGCAAGATGCTCGTCGGATCTACACAAAAGGCCTGGAAAAGGCAAAATTTCTACAGGAGATTTTACCAGGAAAGTAAGTGAAAAAACAAAAAAATTCAAACGAAAAATCAACTCTTCTTGCTATTTCATTCATTAATCCTTAATTTCCACTCATCTGTTGCAGATTCATAATGGATATGGAAGATTTGTGCTGTCCCTCGATGAAAAACAACACCTTGTTTGAGAGAACTCACTGCGAGAATCACCCTCTGCGTGAAAAAGCTGAATGTGCTGTAAAAAACGCTTATTTTCTGAAAGACTGGTTGGTCACACGACGGCAGCAGCAGCAGCAGTTTGATGAAAATCTTGGAGAAGATGAAGTAGACGGTGCAATGATCCAACAAGAACCCATAATTTCATCTCATGAAACAGCTAAAATTGATGATACATTTCTGTCTATGTACAGTTAGTTTTTGAAATAATAATAAAAAAAAAAATGAAATAGTATTCATTAGATCTTATTCATTTCCGTCCACAATATCAAGAAATATAAAGTTTTTCCTCAAACTAGTTAGAAAATATCATTATTGATGAATACATAAACAACAATGTCAATATGAGAAAAATTAAAATCAATAATTTGAATATGAATATCTCTAGTTATAATAAAGAATGAAAATATTAGTTTCGAGATACTCAAATATTATTTATCAAGCGATGTGAAGCATCTGTTTTAGAAAAAATATCAATCAGTGTATAGAAAAAAAGTGACAATTTGTATACGCATATTTATTGGGAAAGAATCATCAACACAAGATTTAAATAGAAAATAATTTTATTCAGTCATTTTTGAATGTATGAAAACATTCAAATTTTAGTTATAAGTCAGTACATATACTATATTTTTTCACATAGATTCTTGTAAGAAACAAAAAGTAATATTCAAAGTTCACACATAGTAAAATACTAAATCATGATCATAATCAAAACTATCACACGCACATATATATATATATATATATATATATATATATATATATATATATATATATATATATATATATATATGTATTTAACATCAAAGTTCACTTATAGTGAAATATCAAAAAAACTTAAGTTTTTAAACAGTAAAAGGTACTCTGTAGGAAACATTTTGACACACTACCTATAAATCAGGCATGCTTGGTGCTGGCTGATTAACATCCATGGGTTCTGAAACAAATAAATAAGCATTTTATCAATACTATATGAATATTTTCATGATAATGATGTAAGATATTAATGTAGAAAAACATTTAACTTACGATTAAGATCAGCGCAGTCTGAATCAGGGAACTGCAAAAAGTCTTGCAATTCAGCTAGAACATTATTCTTAGATGTTTTTTTTTTCATTCGAAAAATAATTTTAGGGAACTTCGACGTTTTTTTCTTAGACTCTGCTACAGGATTACTCGTTACATTTTCTTTTTCAGCAGCCTTCTTAGCGGCCTTTTTCTTTTCTTTTGCTATCTTCAGTTTCAATTTTTCCTCTTCCTTTTCCGCGACTTTAGCAGGCGCGCAGCTTCTAAATAAAGCCATCCACGGCTTCCCACGTCGCTCATGAGCTATGGGTGGAGCTATGGGTGGATCTATAAGTGGAGCTATTTTATCCACATCCATTTTTTCCAAATACGGATTCTTTTGTAATTCTGTAAGAAACATTTTCTCTAATGACAATGGATCATTCACATGTTGAATAGAGAGTGTTTCCTGTAAAAGAAAAACAAAATTATTTTTTTTGTTTTAACCCTACACAAATGATTTCAATGTGAAAAAATGAAATTTACCTTGTGAAAGATAGTTACAGTGCCACTACACAATCTGTCCAAACTAACTACCTTCTCCGTCGACATTTTCTTATTAGTATTCATATTCTAGAATACGAGGTTTTATTTGAGTATATCTCCAACGTCTTGTAAGTGTTGGCTTAGCTATAAAATAATATAAAATTAGTTTTCATTTTTCAAAATTATCATTGAATAAAATCGAAGTAAGAATGTTGTTTTATTAATAAATAGAAAAATAAAGAGTGAATTAAGAAAGTAAAATTATTATTATAATATACTCACTTGATACTGGTGTGAAGCTAGGACTATCAGAAACCGCACTGCAGTTATTCGTTGAGACTCCAATACCAGCAGCAAAACTTTGATATGTAGTACTATCTGAAACAGCTGTGAAAAGAAATATTCAGTTAGAAAGAATTTACATTTATACAAATCAAAAAATTCATATTTTTCAAAATTAATATTTTTCAAAAATTCATACTTTCAAAAATTCATATTTTCAAAAATTCATATGTGAAGGACAAATGGTTAATTACCCCTTAATTGTGGGTTATAAGGATCATCTTTTAGAAGAAAAACTTATAATATGGTAGAAACTTACTTGTCAATGGAGAAAAACTGGTGTTCGACAAGGGAACAGCACTGCAGTTCACTTCTAGAGACTCGTTGACTCTCACAGGACTCCACTGAGTATCAGCAAAGATTGATTGTCCTCTTGAATCCAATGATTGATCTGCGAAAGAAAAAACAGAAATTAAGAACTACTACTAATTAGACATGAAAATTTTTTTCATACACAAAGTTAAAAAAAAAAAATGTCTCAATCGAACACTATAAGTTTATTGAGAAAGAGAAAAAGCAGTCATATGTTACTCACATGTCACTTGAGAATAGCTGGAGTCTGACGTAGGATCAGTATTGTAGTTAACTGGTGAATAACACTCGTTTGACCCAGAAGGCGCACTATAGTTGTACTGAATTGATGTCTCTGGACTCCACGGAGTATCAATTCCAGCAATAAAATTGGTTTCTGATTCAACCACTGAATCTAACAATTGATCTGAAACAAATTAAGTAAATTCTATTGTCAAGCGACTACTGATCAAGGTAATTATAGACTATTGAGAAGAAATACTTACATGTCAAAGGTGAAAAACTTATTTCTTGTAGAGGGATGGAGGTATAATTAATATAAGCAGACTCGTCAGTTGTCTGAGTACAGCAAAGGATGTCGCTAGTACTTGTTGCCTTGTCTTGCTTGTCCTCTGGCCGAGGCAAGATTGAAATAAGCACCTCGTCAGAGAGTGGTAAATGAAATTCCTGGGGTAGTAGTGCACGCAGATCCTGTACAGTCAACTTCTTCAGTCTAATAATTATATAATTAGCCATAATCTGAAAGAAAAATGTTCAATGATGAATACATAGAAGATTTTACAAAAAGAATGTGAAATGTCAACCATCAAGATTGATGTTCGACAAAGAAAAGTAACTTATAAATAGTTTAGTATCAACAAACAATACTGTTGAACTAAACGTCACATTCAAAGCATGAAGAAATGATGAATACATAGAAGATTTACAAAAGAATGTGAAATGTCGACCATCAAGATTGATGTTCGACAAAGAAAAGTGACTTATAAATAGTTTAGCATCAACAAACAATACTGTTGAACTAAACGTCACATTCAAAGTAAAAGAAAATTGAAATGAAAAGCTGACGTTAACTTTAATAATCAAGAAGTGATACGACTAAGTGAACTATAAGATTTCTATTCCATCAAACAGTTATTCACAATAACTGGATGGAAAAAAATATATATTGATAGAGACATTGAGATTCAATTATAAGAAATGAATCCAATATTCTCAATATAAAAAAAATTTTTGAAAAGAGAAACAGAGTGAATTCTTCATAGCCTACAGTAAGGTTATGTTGGAAAAAAACTCTTGAAAAAAATTTTGAATTTGTAAGGTTATACATACAAATATAACTTACAAGAACGTGGAAGAGATAGTAGTCCTGGTCAGCTCCGCACCCTTGGACAGCTTGACGACGACTGATGCTCTCCAGCAAAAAGCCCTCCTTTTTATAGGGGACTTGACCGTTTTCGAGGAAAAATTTGAAATTTCCTTGGATTTCGAATTCATTTTTGAAAACACTTTTGCAGCACTTCACTAACGCAGTGATGACTGCAACTGGACGACGACAGCAACAACGACGTCGAGGACTACGACGACGACGACGACGACGACGACGACGACGTCGACGAGGACTACGGCGACGACGAGGATGGAGGGATGCCGCTTCACGCGACTTTTCTCGCGAAAAGCCGGTACTCGACGCGAGTTTCATGCGCACAAAATACTGCGCACATGCTGCTGCTGCTGGTGCTGAATATCTAGCACCCGGGTGACCGTGTTTGATGTTGTGCTGATGTCGTCCTCTACGAGCTCGACATCGGGACACCCGGGTGTTGTCCAGCATTTCGTCGCGCGTGCAAACACACACACATGTACACGCGCGGGAATATGGCGGCGGCGGCGGCGGCGACGCGGGCTGCTGCTTCTGTCCACCTGGGGCAGCATCACAGGGACGTCCGGGTGTCGTGCGCGATGTTGTGCTGCTGCCGACGTGTACGGAGTCGGCAGCGGGGCACCTGGGGCGTCCTCTCAATCGCGTCGCGCGCACACACACACATAAACACGCGCGCGGAATATGGCGGCGGCGGCGGCGCTGGCTGCTGCTATTGCTGCGCAGTAAATAGTTCCACACACGGGCAACACTCATGGACGCCCGGGTGTCGTGCGCGATGATATGTTGCTGCCGACGTGCACGGTGTCGGCAGCGGGGCACCCGGGACGTTTGTTGCACTCAATGCAGTTCGTGTGCGAGGATGCTCGAGTGTCCGTATGTTCACGTGCACGAGGTCGGCAGCGGTGCACATACACATATATACACTAACGCACGCGTGTGCGCGGGAACATGGCGGCGTCGGTGGGGCAGCGCTTGCTGCTGATCAGCTGATGACTCGAGCAGGAGTTGGGGAGTTTGGGGACATGGCTCACGCGACCTCAACCTCACATGCTCCAACGTATAATCACCGCCCGGAGTGTCCAGACACGTGGAACACGGCTGCCGACGTATACGTGGTCGGTAGCGGAGCACTCGGGCGGACGATCAGCTGCTCGCTCGCTACTTGCTCGTGCAGCACTGGTGTAGCGTCAGCGCGATCGGAGCATGCGCGCTATATATAGAGGGAGATCGTGCGCAACGTAAAAATGACTCAATATAGCAAAGCCGATCCTGGACCAGGTGGATCGGTGGTGGTCCAGGATCGGCTTTGCTTATCTACTATTGTCATTTGAATATCGTGGGCGATTGCGGCTGCAGCACTAGCATTGACCGGCGACTAATCGTGGATTTTAGTGAGGTCGGCAGGTACTGTTATATTATTTAATTGACCGGGAGAAATTTTAGCGGCGCTGGGAGTGCCAGGTTTGGACCTGGTGCAAATAAGGCAAAGTAGGGATGGTGAGGACACGGCCTCGTGGCTCGTCCTTGGTCATTCTAGTTCCGGCTACATCCTGCATTACACGTTATTTGTAATTCAGGCAGATATTCCTTGTTAGATCATTCTCCGGAATAGTATATCGATCTTTAGTCCAGCATCACATAAAAACAGACGGTGAGACCTGTTGCCTACTAGGCTGATGTTATGGCCCCAGGAATCTCTCGCCGGTGGTTTTGCGCAATCCAAGATATAGTCAACGATCCTCGTGAGTGAAGCGACGCCGCCATTCCTTCTATTGTGTACCATTTGCAGGCCGAATGCAACGTCACATTGTTCCGTGCGATTTCAAAGAATTGTATGATACAAATGACTCAGCATATGTTAGAAAGTCATCCTTTGAGAGCGTAATGCATTGAATAATATATCATCATCAAGTTGCGCTTTTCTACATATGGAATAAGTTAGGGGAGAAACTTGAACATCATGGAACTATATAATATGATATATAGTATGTTACCATTGATTTTTAAAATGTAGAGCAAGTGGAATGAGATAGGAAGTGTCAAATCTTTTTCAAGTACGATTGAGTGAATAAACAGCACTTCCTTCACTTTGAACTTATAACCTCAAATTCATTTCCAGCTTCACTATCGGCTACACCAATAAACTAAACGCCCGAGAATTCCGCGGTAGATACTTGATCGTGAGGTTGTGAGCTGCAAACGTCTGTTGCATTCGGTAGCCATTGGAATTCTTGGCTTTGGCCGAAATTTCATACACATATATTTCTTACTATCTCTTATTGAAAAATATCACTCAGTCAATACACATCACTCAAGCATTCCTCATACTGATAATTACTTTTTCATACATTATTATGAAGTCATGTCCGTTCTTCTTGGTGCCACGGACGATTGCTTTGGTTTTTTTAACATTGAGTTTAAGATGATTAAGAGCGGCTCACTCAGCGATGCGAGAACCAACTCTGCTTAAGGCAGCGAGCGCCGCGTCAAGGTCAGATAGGGCGCACTGGAGATACACCTGTAGATCATCAGCATAGACTCTGTATTTAAAGTCAGCAGGAAATTGTTTAGCCACTTATATAGAGGCAAACAGCAGGGGCCAAGAACTGAGCCCTAAGAAACGCCACAGATGACGTCATGAAAACTAGAGTGGTTACCGCTTCGGCCCCTCATTGCCTGCCTCCTAGCGCCAAGGTAAGACCCAAGCCACTGTAGGGCACTAGCCAAGAAGTCCATATCGGCAAACTTGCGTAAGAGCATGACGTGACAGACCGTATCAAAAGCCTTGCTGAAATCAAACAGGAGCATCGCAGTCACCATCAGTAGTGTAAGGGGTAGGATAGCGCGGCCGGTGCTGACGTCACGCGCAGGTGATCGTGGTATTGCGGGGCAGCTGTCGCTGACGTCACGCGCAGGTGAGCGTGGTATTGTGGGGTGTGGCTCGCGGAGGGGAACCCCTCTGGGCCCTCGATCACCCCTTTGAGTCCTAGGTTCAAGGTCAGGGGTACCTCGAAGACGGTGCTGACGTCACGATCAGCTGTTCGGTGTGACGTTACGTGCATGGGTATTGGGGGTGCACCTGCCAAGGTCACGCCCCCCTCGGATAGTCCGCCAGTTATTTGTTTATTATAAACGATTGATTGTTTATAAATCAATACGTCAGATTGAAATTCATTGGTTTTATAATAAAGATTAATAATAATCAATGGTTAATAAATAATCTGATTGAAAAAAACACATCGTTTCCGCACCAGCCATGAGCTAGATGTGAGGCGCGTTTTTTTTAATGTGGTTCCCCAGGAGGCCTAATCCACGTCTGATTATCTTATTTCATGATTTTACTTCTCAAAATTTCTTGTAGCCCTTTTAGTCGGGCATAGATTGAGGACTGGTTGAAAATTTCTGAGTAAATTTTTTCCATTGAGAATCAGATGATGATTTTTTATCTTTGCCATTTTTATCATCTTTCAAAGATGAATAGCCGGTACAAGGTTTTTTATCCATCTTATATGGCTACGTGTCTGCTAATGAATAGTTTTTGTCATCGCTCTTGTATTTATAAGAAATGTTATTTCTAATTTTCTTCAATTGTAAACTTGTCAATAGCACGGCTTCTATTATTTTTTCTATCACATTTAATTTTAATTTCATGATTTTTTCTACGAATATCTAAGTGATATTCTTTTTTAACTTCACTGTCTCTGGTCTTTGCAGATTTAATTTTACTTGTGCACTGACCCATGACTTTTTCGAGCGTTGTCTTTCGATAGAATGAATATTTCCAAATACTTTTTTCGTATATATTGAAGAAGAGGGCGTGTATCGAATGAAAATAAAAAATTGCAGTCAATATTATTTTATTGTCAATGCTTCAGTACAGAAATTGACATCATCTTGTAGCGCAATCTATTTACAATTTTTGGAAGATTGAATGCCAAAATATCAGTCAAGACAATTTTTAAGAATGTTTTTACATAATTTCCATCTTCTGCGCTGTTCGCCAGTTTTTCATGGATGAAACTTTCCATTTCTGCAATGTGAATAGAGTAGAATCGTTTGAAAAAGAAAAAGTCGCTGAGTATATTTTTGATGTTCTGATCATCTTCATCTTTTCTCAGTTGATTTTCCAAAAATGTTAGTATTAGTTCTATAGTTGAATCAACTTTTTCTGAATAATGATTCAGCTGGTCTAGGCGAAGTTGAATCAAATTACTTTGTTGAAAGAGTCCATCAAATGTTGTTTCTTGCATAACGATGCCTGGAGGTCTATTGCCGTCAGTTTTGCGCTTCTTATTTGTTTGTTGCTCATCCGCGGTATACGCAGCATTACGTTTATTTACAAGATGTTGCCCTTCGTCTGCGCTGCTGCTGGCCGATTGATCATCTTAAGAAATATTCTTATCAATACCAATCGATTTTTGTCCATATGTAGTCAGAAAAATTATTTCGTTTTTGGGTAATGATATTTTTCCGCCATCCTCGCAGGCTCCATTGGGAGAGTAATTATCTCGGAAGTAATGGGAAATAGCTTCGAATTGATTCTTGAAAGCTTTCCAAATTTCTTGGTCTAGTGTTATCGTCTTGTGAGTAGAGGCTGAATCTATTAGTTTGATAACAGGATAGCTTGACTGTCCAATCTCTAGACCAATGGTCACTCGCTTCGATGATGATTTGTTCAGTACGTAAGTGGTACCCAGCAACAGGTTAGGAAATTCTGCTTTCCACTCACGTGTTTCACACCTAGCCATTTTTCAAAATTGTCAACCGACAGAAAAATTCAACAGCAACGCTAGAACTTTCTCGATTACAATACTAACAGGCACTGAAGCGCCGAAACGACCACCGCAACTTCTAGTAGCCGACTGATTAGTATCCTTCGAATCTACAGCTTGGTACGAATAGGTACATCCTGTAACTAGTAAATGGAGGGGGTATCGGTCAACCGTTTTCGCAGTGACAGTAGCTTTGTCTGATGAAACCTTAGATACAATGATTCATTCTCCCTAGAAACATCGAATCGGATCCCTGAGATATATTGGTTCGTGTAACGAACGAAGTTTGTTCTCGATGTGTTTTATGCAGCTGCTGCTGCTGTCAAACGGTGTCCGTTCATTGTCTCAACTTTCCGAGATTAATTAATGGCATTTGAGAAATGTATTATTCTGTAACTGAATTTTCAGAGATTATTTCAATGTACGGCTTTAATGATCTATGATTCATGTGCCTGCTTAGGATTGGAAAGGGAAGGTGATGAAAAAATTAAACAAATTTTCCAATGATCATTGATTTATTTTATTCCATGTCAATTACAATTCAATCGAGAAGTACATATTTGATTACAATTTTAAGAACCGCGAGAGCGCTCATTCGCGAAGCCACTCGCTCGTTTACATTTTTTATGCTTAATATTATTCAAAATTTTTTTATAAAATCGCAAAACAAGTGCATCATTTTTCTTTTTATTTTTCGAGAAAAAACGTTTAAATTTTGCTAAACTAGTACCTCTACACATATGATATAGGAACATAATTGTTTATTGGCCACAACATTTCGAATCAATGCTTTGAAGGTCTCTGTCGTTCCAACGAAAACTCTTGCAATTCTTTTATAGACGATCGAGATGATGTTTCGACATTGGGGCCAAACCATAGCTATCGAAGTATATGCCTAATCTGTTTTCATCAACGTAAATAGCTGTCCAATCAGTGCCAGGTCTAGTATGATCAAAAGTATTACATACCAATGCCGCTGATACTACAAGTGTATCAGGAATTCGATCAGCAGCATAGACGCTAATGGTTTTGGCATTCAAACTTTCCAAGCACCGTGCTATTTCTCGTGTATTCGTGATACTTTTACTTTAACTTGAAGCGTGCTCACTGAAGGAGAAACACTGCTGTTATCAACGTCGTCATCTTCGTTGTTGTCGTCGGCATCGTCCTCACTGCAGACACCTACGTCAACTTCGTCTCTCCCTAATGGTGATTCTAACTCAAACTTGACGCAGCCCCTTTGCTCTTTTCGTAAAAAATACTTTCGTAATCCGTAAAAAATCAATCGACTACTGTTTTTTGGTAGTTCTCCTTTGAAATAATGATCAGGTAGTAGTGCGTGCAGCCATCTTTTCAACAGTTGTGCTCTCTTCAGGGCACTGCCCTGTTGAAAAAAATCGACTGGATTTCCAGCTGGATTTGCACTGGATTCCAGCTGGATTTTGACTGGATTCCAGCTGGATTCCAGCTGGATTTGGGCAGGATTCGATCGTCAACGTTGCTCACATCGTAGCGCAATCTTGGAAATTTCTTACGCACAGGCCTGTGAAGAGTATAAGCATCTTGATTGCTCAGCCACTCATGAATACGCTTTTTTTCATGGCCATTTAATATCTTACCTTTAAAATTGACACTCAATAGAATTCGAGCTCCGGCGTAACTGGCTTCGTGCGTGGGATCATAGTATTGAAACTCATACTGAGGACTCTTCGTTTTTTCATTAGCAGAAGCCATTCTTTTCAAAACTGGAGCCATTATTTTTTAGATTCGCTCCTCCTGAGTGGTGGTTTGAATACTGGTTGTATTGCTTTACGTTTCGTTTGCTTTATGGGAGATGCCATTTCACGAGCGAGTTCTGAAACTCGGCGATTCTTTATAGAATCTACATGGTCATGCGCCTGTAATGTTGACGGTGCAGCAGCAGCTGCTGCTGCTGGTTGATTCACGGGAAATGAAAATATTTTTGAATTTTGCATATTCTCATAAATGTCAGCCATTGGATAAGCGAGATCCCAAACTTGAGGATTTTTCACAAAAGCTTTTGGCATTCTAGTGACTGCAATTAATTTAGCTATTTGAACACGACCAATGGCTTGGGAAGTATTTTTTGATGTTTTTTCCAGTACGTCATTCAAAAGTTCAACTATGTCGGAGCTCAAAATTCATTGACCAACAATTATGACGGTACCGGACTATCCCATTTCAGTTTATCTGGAGCTGTGTCTTGCAAGTATTTTAACAGAAATCAAGCTCTTTTTTCCTATGTTTTGGGCAACGTTTCGATCATCGCATCTTCTGTGAGAGGCTCGAGATTTGTTTCTATTTCATCAATCTCTTGGACTGTTTCACGATCCTCAACCCTCTCATTTTCTCTAAGAAATAGATAGCGTCTGAGTACTTGCAGATAATGTTTACACTTTTCACGTTCATTGTTGAAATTTTTTGCATTCAGTATATCATACATTTGTTTGGATTGTACCAGATTCTTGGTCACTACTGCACGATTAGCTGGGAGAGCGCGAGGGCTACGTTCGCGGGTGTGCGCTGAGGTGGGGCCGCCGCCGCCGCGCCGTGTCCGGAGAAGCGTAGCTCACGCGTATTACAGGGGAACCCTCGGGGGTTAGCTAAAACCTCGCGTCCGATCCACATACCCGCGCGAATGAAAGTGGTTTTTGCCGCTGTTCCAATATAAGCGCGTAACTTTTTCCGTTGAGGCTGAAATAATAAAAGAGGCTAGGTTCAAAAATGAACTATGCATATTGTTCAATATTATATTTATTTTATGCATCATAAGTGAAGCCCAATTTATTATTATTATCAATAAAGATCATTACATTTTAGTCTTTGTAACCAAATTGGAGCGACAAATGCTTTGATATGTACTGTCTCTTCTTCAAAACAGCACAGCACGTCTTGGTTTCGTTACAAGTAACAATTTCATGCAATGGTGTACGTTTAATCGAGCGATATTTTAATTTTATTTTACCATTGTTTTGTTCATGCTGTTTCTGAACATCATCATCATCATCATCAGCGTCATAGTCGTCAAGCACCACACTGAGAAGTGATTCAATACTTTTGAAATTAATCGCAAGTGAATTTTTAAAATCCATATCTATATCTTTGATTTTACAGCATCCTATAATTGTGTCATCTGGTTTTATTGCAACAAAAGCGTAAAATTTTGGAGCCACAGCTATCATTTTGCTAATATATGTACCTACATCGTGATGAGCGAGTTCGACGGTCATTTGTCCCAAAAGATCGCCCAATGGTGGCTCGTATTCATATTGATTATTTTCTACATTTTGCACGAATATACAAGAATCAATGTCGCAATATAAAAGTCTTTTACCAAGTTTTTCCAAATAACTGTACAGTACGAGACGTGCTTGAGCGGTTGTGTAAGCAGCGATCACAACATTTGTATTTGGAGTTGAAACTGCAACTTCATGACGGAATTTCCAATGAACATACAGAATATTCTCATTTACGGGCAAAACATCAAAAACTTCTTTATCCGGATCAGTTAAAATTTTCAGGAATTCTTCTCGAGAATTTACAACGTTTGTTTGTCTCAAATGACTGCGCTGTCCAAACTTGCCCCATAGCGAATTCAGGCAAAATTTGGCAACCTGCCGTAATCCTGGATTAGATTCTATTTTTGTGACTCTAGTCGTATCCCTTCATCACGTTCATACTCAGTCATGTATCGTTCTTTTGACGAATCATTGGTACACCATTCTGGCCATCCACTGGCTTCCTGTTTGATTTTCAAAAAAGTATGTCCATATTTTGCAAAAAGACCACCCTCCTGTTTTCCATCAAACTGTGTCATTTTGTACTGTCAAATAACATATATCTCCGTTATCTCATATCCAAGCTCTACAACCTTACGCAATTCATCAACTACCCACGTACCTGTGAATTCTCGTTCACTAGCGCGCTCATGATTACAATCTTCAGCACATTTTTCCGCCAACGTGTACGACAAAGGGCAAAAAGTAAGCGGCCATGCATTTTAATTGGCAAAACATGAAGATATAATTTTCGCGGTGGTAAAACTTTACACTTCACGAGCCCTTCCACGCGTGATAAATCATTATCATTAGCCTGAGTCAATTCTTCAGCTTCCCGCCCTACGTAAATTTTAGGGTGACTGATAGGAAATTTACCACGCTTGCATGTATACGGATATAAAGAGCAAATGTCGATGAATTTTATTTTTTCATCATTTTTTATCTCAAGTTCTCGGTGCGGCCACCAAAAAATGCATCTCTAGGATTTAATGTGACTTGTGACATAATCGGATGTTTCCGAACGTAATCGGCCATTTCTCGATTTTCTAATTTCATCTGATCGAATTCCGTTTCTCATATATATGTAACTTTGTATCCTAAATTCTGAAGCCGTGTCAATTTTGCGCACGTGGATTCGTAAGCCTCATTGAATGTTCACCCGTAAGACAAGCGTTGCGAGCGATTTTTTGTGAAACATTTCTGGCAACCATACGTGTAATAGCCCTTGTACTCGAAAACGTGTCCTTTCTCTTTTTCACACGAAGATGGTATGTAACCGTCTACCGAAAATCCTTCTGGAAGTCGAAACTCGCGTGCTCTACCGGCGTGTATAATATCACATTGAAGTTCACGTTCGCAGTATAATAACCATTCTGAAGATTTTTGTGAGTGATTATCGCATCGTCGATATCCATGGATGGGAACAATACCTATGGTATTCGCTTGTAGGAAATTTTTCCTATAAATAAGCGAACATGCGCTAGCAATCGTTGTTGCCTCCGTAAATGGACATACTTTACCTAGATCTAAAAATATTTTTCGGAAACATAAGCAAGCTCGTCGCAAAATTTCGA
Organism: Aphelinus atriplicis; assembly: GCA_020882685.1. Lineage (NCBI taxonomy): Eukaryota > Metazoa > Arthropoda > Insecta > Hymenoptera > Aphelinidae > Aphelinus > Aphelinus atriplicis. The sequence goes on from JAJGQD010000006.1 coordinate 5,000,827, forward strand.
CGTCCATCTTGCAATACTCGAGAAGTTCATTTTTCATATTGAAAATAAAGTTTGGAGCAATCGCGGTGGACCATTTGAAAAATTTTCCCTCTCTTTTACGGTCATTGAATCCGGTGAATAGTAAAGCTGGTCGGGAAGTAGGCCAATGTAATTGGTATTTTCAGTAGTGTTAAATAAGTACGGGAAAAATAATTTTTTTGAATCCGACGGTAATCCGAAAGTTTTCGGCAATGCGCTCAACTTTGAATGAAAGTAATTCAAACTGTCGATAAATTTCGTCACACCTACTTGAATCATTATAATTTTTTTACCATTCAAAATTATTTTTGGAATGATCCCATTGTACTCTACGGTTAATTTCCTGAGTATGAATTGCGCATCATAGCCTCCAGCCTTATGGGCGATACAAATGATGTTTCCAAAACATGTTTTTTCCCGCAAAATAATCGCTTACAGCTGCTTTACAGGTTTATCTCGGAAATGATATTCTCTAACACCACACGTATTGCATCTTTGTGATATATCATCATTATCAATGCAGTCAGCGCAAACTTGCTGAGCCACGCATGAATTAGGAATGTGACATGTCGTAGTTTCGTGATTTCTCCACGTTGTATTCTGGGTACATTCAAAATCGAAGAAAATGAAAAAATTCTTTTTTTCAATCTTCTTATTATTTGCGATCACGGGTGCTATGTAACATAACTCATTCACGGAATGTTCACATTTACAAAATTTACACCAGTAAATCCCACACTCGTGTTTGCCCTTATGAAGGTGTATAATTTTACAACAATTTTCGCACATTTTTACTAGGTCACAAATTTTTTTATTTTTCGGCTTGTATGAACCATGTGTCTTATGTTTATTGAAACAGCCATCTCCGAAAAAATCTCTCTAACATTCAGCACAGTTTACAATTTTTTCATTTTCTCTCTTGCAAGCAGGTCTGCAAAAGCACTTTGGGCAAACTGCAGACTCATGACTTTGGTCATTATAACAAAGGTTAATTATACCTTGTAATGCGATATCAGATTGCTCAAGAAATGTTATTCCGTTGAAAAAGGGTTGCTCACCATTGCCCAAACTATTTGTCACAAAAACTCTTATAGATATACCTTTTCGCGAGTAAAACTCTTGAAATCTTTGTATTTCCCAGTAACCACAACCTGCACTGCAATTTCTAAACTAGCGCGAAATACGAGTTCAATTGCAAGATTTCTTCGCAATGCCCTTCGTCCATCTCGGATGAGATTCCATGCTCTTTTGACTTCGGGCGATGAATCAATTTTCAATTTTATGAACATTTCTCCGATTACTAAAGCGCGAGGTAAACCGAGATTGTCATGATTATCAATCGTAACGAAAGAACGTTATTGAATAGTATCGACTCCCAGTTTCCGACGACCTGTGCCAACAGGCACTTCAACGTAAGTGGCTTCTAATACGAAATCATCACCTATCTCAAGTATTTCGTTACTTTGAGCTAGTTTACTTACTAAACTCCAAAGATCATCATGATTAAAATTTTCTATCGGCCGATTGGACATCCCCGCAGCACCGCTACTAAAATTCGGAGAATTAATAGAAACGCCAATCATATTCGCTGCTTCTTCAAAAAATACTAGAAATTCATAAATGTCACGAATGGCTGATTCTAGCCAAAAAATAGGATTAAAATTACCCAAAGTTGGTTGTAATATACGCAAAGTCAAACATCTACCCATAACACGAAATCGCCGTATATAAATATTGCTTTGATCTATAACACGAAATCTATCAATACCTGATTCACGCTGAGAATTACGAGAGTGAGCGCCCCTGTCATCAGTACGGTCGCCGCCTACTTGCATGGAAGAATGGACCTGTACGTTGCCGCGGTGGGGGCTGTTTCACCGTTCACCCGTCGCTGGTAACCTGGTCGCTGGAAATGATTTAAGTGGCGTATACAGAAAAGGGTGACGCTGATCAGTTATTGTATAAAATTTTTATTGCAAGAAAATTAAATTATTGAACATAAAACGTAATTATTGGAAGATTTTTATCAAAATGAAGCCTCTGGAACGCCGAAAAAACTTTCATGAACACGATCGAGCAAATCGCGCAGGTCCGGCTCTGTATATAAGGGCGATTCTATATCTCCCGCTTGATCGATCATCCATCTTATTTCTTGAGCACGTCTCACGAATCTAATTGATAAAGCCCACGCTACGAGAATGTGCGAATCGAAATTGGAGATGGAAACCCCATTATAGCCATTTTCTTCTCTACGGATGACTGAATTAAGATATTTTCGTACATTACAATAACTGATTTGTATTGAAATATGAAAATAAGTGTGAAATAAGACTCACGTTCATTTATGCGTCGCTCCATAGGACATGTAGGATTGAAGTGATGATATGTAATCCGATTGCCCTCAGAATGGTGGAAAGTAAGTTCATCTTGTGGAGCTGGTGCAAAAATTCCCGCAATCAAATTTGACCGTTCTTGGGCTATAATTGCTCTTTCAGGTTGCTCTGCGCTGATACGCCGTGATCGCTCTTCTTCGCTTTCAAGCTCGCGAAGTTCAGCTGTTTGCCGATCGAGCAGATGTTGAAAAGCGTCTGACCTTTGCAGCCTAATGGACCTAGTAATTGCACCTATAGGCTCAGCATAGTTTTGAAGTAACTCCTGTGCTACAGGGCCTCTTCCTCTGAATAAAGCCATATCCATATCATCACTAGCAGAATCGAGATAGGCGGGACTTTCACGAATATAGTCTTCGTCAGAATCTTGCTCTGATGGCGATGTTTATTCTATTACTTCAAAGTCACTGTCATAAAAAACTGCTGGAGGGACAGCAGCACTAACAGCAGGTGCAAGGGTAGGAGGAGGCGCTGCAGCGGGTATCTCATCTGATGACTGCAAATTTTCTTGCTCTAATTCAATGAGTTCTTCGATAACATCACAACATCTGAGATCAATAGGCTCATCGGTAATTGAGTCTTGATCTTGCTCCAATTGTGCGCTTGGCTCCTCCTCATCATCGGCGAAACCATTTTCATAATCATCATGATTATTATTTTCATCATCATCATCATGATCACTAAACATCGTTATATCGCTGTCATCCAGTAATTCTTGGCGTGCTACAAAAAATTATTAATAATTGAATTTTTATTAGTTGTAAAAGAATAGTTGGAAAATTAACTGTGAGAATTTGCATATTGAGCAAAATTATGCACGTGAATTTGCTTAAAACAAAACATTTCAACAAATTATGGAATCCATATGTTTTCATACTTACAAAACGTGACTGAAGGACACTACTAAATGCATATTATAGTGAAAGATATTGTTTATAACAAAATTGTTTGAACAAACTATGAAAAATACGTTTTTTCATATTTTCAACACACGACTAGGAGGAACATGCATATTGAACCAAGAAGATATTATTCATAACTAATTGTTTAAACGAATTATGGAAAAATAAGTTTTTGCCAAAGTGCTAGTACCTTTAGATTGTTGGAGGAAAAATATGCAGTGCAACGGGGTGAATTCTGCACTTATCGTGGTGCAGAAACTGCACCCCGCGCTATTCGTAACTGCCCCGCTCCTCGCCCAGCAGCCAGGTCAGTCACCCAGCTCACGCGCGCAGACGCCGCGCCAAGGGTCTTGGTGGTGACCCCCGGCCGCCCGTACACAGGTACGGGCCGTCGCTGCGCACGTAGTGGGCGCGTCCCCGGGACTGGGAAGAGCGGGGGGGGGAAAGGGGGTTGCAGGGTCTCGTGCGGCGCTCGCGGTCCCTCGGTGCGGCTCACGCCGATTGTTGGGGCTCCGTGGTAATCACCACGTGCAATGAGCCCTTAGTCAATTCCTTAAATCTAACGGGCACTCGCGAACGCGGCTACTCAGTAAGCCGAGAAACTGAGGGTTTCTCGGCCGCGGAGAGTAGGGGGATTCGGTCGTAGGTGCGGGAGGTTTATCAATAAAAACGCGTGACTCTCAAGGTAAATTTAAATAAAGAAAACTTCTTTATTGAGGTGCAAATCGCAACTAATAAATACACTTGCGTTGGTTGGCCGGTGCCCGCCGACGACTTAAAACGCGCGCACGCGCAGAGGGCCGCTCGGCCACGGGGCCGAGTATTCGCTCGCTCGCGGAATTACAAAAGGCGCGACTTACGGTTTGCCGCTCGCTCGTAGTTCTCGCCCGAAGGATGGTAGGCGGGCTCGCTTGCTGCTCTCGTCACCGCTGTCATCTGGGTCGCTGGTCCTGGCGCACGCGCTCGCGCTTGGCTCGGGTGTGCGTGGTCGCGCCTGCACCTTTCGCGGGGCGAGGATTGAGTTGCCCCGCGCGCCCAGGGAAAACGTCGTTTCCTCCGGGCAGGTGTAGCGCGCGGAGTGTCGTCGGGGTGGTGTGGGGACGCTCACGCACACACGCACACACTCACTCGAACCGTCGCGTCGCGTCGCGGATAAGGCGAATTAACGGCGCGTGCTAATTCGCACGCGGGTCGGCACGAGAGTGAGAGTCCTTCCATCTTCGCGGGGCTCGCGAGGCGGGAGGTCCTCCCCTCTCCATCTTTTCTCTTGCTCTCTCTCACGCGACGCGCACCCCCCGAAGGGCCGCGGCGCGTGCCCACGTCGATCGCGCGATTCGCGCGCTCGCGCCCGCGCTTCCGGCTCGCCACGTGGCGATCGCGCGATAACGAGTGCTCGCGAAGCACTCGTTACAGCAGATGAAACGAATTTCACAATTTGTTCATAAATAATTGTTTAAACAAATTATGCAAAATACGTTTTTGTCAAAACGGTAGTACCATTAGTTTGTTGGAGAAAAAAAATACGCGGATAAAACGAATTTCACAATTTTTTGTTAAAAAATTTTTTGAGAATTTATGCAAAATACGTTTTTGTCAAATCGGTAGTACCATTAGATTGTTGGAGAAAAAAAATACGCAGATAAAACGAATTTCACAATTTGTTGTTGAAAAATTTTCAAACAAATAATGAAAAAACAAACTTAGTAGTAAAAAGTTTATCAAGTGGTGAGGTCAAAGATTCAATGATTTAATCAATTAGCTCCAATTATCTGGAAAAATGTACTCACCAAGTATATTTTCGAAGGCATACATCAATGGCCTTAGAATAGCTATGTTCTGCATATTTCTATCTTGAATGAAATTAGCAGCAGCCAATACTGCATCTTCGCAATCTCGGAAAAATAACCTAAAAATAACCAAATGAACTCTCGTAAGAGTCGTTCTATCGACATATTATTCACTCGGCGCCGCCACACAAAATCGCATCTTCTCCAAACACATGGTCTCTGTGCATTAATTGCAAGATAGCTTGCAATACGAATAATAACTTGACACAACACACGATCACTGTTTCTCTCCATTTTTGGTAAATGCAATGTACACTAATACACGCTCGGAAAATTAATGAGGTCGGCAGTGTTCGAAACCTACGACTACTATGAAGTTTTTGCCACTCGCCCACTCGAGCCTCTCTCACTTTTTTCGGAATCCCCGCACCACCTATCCAAAATGCGAATTGTTCCACTGGACTTGGCTAACAATTAAGAAGGCGCATGAAGAGAATGATTTAGACGTACATCTGTAACAGTCGAGATACGTTACACCAGAAAACCTCTGTATCGGGGTTCATCCGACAAATGTACATTGTGTTGTCACACGTCAGCCCACACAGGCGAGCGTCTCCACGGGGTACAAAGTCTCACTCGAAGCGGGTCCCCCCTATTGCCCATTCAAGGTTGAAACTGATATATGCCGAAAAGCATTTCAGCGTAACATGCAATCCGTTTGCTTTTCAAGAGGAAGAAAAGTCTCACTGTTCTCCGGGCCCATGTCCAGTATTTTATGACTTCCATATGCCATTGACGCAAACATCCACCATATGTACGTAAGAAACTTTCACCGCTACAGTCAGAAGAAGCGCACCCTGTAGGTGCAAGGGCGAGGGCCTTATCGGCCATTTCTCGCAAGTGGCTTATTTGACAAGAATGAGCTTTGTCCCTAGTTGCCGATGTTTTGGAGGGAGAAAAATGACTCTCTAGAGTCTTAGAAACTTTCTTTCCGAATGTTTTGGGCACTTCGAAAATCAGTTTACGTGAGTCTTTAGAAAGGGATACATCTCGGGAGTTTTCTTTTCGGGTTAAAAATGATTGCGTATAACAGTTTGGCCGAACTTTTTGAAGATTTGTTTGACAACGAGTCAGACAATAGTGGTCAAAGTGCTAATGGTAATAGTGCCACTTACACTAACACAAGTATTGACAATACTGTTACAATACCCCAGTATAGTCAAAATAGTGCTGCGTTTGTGTCAACTTGTCACTCGAATTTTAATGACATTTCGAGTGATATTTTCAACAGCGAGTTGTACAATATCTGTGACAGTATTGACAATACTGTTACAATACCCCAGTATAGTCAAAATAGTGCTACGTTTGTGTCAACTTATAATCCGAATTTAATTGACATTTCGAGTGATATTTTCAACACCGAGTTGTACAATAATATCTGTGAAAGTGTTCAAGATAATGTTATCATACCACAGTAAGATCAAAATAGTACTGAGTTTGTAATGTGAATTTTGATTATTCATATTACAATCAACAAAGTGCGGCAAATGCGGATAATAATAATGTGGCCCCCAGTGATATTTATACAAGTACCAATTGGTACGATATGGACAGCATATCAAGCGCGTTGAATGCAGGATCGGAAAGTGCACAGTTAGAGAAAGAAACAGTGTCACCCATCGATGATGGTGATGATGATGATGATGGTGATGATGATGATGATGATGATGATGAATCAGCTAGCTCGTATTAAAGTGATGATACAGCTACATTCATCAATCAGCCTGTGAACCCAATCTCTGCACTAACAGAGCTTTGTAATATAGTACCGACGGCTACTATATCAGATAAAGGTGTCTCCATTCATAACAGCAGCAACAGCACCACCACCACTACCACACCCGCATCTAGCACCGTATGTAGTGAAGTTTTGCCAAAAAATTACAAGAGGAAAAATACGGCGCCTTTGGAGAAAATTGAAAACGTGCCTAAAAAGATGTCCCGGAGCGTTATACCTTTTAAAGCTAGTCTTACTGGCAGAACAGCCCTTAAAGACATAAAAGATCAAATGATTGCATATCGCGAAAGAGCGAAAAAAATTGGCGATACAGAAATCGATAAATTTTTCGAACCATACGCGTTGAAAAACAAAGTAAGTAGAAACGCATGGCTGGGGATTTCGCAAATATACACCGAAGTGGATCCGGCAGCTATATGCGATCGTCTACCTACAGCAACAACTAATAAAAAGTTGGCTGCTGTAGACATGTTCATGTCTTCATCCTACAAAATGATGAAAGCTTCCATCATTTTGCAGCAATTGGGTTATGCATTTATGTGTCTGTCGAAAATCAGCTTAGATGAGAGAAAAGAAAATATTACGTTGCATGAATACAGCTTATGGGTCCATGTCCATGAGATATTGAAGGCCGACATAGAGATATTAAGCATGCCAATCCTTGAGCTGAATGAAGAAACGTTTTTCAAAAGTCTAACGATGAAAAAGAGACATATCGTCCCACTAGAACACCAAGATGGAATGATCGAGAATCTTTCGTACGAGGCGCCGTTCCTCCTCTACTTTGCGCTACAACTAATGAACAAGATAACGGCATAGTAAGTTTTCATTTTCATAATAACTTATTTATAAAGATTTACACGTTTTAAAATTAATTTTTCATTTTTCCCTCATAGCCAAGCCATGTATAGTATGAGCTTCCTGACAAAGACCATACAAGGCAACGTGGAGAGCGATGCATATCTCCAGAAGCTTTGCTGGACTGCAAAAGCCGCGGAAAATACATTCGACTTCCCGTTCAATGACCCAAATTTCCAAGCATTCATAACGAAAGAATGCTACAGGAAAATTATTGGCCGATGCACCCCCAATACCCATGCACGTAACGTCAGGTGCGCGCAATACCACACCAAACAGCTGATTGTGACGTCAGCACTGTATTCGAGGTGCCCCTGACCTTGAACCTAGGACTCAAAGGGGTGATCGAGGGCCCAGTGGGGTCCTCCTCCACGAGCCACACCCCACAATACCACGATCACCTGCGCGTGACGTCAGCACCGGCCGCGCTATCCTACCCCTTACACTACTACCATTCTTGTGTCCCTGCCACAGCGAATGACGTCCGTAAGTTTTAGTAGTGCAGTCTGAGTGCTATGCCCGGCTCGAAAGCCTAACTGGAACTCATCAAGTAGATTAGCTTCGATGTAAGCAGTGATATGGTCCGAGACGATAGCGAGGAAGCTAAACAGAGAGATGGGCCGGAAATCACCCAGGCATGTGGGAGAGGGCACCTTGTTGAGAGCCAGAACAAGGAATTGCTACTAGTTGCAAGGATAGGCAGACTGGAATAACGACATGTTGAAGATTTTATCAAGATACGGCCCAAGAGAAGGGAGAGCCGCATGGACAAACCTCTGAGGAATCTCATCGATGCCCATAGCCCACGACCTCTGTCTGACGATGACTTTCTCTAGCGTCTGTAGCGTGATTTTAGCAAAGCTGGAACCAGCCAAGTGCTCCGGAAGCTTAGACAGGTAATGAGAAGGCGAGGGAGCCTGAGCGTCGTAAGAGAGTGAGGCAAAGTGGGCATTAAGATCATCCCCCGAGAACTGCGACACGCCGCTATCATTATCCGGGCAGATTCCCAAATGCTTGAGTTCCTTCTTGGGGTCAGAAAGCCCCTTGATACGGTCATAATAGTAGTCAAGTCGGGCAGATTCTACGAGTGTGAGCAGATTCTACGTCGGTGAGTCTCGTAGCGTACTCGTCTGTACTGAAGCAGGTCTATGTAGAGCACAGTGCGTTTGTAGCGTCTGTGAACTCGGTTGGGAGCTGGGAGTGCACGTTGGTAAACCAAGGGTGTTGACGTTTTTGCTTTCTCAAAGAGAAAGCTTTGTAATGGGGTAAAAATCGACCCATCGAATCGGACTTCGGGACCTCGAGTTTCGTAATCTACGGGTCGATAAACATGGAAATCCGAAAATGTCTCTATGTATGAACGTACGTACGTACGTGCACTTTTTTTATCGTACGATAACTCTCGAAGGAATTGTCCGATCTTCCTGAAATTTTGCACACAGGTTAGTTGCCGCAAAATCTCGGTCGAGTTAAATTTTCAGCCAAATCCGTTGTTTATTTCTCCAGCAAACGTTGCTAACGTGTTTCTGATAAAAGCTCCAAAAATCATCATCAATGCACGATGGGTCTCCAATTCTTCCAACGATCGATGAAAATCGATAATACATTCATTTTGGAACAACCATTGTTTATTCTCCTAGCAACCGTTGCTATGGAGATACAAAATTCAGCTTCTGACTGACTTTTTTTGGTCGTTCGATGACTCTCGGAGGAATAGTCGAATCGTCCTGAAATTTTGCACACAGGTCGGTCTCCGGAAGATGTGAACTGAGTTCGGTGTTTAGCAACATCCGTTGTTTATTTCCATGGCAACCGTTGCTAGCGTGTTTTTGATAAGTTCCCATATAATTCATGATAAATTATCATTTGGGTTTGTATATTTATGGGATTCTATAAGAATCAAAGAGACATTTCCCGTAGAAACCATTGTAGATGTCTCTAGCAACCGTTGTTTATATCCCTTGCAACCGTAACTAGGGAATGGAAAAAGTCAGTTGGAGGTCCATTTTTGGAACTGTTGATGACTAAGAAGTAAGAACATCGAAGCTCCGACATTTACCAAAGAAACCGTTGTTTACGTCCTTATTAATCGTTAATATGGAGTGGGAAAAGTCAGTTAGAGGTCCATTTTCGGAACTGCTGACGACTAAGAAGTAAGAACACCGAAGCTCAGATATTTACCATAGCAACTGTCGTTTACGTTCTTAGCAACCGTTAGTATGGAGTGGACGAAATGAGTTAGAGGTTCATTTTGCTTTCTCAAAGACTGGTGATTAATGCAAGTTGAGGTTCAATTGCAATACTTTGAGAAAGCATACTGCTGAGGCACGTGGCAGCGGTTTTTTTCTTGGTCTAACTTTTTTGACGGGGCGAAAATTTCAAGTACAGTGTAGATGTGAGAGTAGAGGCAGTCAGTGGGAAATGCGCAACCTGAGTCATCAAGAGCTGACCAATCACAGCCACCAAGATAATCAATAAGGGCTTTCGGATCAATAGATTTAAAATTGCGATATGAGCAATCGGACTGGATGACTTTGGGAACTGAAATATCAAGAGTGGCAGCGATCAAGTCATACCCTGCGATGAAAGGAGTGTCTGATTTGTAGAAGTCAAGGACTGTGTCAAGTTCGTTTATAATGCAGAGGTCAAGCCAGGTATCGGATTTGGGGGTGAGGTGAGTGGCACCATGAGGAACGAGCGCAAGGGAGTTCTCCTTCAAGAACCCACGTAGGATAAGCGCATCAGGGCTTGACGATAGCTGATCCGCGTTGAAATCACCAAGTATGACCTTGGAGCTATGGTCGTGCATATGCGTCAAAAGGTCTTGGGAAAGGTTGGTTCCCTGCACAAACGGGGCATATGGGGGGTGATAAACCACACCTGTGAAAATACGATTACCTCCCCTGGGAGTGATCTCGCAGAGGATGTATTCAGTGAAAGTTTCTTGCTATGTCCAAATTTCAGTCGATGTGCAGAATATAGTAGCGGAAACCGAGTTATGGATGAACAAAGCGACTCCACGTCCAGTGGTTCTGAGATCACGCCTGAACAGAGTGTAGTCTTCAAAAGCAATGATATGATCCTCAATATGGGGGGCCAGTTTGGTCTCAGTGATAGTTATTACATGGAAATGGGGACAAGAGGCCATGAAACGTCTTATCTCTCCAATGTAAGCCCCGATGGAGTTTGCATTGAAGTGGCAGACACGGAGTCCCTCCCTCATGGCCGTTGTGGATTTGAGCAAGGAATGATGATGCGAGTTAGAGAATGAGGTGTTAGAAAGTGATTGAGGCGAAGAGATGTGAGGTGGTGAATGTGAGGTGAGAGCGAGACAATAAGTAAATGTGACATGAGTGAATTAATCCGAAGAGGATAAAAAACTTTTGAGGTCGAGCGTCGATTTGATGCGGTTGGCAGTGTCTCCCTCCTCCCTTCTGGCAAACATGGCTCCTTGATAGATGAACGCAGTGCATTCACCGTCCTGACCATTGTGCTCCCTGAGCTTAGCACGTACGGTACGATGGATTACATGAGTTTCTTGGGGCAGAAACTCATTGACGTTTAGTGGGAGATTTTCAATGGGGAGAGTCACTCCCGCTGCCTCGAGCAGATCATTGCTGATGCTAGAAGTCATAACCTTCCCTTTCCTAATTTTGGCTCGAATGATGTTAGGAATGTGTGCTGGGGAGTTAAGGGTGACCACCAGCAAAGGCCTGCGGTAAGGAGGTGGCGCCGAAGCGGACTGCTGCGCTACCTAAGTCGTGGCACTAGGTGAGTCGCTTGTTGCGACCTGACGAGGACGATTGTAACGAGCTGTTACTACGTCCGAGGACGACAGTCCACTGTGTATAGTGATAAGAGCAGCAAAGGCAGAACAAGCAGAGCGAGTTATTGATGCGCTCGAAGTTGCGGATTCTGGAGTCAGTCTCCGAAGCAAGAGTCGCAGCAAGGTCTCCAGATTTAAAGGCAGCGCTGCCTGAACTGATGAGGAAGCGAACACGCTCCTGACGCTCACGGATTTCAGCCATTGTAGACTCAATGCTAAGCAAGCAAGACACCTGGGACTCTACCCTGGATTCCGTCGGCTGACAAGATCAAGAAGGGTCTGTGGGTCGCACTGGATTTTCGCAATGGACGATTCCAAGAAGTCAAGCTTATCAATCTTGTCGACCTTGGGTGCGGCAAAAGATGTCATCGCGCTGGTCGTTTCTGCAAGGAGAGAAGGAGCTGGACCTGGATTGTCCGCCAGTGGAGCCGGGAAAGGACACATTGTCGGGCGAAATGGGAGTGGTGGACAGTGTTGGGTGTCCAGGATCAGAAGCGCTGCGTTGATCACCACCAGGGAGTTGTGCAGCTTAGGATGAGGCAACTCCGTGAACAGGAGCATGGTAGGTGTAGCAGCGAACAGGTTTGTCATAAGACTGCACTGTGATAAATGCCATGCAGCATTTATGCCAGCGCTTGGCACAGAAAGCGCACGGGTTAACGTGCATATTACTGTGCGATGGCTTATTGCACTCAGCGCAGAGCAGCAGGTCCTCCTGTCTCTTCTTACGCATCGCACCATTATCAGATGGATTAGCCTTATCGGTTGGTTAAACAGTCGATTTCAGTGGAGGAGCCATATCAGGTCCAGCGAGAGGTCAGAGATGACTATAGAAGAATAAAAAGAAAAATGATAATGAAACGACCTTAAGTTGTAGATACGACTGCAGCCGAAAGGCAAAAAATCAGCTGCGGGCGCACTGCAATGCAGAGTAGGCCTGATGACGTTCGGTGGGCCGAGCGTGGAGCGAGGCGGGCGGGCGGGCGGGCGCACTGAGACCATGGTGGGAGTAGAGCGGGGCGGAGCCAAGGCGGCCGACGACGCGATGAGCGCTCACGCTATAGGCTGTCGATAAATTATCGATTGAGCCTAACGGTTGATAAGGAAGGTTGGAGACCACATGTTTCTGAGTAGACGTCTTCTGGCTTAAGACATTTACTCTCTACTCTTGGTTGAACCTTTTCTAATTTTCCCTGCACAAAGGAATCTTCTCAAGATTCTGGAAGGAGGCTCATGTTCTCCCGCTAAAGAAGAAGGCTCTCCCGTTGTCGCGGTCAAACTTTCGTCCGATTGCCCTTTTGAGTTTCCTGTCTAAGGTAATTAAACAGATAATTCACGACCAAGTCATGGACTATCTTACAATCAGAAACATCCTTGATCCTAGACAGGCTGGTTCCTGTCTAAACCACTCAACCCAAACTTCACTGTTGAGATTAACAGAGGACATTAGACAAGGCATGGATGAAAAGAATAGCTAAGAATCTTGGCAAATCGTCGTAGGTTACCACGAATCTTCGGGTACCACAGGGGTCAGTCCCTGGGCCGCTCCTCTTCTACATCCACATTAACGACCCACGTGACGAACTTGACATTGTGGGCGTTGAGGGTGTGTTTCAAATTTATACACAGGTCCCCTGGATAGGCTGGCTGAGGGTACAGCACCACTTGAGAGAGCGGCCGTGGCTGTGTTGGAATGTGCTGATACTCACTGCTGGAAAAACTCAGGCCATCGCGTTTTGGTCAGGGTATTATATTAATCTCCTGCTCAAGAAAGCATTCTATGTATCTGGCATTGGGATCGGTAGGGCTTGTGTGCCGTTCTCTGGCACGGTCAAGGATCTGGACGTGAGGCTTGACGAAACTCTATCTTCGCGTCAAAACACCGATGCAGTCACAAAGAAATACTATAGAACCATGTATTGCTTGCAATTCTTTCGTAAATTGCACTGAGATCTTGCACAGACTCTTATCAAAGGCACTGTTGTTCCCTGATCTTGATTACTGTTCTGCGGTATACCTTGATACATCTCAGGGATAAAATGAGAGAATACAGGTCCTACAGAATTCATGTGTGGGGCATATTTTTGATGTGAGGAGGGACGAACACATCACACCTTAAAGGGCCGAGTTGGGCTGGACGCGCACGGATATTAGAAGGCAATATTTCATGGCTGTACTTTTGTACAAGATCCTGCGCATTCGACAGCCGGAGTACCTTCTGATCCTCTTCACTAGGTACTAGGCCTTCCAGGGGTGATGCACCGGAACTCTCAGTCCCCAAGATGAAGAACGATTTTGGGTTGAATTCCTCCCAGGTGTAAGCGGCACGCCTTTGGGACTCCTTCCACTCCCCTAATAGAAACTTTCCGTCCTTGTCAAACTTCAAACGAGCCAAAAAAAAGTAGTTTTTAGAGATGACCGAATGAGCTTGACACTTTTCATGAAGATTGAGATATTATCTATGATGACTAGTTCGTATAATCATTTATTAATTTTCTGACACGTTATCTGCAATAATAAGTACACTGAGGGAAAGGTGGAGCCTGATGCGCGCTGATGTACGGAGCCTGTATAGCTACGCCGAGTGGAGCCACGCAGGCGATGCCCGACGGAGCTGTCACAGCTCCGTCAGTCCACGCCGCTTCAGGCTCGAGTGCAACGTTGCCAAACGTCTCGCATGCAAATTCTCTCACTTTTGATTTGTCCTTTTGAGGTTTCACTTGTTCTCTTGTGTTTTTCCCGGTTCATCTGAATTGTGCAATTGACAGACAAGTTTTCTGTTTAAAATTCATACACAAAATAATTTTGTATTCATTATTGATTGAATAGGTTATGAAAGTGATTAAATTCGAAACTTCTAACAAAAAGTTACAGAGGTAGATGGTTAATAAACTCATACCATTATGAATAATCATTTTTATCGTCCACATATTTCAAACGACGAATGAATTCATGTTAGTCGGGCTTGGTGGACTATCCCAAAGTTATATTGCGAGAAAGAAATTCCACGCTCCCCGGGCTGGATTCGAACCAGCGTCCTCGTGATCTCTGTTTGGTTGCGCTACTATCTGCGCCACCGGGAAGACGGCAGCTCACCACATTCCTGGAGCATGGATTTATTCTCTCGCAATATCACTTACATACACGATCGAAGATTCGAGTTTCTATATAGTGAGGGATAACTTGCCGATCGAAGAAGAAGGCCTGTTAGGAAGCGATATCTCCAGAGAAACCGAAGCAAAAATACGAGAATAATGCGCTGAGAATAACTTCGGGCGTAATTTGATTTCCATTTTCAAAAGAAGTAACGCTGAAAGCAATATCAGCTGCAAATATTGAAGTTGTGAAGACAAATAATTTGAATCTAGGATACATCCCTCTATTGAATTTAGAACCAGGAATCGTTTTGAGAGAATATCTGGCTTTAAATTATAAAGGATAAGCATTAATACTTGCGTACAACGCTCTGGCAGAAAAAGTTCGAATGAAAATTCCGTATGTAGAGTTAGGAGACTTTGAAGTAATGAACGAAAATTACAAAATCATATCCGACAAAGCAGGAAAATACTCTCAAAATTTAAACACGAAATTCTCATGTTCTACTCACAGACACATATTCAAGAGAATGGAGAAAAAATTATCGAAAAATTTGCTGATCTACTGTCGGATATGTTGGAAAACAAGTCCGAAGAATAAACTGATCAAGAATTACTAGATAATTTCGTCGAGGAAATGGCAAACACATTACTAGATACAAATGCGTAAGAAAAATTCGAAAATTAGTTTAAAGAGAAATCAGAACCTCAAAGTCAAAAAACTTCTTCTCAAATTCAAACAAAGTCCACTGAAATTTTGAACGAATCAAAACATCTAAGAGAGAAAAATACTCCGCAAATCGAAGATAATTATACGTTGTGAGATAATTATACGAAAATACATTAGGAGTCAGAGAATCAATTGGAGGAAAGACGGCAAATTCAAAAAACATCAATCGGAATCGATAAAAATTCACAAGAATCTATATTAAATCATGAAGAAGAAATTTGAGAAGACGTTAAATTTGTCATTGACTTGTTCGAGGGAATTTACGATACATTTTACGGAAGGAAATTAGAAATCAGAGAATGAATAGGGAATGTATTTCAGCACTTGCACGGAAACAAATTATTTAATGATATTAGAGCACACTCAGAAGAGAAAATTAATAACTCATATGATGAACTGCTCATGGGTGAAAGTAAACAAGAGAAAATTATGCAAACAAGAGACTCCCTCAGACTCATTAGAAATAATATCGTCAATATAAAGAAAAATGCAACCGAAAATAGAGAAGACAGAGTTAATAGGATAACAAATGTTCTACGCTTAGAACATCTGACATCGAAGGATACCACGACATATTGTAACGTTCACATTTTTTCGGATAGTCCCCGTTTAATGTGCGAACGCACTGACACGGTCGCCAGATGCTTAAAGCGCATCAAACTGTCCTTGAAAAAAGGCCATTTGCAAATTCTTTAGATTCAGTGACTGTTTAATATCGATAAATTCGCATTCTACTTTACTTTGTAATTAAAACTTAAAAATTCAAAATTCTTCTTAAGTTGAATATAATAGAAATTATTATTGGCCATATGAGAATATAATATTAATTAATTGAAACTCGGCGCGAACTCAGGAAACCCTGTACTACGCTCACGACCGCACTCCTACCCGACACGATGCAGGTAGAACCTTGGACGTTGTGCGTATTTTGTACAGAGGAGCTATGATCGTACTCTCATCCGACGCGATTTAGATGACACCTTGATCATCGTTACACTCTCGAGTCATGGAATGAATACATTAAATTCGACGATTACGCCCGACGAGCCTCAGGATCCTTGCACTACGCGTATAATCGTACTCCAACTCAACACTATGCAAGAAGGACCTTGACTATGGTGCGCAATTCGTGCAAGTGAGCCACGATCGCATTCTTATCCGACACTATGCAGATAAGACCTTGATCGCTACTACTCCCCTTCGGCTTTGTTGATTTGACATGAAAATAAATTTTTGTATTGATTTTACATTAAAGATAATTGAAAAAACATTAGTTACAGTAACAAAAATTAATTAATTTATTTGATGATTATTGTACATGTTCAAAGATTGAACGACCCGAAAGCAATCGTTAGACATAGTGAGCAAGGCTCGTGTATGTCACAGCGCGATGTGTTCGCTTCAACGGCCGGCGCAATAATGCATGCGGAGCTGTGAATTGCTCCACTTATATAGGGAATGGTCGTATCGAGTTGTGCGACTTGTTCTACAAATCTTCCGGATGGTATTGATTATTTACAAATTTCTCAAACAGTGTGCACATTATTGATACCTGTAGTATTGCACACTGTTTCGCTTCTATGCATTTATTGATCAATTTGCAACGAAATTCCGCAAACAGCGCACCGACGGATTTCGCACTGCCTAGCGCGTCATCTTGTTCGCGACTTTTCGCAATGAAAAAATGAGTTATTTTACAATATCTCAATAGTGTGCACATCCCAATTAGTTAAACTATTGCATACTGTTGCGATTTTAATCAAAAATCATAAATAATCTTAATTTTATCGATATATATTACGATCGATATATACTACGAATTTTGTCCTCACTAACGTTTTCAGAAACTTTTTTGTTCTGAGAAATAATTGAGAAAGAATTAAGATCACACGTATAGTTTTTTTCAGAGTAGAAGCATCTTTCTGGAAAATTGGTAGCGATCAAGCCAGATTATCGAATATCGAGTACATCGTCAAGAATTGTCGCATGTTACATGTTATTACGACTCTTTCATGTGCCCTCCCTCTCCATCAACTGAAAAACAAAAATTATATTCAGACTTTCACATGCATGAATTCCCAGGAAAAGTGTAACACTCACTCTGGCTCTGGGAGAACTGTCAAGAAAAGTGTATTTCCATTCCCGAGACCTGCTAGAAGCTGCAAAAAGAAATTTTCCGGCGGACTTCCGGTTGGATACCTAGAATTCTACACAAGGCACGGTTACCACGTTAACAAACGAACAAACGAGTGTGTGAAATATTGGAACAAACGAATTATCTGTAACGTTCACATTTCATCGTTTTTTCTGCGTTATGTTGTGAACGCACTGACACGGTTGCCAGATGCTTAGAGCGCATCAAACTTCTTCGAGAAAAGACCATTTGCAAATGCTTTAGATTCAGTGACTGACAAATGTCAATAAATTCGCATTATACTTTACTGTGTGATCAGAAATTCAAAATTCAAAAATTTACTTGAGATGTATCGAATAAAAAATTTTATTGGCCATATGAAAATATAAGATGAATTCATTTGCACATCGTTGATTCTTGTAGTATTGCACAATGTTTCGCTTTTTCGCATTTATCGATTGAATCGCAATGAAATTCGGCAAACAGTGCACTGACGGTGCACTGTTTGCCGACACAGCGACACACGACACAGCGACTTTTCACACTGGAATAATGAGTTATATTACAATATCTCAACAGGGTGCACATCCCAATCAGTTATACTTTTGCATACTATCACGATTTTTGCGATGTGGATGATTCTTATCGATCGAAAATCGATTTTGCGTCAAATTCGCTCGCGCATAAAAGAATTACGTAAACCGATTGGATGAATCGACTAATGAAATTGTATACACTGTCGCTCACATACAATCTCGACATCATATTGAACAAGGTGGAGAATGTAACTTTACTATCTCAAAACTTCAAGATATTCTTCAAACTCAACACTGGCGAGTTATAGGAATATGATTACCAGAAATTTATAGGAAATGTAACAAAGTCATAAATATACAGACAAATATCAGGGAAAGGGCGAGGAAAAACTATCCAGAAGGAAGGAAACGAAACTATTGTAGTAGAGGAAACATTCGCTGTCTGAAAAGTAAAATTACAAGAAGATATAAGAAATCTGACGGAATCACACGCATTTATAAATCATTTTCTGCTATCATTTGAGCTAGCGAGAAAAATTATTGATCTTTTTGCACGTAGAGACTTCACCGTAGTATTTCCAGAAACTATATTCGCTCCAAGACAAATAAAAGGAATTTTCAGTCAAAAAATCCCCATGAATCCCGAACAACTGAGCCCTGCTGTATTTTTTCAAATGACAAACACTGAAATGCGCTCCCAAAATAGCCAAATTTATGTATGCTTGGAAATTCCTTCATTTAGAAAAGTACATTATGAAGCATATGAACCTTCCAATTCCAGTTTTTCAAAGGACAGCATTATATTTAGAGAAATACGCGTTTATCCAACCGCAAGTAAAATTCATGATAATAAGACTAAAATCAACCATTCATTCCTTTTTATCAGTAGAAAAACGGAATAGATGTGAAACATTTAGAAATGTTAAATTAGGCAAACCCAAAAAACCTATGTTAAAAGAAAGAGACTGTGAAAGCGGCTTATTGTATGAAAGTATATTCTGGTATCTTAACTTGTGTTCAATAACGGTAACGGAAGAAGGAGATTTATTGATGATTAAAACTGCAGAACCTGATAAATAGGTATTCTCAGTGAAAGGAATGCACAAACTCATTATCAAATGTTCAGTTAGAATTGATAACAGAAAGGTATTTGATGCAGGAATAATTATAATACCACAAAACTGCGAAGCACATGTTGGAAATAAAATGTACTCCCCGAACGATGATCCAGTGCCTTTCAGAAAAAAATTCAAAATTCCTGGTTCGAATTCAGAAGTTGAAGGGCTCATAATCGAACAAGAAAAAAAACGAAAAGGCTACACGTAATACATGTCAATAATGAAATTTTCAAATCACAAGTAGTTCTAATCATGGTTATCCTTACACTGAGCACAGTCACATTGATTTTAAGTCATTTAGCGTGGAAACCTATAAAAGACACACGAAAATCTTTTCCGGAAGAACCTGCATATGTTCCAGTGGCATCTTTAGACTCTACGTTTTCGTATGTCTTTCCCGGGCCTATGCCACGGAAATTCTCATCGACACAAGTGGAGCACACATACGACTTGCCTTGCACGCTGCAGACAACGTTAACCTACAATAGTATACAATCTGACCGAATCGATATGCAAGGGCGCATGAAGCCGATCTACGACCCCCAGCCCCATCCCCGGCGAAAGCAATAACAATCGGAAAATTGAACATACACGAACGTATCGAACACATCGATAATAGTTTAAAGCAATTAGCTCTCATGTGTATGACGATTAAAAAAAACGACATGAAATTCACTTCTGCAGAACCCAGATACGAAAACAAGGTTCAACATCGTGAAAAATGTATAATCGAGTACATTCTCATCAAGATCACTACGAGGAGGAACACTGCTCAATCGACTGCTACAAAAAACTAGGAAAGTTTGCCAAGAAACAGCTGCCAAGATCTGTAAATAAAAATCTTGAATTCAAAAGAAGCGAAATAATAAACAAAATTCGCCAAGAAGCTCCGTACCTGAAGGTCGAATTCAAAGTAACAAGTACAAAGCAGCCCAAAATCAGCAAAATTCTCGAAAAAAATTGACTGTTACACGCATCACATGTACGAAGTATCCAGTACCAACCGCGTCGTGTGCTACCTATCGTTATATCCGGTAAAAACGATAACCTTCCTCTGACGCGGCATACGCATCAGGGAAGCGCCGCGAGTGCGAGCCGAGTCAGAGTGTGTGTGAACGTATGTGTGAGCGGCGATGACTGTGTGTATTGCTCTGGCGCACCCGGCCGATGTGGAGTAGTGGCGGCTGACCCTGCTCACCCGAGAGAGCGAGCTGTTCATTGGGCAACTGTGGCACGTGGAGAGGGAAACCCAGGTTGGTGACGAATTTGCTCGCTTCCTGTGCGGGCTCCCTTGGATCGCACCTGAGTAACATCGCGAGACGCGGATAAGACGGTTTGTTGAGAGGATTAGGTGCGTGGAGTATTCAAGTCTGCCGCAGACTCTGCATGTTGGAAGAATTGAGTAGCTGATATAAACGCGTCCTGTCAGCGGGTGGGACTGACAGCGCACAGCATTCGGAGCTTGACCTCCGTGCGAGCCGGACGCGCTAGTCCTCGAAACCCTCGAATCGGGAACTTCATCCGCGACTTTGAGCTTGGCACCAGCCTTGTAGAAAGGACGAGAGGTCCAGAGCCGAAGCCGCAGCAACCGATCCAGCCGAGAAATTCCCCGTTGAGTGTGAGTAGTAGAGAAACGGCGTGGTGTGCTCTCACGGAAGCGATCGCGCCGAATCTTTAGCTTTTACCCATTAACGCCCAGGCGCCTCGATATATTGTCAACTTTTCGACGTGATTAATTGTCATGTTATCATCTTTAGAAAAATTAAGTTTTCACATATTTTGGCGTAAAATTTTATCTATTTCAAAATTCGTAGTTAAAATTATTATTAGATCTCTAGGAAAAAAGATATGGCCGATTTAAACTCAAAAAACGTGGAAATTGGAAAAAAAAATTTTCTTGAATTTTTTCATAATGTTATCGAAGTGAAATCGTTTTTTTTATAAAATGGCGGCAATAACGTGAAATTTTCATGAAAAATATTACTTATTCTTTTTCTCGAAAACTATGGACTTGATAAATAATTCAAAACAACAAAAATGTCTTATAATTAGTCGAGGAATACTCTAATTTTTTTTCAAATGTTTTGGCACGTTTTGGAAAAATCAGATTCTTCAAATTTTCAAAAAAATCTAAATTTTATCAAAAAATTCTGAAAAAATTTGTGAGCGTTCTCTGACTAATTCTAAGACACTTAGACGATAACATGACAAATCATTATCACGTCAAAAAGTTGACAAAAACAAGGCGCCTGGGCGTTAATGGGTTAAGACGAGTGTGAGTGGTTCGAGTGTATGAGTGTGAGTGAGCGAGAGAGAGAGAGAGAGAGAGAGAGAGAGAGAGAGAGAGAGAGAGAGAGAGAGAGAGAGAGAGAGAGAGAGAGAGAGAGAGAGAAATACGGGATTATCGAGAAACAACGCGTGAGAGAAAAACGAAGAGAGAAATCTCAGTACAAGATCTTTTGACAATTTTAA
This sequence comes from Aphelinus atriplicis, assembly GCA_020882685.1. Classification (NCBI taxonomy): domain Eukaryota; kingdom Metazoa; phylum Arthropoda; class Insecta; order Hymenoptera; family Aphelinidae; genus Aphelinus; species Aphelinus atriplicis. The sequence goes on from JAJGQD010000006.1 coordinate 5,022,491, forward strand.
CATGGACATCCGTCTATCACGTCTCACTTCATTTGATCTGCCTTACTGATTACTATATTCGACACATTCACCATACATGAAAGACTCATTCTCACTGACGTGGTGGCAGCCAATCCGAGACGCGTTTGTTGTCTGTTTTACTTCACACTTCCGTACCCATGCAAGAACCATGCCGGGAAGCGGAGCACGAGCGCATTCAAGCGATCGAGTAGATAACCAATATTTGATTCTCAGGGTTCGACAGGATACATGCCTGGCACAGTCAACTAGAAGATGAAAAATATTCTCGGTAAACCGGATCATAACACTGGCCAAATATGTTCAGATATTCCAAGCATTTTGTGAGCCAATGCAGAAGTGCTCTAAAACACAATCACTATGACTAAAGAAGAAGTCTCTGAAATTTATTACAAAGACATTCATCAGAAGAATCTAGTATGATACTAGATCTCTTACCTGAGAGAATGATCGTGGAGTTTGTCGAGAATAGAACACCATCAGCGATCAATTGGTCAATCTCTCCAATTCAAGAAATTAGATAGTCAATTATTCGTGTACGTACATAGAGGATGGCCAAATAACAGGGAAATTTCTTCAGTCTGATTACAATACGATTCGATGAGGTTGCAGCTGACGTCATTATACAATCACTTGCTCGATTAATCGACTCGTCTCCAATCTTTGATTTCCTCTTTTTCATTTTCCATCTCCCTATATTGACAGCTTGAATGGGAATCCAGATCAGCATTGGACAGTATAGTTTGAAGAAATGCCTCAAATAGGTTAGATGAGCAAAAGAAAATCTAGAGTTGGACACGACCGACGTCAAATTTTGACGCCAAATTTGGCAGGCTTCGTAATTCAGCATACACGAATGTTCATGAAATTTCATGGGAATCGAACAATTCGTTTATAAGTTAAAAAAAAATTGGCGCTACAAATCCTGAGTCAAATTTGATGGACGCAAAACTTCTTTACAAGTTGAATTTTGACTCCTACTCATTCTATTTTATTAATAAAAATACATTGGTTTTCAGCTGCTTGGCAGGTTTGGGTCTCATTGAAAATAGCGCCACCAATGTAGTTGCTGCAATGCTTGTTTCTCCACTTATGGTAATTATCATCAATAAAATTAATGATTATCTACTCCAACTGTTCCTTGAAATGGAAGCAGGTTCGACTATCAAATTTATTCCTTGAACTTATTGGTGGATATAGTTGTCATGGGAAATGTATCGTAACATTTAATCATCAGAATTTTTATCAAAAAGACGTTAACGAATGATTCGTTTACTATGGTTTTCGAACAAGCTGTGATAGTATGAAATACTTTGGAATGTGGAAAATACACAGCAATCTCCTGAGTCATTAGAAAATCAAATGAACTTTGATAGGACTCATCATATCATTACTTGCAATCAGTGAATTGATTTTTATCAGAATTTGTATTGTCAAAATTCAACTAGTTACTGGACTTCGTATCCATTGCATACAAGACTGAGCATATGAATGTACAGGAATCAGTTCATATTCATTCTATCAAGTTGAAATACATCTCACCCTAATTGATGATGGTGACACTATACAGATGATTCCTCCCTCTCAGTCGAAGCGTGATAAAGTAGTGTTTCCGTGTATGTATTTCGGAAAACCCTGGAATATCAAACCTCTCTGATGGAAGTTGTATTCTCATGAGCAAAATAGTTTCCGTGTATGGATCAATTCATTCAAAACATGTGTAAGTTTCGCAGATAGAACAAATCGTGACAGAAAAATTCATTTCTTCAAAAATGATTGCACTGTAACAAAATTCTAAAAATATCTACTAAAAATCGTGTTTATTCAAGATCTCCTCGTGTCCTTTCACCACTGAACCACCACCACTGGAAGTACCATTGGAAGAGTTGGAGGTAAAAACCAGGAAATTTCTTTTATTTCGGAATCACGGATTTTTCTCAGACTTTTGATTAGTGTTCTACGTTCACATTGTAATGGAGAACCCCGTCACAGATAGACCAAGAAGCCATCCTGCAAACAGCTGGTATCGCGCCGCAGCAGGCGGTTCGGAGAGGCAGCATGTACTCTTCATCTTCATCGTGAACGACTTGCAGGACGCGACGCTCCGCGAGTTCCACCGGCGTGAGTTCGTAAGCGAGCGAACGTCATTTTTGTCCAGGCCAAGAGCTCAAACAATAGTGCATAAGTCTGAGTGAGTCGGAGAGTAGGCAGCAGTGAGCCAATCGAGAGCACGAGAGATGAGCCGGAACGAAGCCGCAACACCGCACGAGCCGCGCGGTCACCTCCGTTCGAGTCCTCGTATGTCAGTCCCATTGCACGGAAGATCGTCTAGTGCTCGACGTTGAGCTGACCTCAGACCACTGTATGAATTTAGAGTGCCGGAGAGACAATCTAACTCTAACTCTAAACTATATTTTTTGTAATAATTTTGTGAAGTATACATACATTACCAAACAATAGAAGTGAAAAAAATGAAGTAAAAGTGTATCTTAATGTTAAGACGATATATTTTTTCACGGAATATGATTAATTAGTAACAACCTTAGTCTAAATTGGAAACTGTTTTATGAGTAATTCAGGGGATAAAGTTGATAAAAATATGAAAAAAATCTAAAATTATCACGATTGACTGCTTAGTGAATATTATTATCTATGGGAACGAAAACACTAGAAAAATTGAAGAGTGTCAAGATGACCATACACAAGAATTATGCTGATGGAAAATGAAAAAAAATTTGAGTTTGTGTGAAATGACCTATTTTAGACATCATTCATCAGAAAATCATGAGCTCCAACAACATATAAATGTGACTGATAAGACAGTCCATATATCAGGTGAGACCTCACCTGAGATGAACCTAAACATTTTTAGTAGTGTTGATACCAAGTGATATATAATTCGCCAATTCATCCAAATTCTATATCAACCCCAATTTGTACATGTTACCAAATTCCATTGTTAGTCCTGTACATTGTACTGTATAATCTGTTGCATTTGAGAAAAAAATGATCTCTGAAAACTCTTCTAAATTCTCACCTGAGATCTCACCCGAGATCTCACCTGAGTTCTTACCTGAGATCTCACCTGACATGAACCTAAAAATTTTTAGTAGTGTTGATACCAAGTGATGATATAATTCGTAATTCATCCAAAATCTATATTGACCCTAATTTTCACATGTTGCCAACATTCAATGTTACTCCTGTACATTCGAAGAAAAAAAAAATGGAGAAAAAAAAATTATCTCTGAGATCTCACCTGACAGGAACCTAAAAATTTTTAGTAGTGTTGATACCAAGTGATGATATAATTCGTCAATCCATCCAAATTTAATACCGACCCTAATTTTCACGTGTTGCCAACGTTCAGTGTTAGTCCTGTACATTCTAAAGAAGAAGAAAAAATATTAAGAGAAATAAAAGATCTCTGAATCCTCACCTGAGATCTTACCTGAGATCTCTGCTGAGATATCACCTGAGATCTCTGCTGAGATATCACCTGAGATCTCACCTGAGAATTTTCAGTAGGGCAGGGAAGAACTCATTTTTCATAACTGGGATTACAAATTCTATATAAAAATGGAACTAGAATCTGTCGGTGAAAGATAGATACATATACTTTTTTGGGAAAGCTTCACTTTATTGGAACGAAAATTATTTGTTCCTGCTTAGCTCTCGCATACCCTTGTTACTACTCTCAATCAATTAGGCTCACATTATATCGATCCCTCTTACGAAGAAAGACACATGGGGCGTTTTGCCTCAATCCTCCCAGCTCTGCGCGCGAGTGCCGAAACATGCCGTTTTCAACTCGTACTTTCGATGCCAAAATGTACCTGAAAAAATGATTCGTTCAATCATTCTCATGTAGTTTTTCCTCAGCTTTCCAACAGTGTAATCAGTCTTCCGGAAATTTTCTATTTTCATCCCCAAAAAATATAAAACATATTGTATCTTAAAAAGTATATTTTCAATATTTTTTTTAATCATTTCAATCGAAAGCTGAGGATTTTTTACGTAGGAAAATATGTATCCCAAAGAGTGCTCGGATGATTTTCTCTGAGAAATACAATGTCGAAAAGTAGACGTAGTGCTACTCCAGCGCACGGAGCTGGAGCGCACTTTCCCAAAGAGTGCTCGGATGATTTTCTCTGAGAAATACAACGTCGAAAAGTAGACGTAACGCTACTCCAGCGCACGGAGCGTGTGAGCGCCAATCATGTTGTCTTTTATTCTTCTGACCAAAGCTGATATGGCTCTGAGAGAATGTTTCAGGGGTAATATCCGGCAAATTTTTTTTTTCTTTTTTTTTATTGGCTTAAATCATGCTAAAACTATCCTAGAATCGAAATCTACAACTCTCCAGTACTGATCTAAACTCAAAATTCGTTTAAATCAATTTTTACTGAACAACTTTCGTATAAGATACATAGCATTTTGAAACTTCAAACGCGTTTTTCTCAAAACCATGTTTTCAAACTCGGCGAGCAGTAGAACTGAAAAAGTTTACATCTGATTGACTTGAAATTTTAACTGTAGCTTTTTCATTAGATTATCTAGTGAAGTACACACCATTTTAGCGATTGATCGACAAAAAAAGAAGTTATAAACAATTAAAGTCAACTTTTTTTGTCGAAAAAAACAATTTTTTTTCAAACCGTCGCCATTTTGCGAAAAAAAATTCTAAAAAAATAATGATGTGTACTTCACTACATAATTAAATGAAGAAGCTACAGTTAAAATTTCAAGTCAATCGAATGTAAACTTTTTCAGTTCTACTGCTCGCCGCGGAGGAACTTTTTAAAAAAGCGGTTTACGGCAATCGCTGCATAGCCGCCATTTTGTAAAAAAACTAACAATGAATTTGTTTCTATTCTCCAAGAGTTGCTTAATCCAATGATATATTATTCATATACCTTAGATCGAAATGTCGTTTAAAAAAAATCATGAAAAAAGCCTTGTTTTTTTGAGCATTTGGCGGATATTACCCCTTAAAAGAGCTGTTCCGATGTAATTTTTTCTCAGCTTCCCAACGGTAGTATGATTTTTTTGAAGAATTTCCATCTTCATCTACAAGAAGATATTTTTCAGAGAGTAATTTGATTATTCTCTGGAAAATAGAATACGCAAGAAAAATTCCGACGCTTTCACTTTAGTAAAGGCCTACTGTTTCATTTCCTATCCGATAGGTGGCTTTCATGGTATTTTCAATAATACATGAGAAGAATTTCCATCTGCTGTAAATAAGATGAATCATTTTTCCATCGTATTATTCTCAAGGCTTTTTTATAAGCCCTTCGAGCACCCACAACTTCGGGCATATTCATTTTTCCATAAGGTCATTAATTGTTTTGGCTTGGTTATTTATTCGATCTTTTTATAAACTACAATGGATTCATCTTGGGAATTGAAATGCATGAATCCTTTGGGTAAAACTGATCATCCGTCATCTAAAGAATTGTAGACTTTCCAATTCCATTGAGAAGTGCATATCCGTTGGTACCAGAAAAAGCAAAGATCTGTTAGCAAAAGCAAAGACACTTGTTGACGATGAATTTACAGACAGAAATCAGATTCATCTTCGACTGAATGTAAAAAAGCAGAATTAGAGTGTAGCGATGAATATCATAAAGCAGGTTTGACAGTCCTCGAAAAAAAGAAAAATAAATTCTCAGAATCAACGACGAAGCAAGATAGAATTCAGTTGCTAACTCTTGCCCCTGAGTATTGGTCTCGTAGGGACTTGATGAGAGAATTCAATTGCAGTGAACGAGAAGCTCAAGGAGCAAAGAATTCAGTAGCTAAGAGCGGAATTTTTTCAATACCGGAAAATAATAATGGCAAAGTATTTCCAGATGAAACTATCAAGTTGGTGGAGGGTTCTTATGGAAGAGATGACATAGCCGTTTTTTATGGAGTTCGCTAAATTCGATAAATTGTTAACTCTAATTATGCATTAACTATTGTTGCTACATCCGCGTGTTCGCCGCCTATCAATGTCTGAGAATAACGCCAATTGCCTAATGTCGAGATATTTTTGTCAAGTTCAATAATTTATAACAATCAACTAATTGTTTATAATATTCTGGTATCCTCATCTATATTTAACACAAACTCAACATTAAACAATCAAGGCATTAGTTCTCGTAACGTATCTGCAAACCGTTTCAAATTTCATAATAAATCAATGGCACAATTCGTGTTAACATAATTAATCAATAAGCTGTTAACATTGTTTATTCGCGATGTAATGATTCGATTTTCATCTTTCAACTTGTATTCGATTCTGGAGATCATGCAAGAATGTCTATTGTAACGCTTTTGTGAAAAATATAATTATCAAGTTCGCGATTTTTTAAGTGGAAATACCATCTTTCAACTTTATTTTCCAAATCGAAACTTTCAGATATCTTGATTTTTTCAAAAGTTATGGATTTTTCCGTAAATGCATGCATTTTTGGGAAGGGGGTATGTTTATTAATAAAAAAAAAATATTTATCCAATTATTTTTCCAAAACCCATAATATGTTCTCAAAGTAGAAGGATTGGAGAGTGTTCAGGAATTTTTTCAGATTTTTTCATTGAAAATTGCACTTTTTAGCCTGTATCGGGTCTCCAGCGACCCACGATACCCAAATGAGGTGCCGAAAAAAGCAATACCCAAATCGGGTTAAATATATAGAGTTTTCCTGCATTGGTTGATAGTACATATTGTCACTGGCTCATGCCCATTAATAACAAATGTAATTATTAATAACTAAAGGGGACACGAGAGAGTGCAATCTCGCCCGGCGCTGATGCTGGGCGAGTTCTCAGAGTCGTGTGTAGGAATTCAGGTGGTGAATCGGGGCCACAGAAACGCGCACACATAAAAGAATAGTGCTTTATTAGCAATCAACAGGGGTACAAGTAATGGGGTAACGCGGCGCGGTCGAATGAGAGAGAGAGAGAGAGAGCAACGCGTGGAAACCAACCTTTGAGTTGCTCGCTGCACATGAAGGACGGCGGCGTGGAGCTTTTGTCGGCGCTCGGGGAAAATGCCGGCGTTCCGGAGCCGGGGAAGCTGGTGCTGAGCACGTGGGCCTCGTCTCGGCCGTGGCGCGGGAAGGCTGCTCGTGGTGTCGGCGCTAATGTCTGACACACAGATACGGGGCACGGGTGCACGCACAGCACAGCACAGCACGTGGCGCGGTCGCACGGAAAAATCCCGGGGAAAGTCGCGTAGGGGATAAGGGCCAATTGCTGCTGTCGTGCTCGCGCTTGGGCACACACTGCCCGCTTCCTGTAGCTGCCGCGGCGCGGCGTGATGTCGCGCTGCTGTTGTCTCTCTCTCGCGCTCTCTCTGTCTCTCTCTTACCTTGTATGGCGGCCGCTGTACACATAGGGATGTTTGCTGGGATAGGGAGACCTCACGGTACAAAGTACCCGTGACAATATCGACCTTCCCTATTCATAAGGACGTATCTCGGGAGTCAGAATGATAAGGACGTATCTTGCGTGAGCGCGAAGTAAGGACATATCTCGGGCGAGCGCAAAGTAAGGACGTGTCTCGAAGGGACGCGCTAAATAATATCTTAGCTCGGAGAATTGCAAAGTAAGAAAGTATCTCAGCGGTTTAAAATGGATTAATGCATTAAAATCAAGTAATGCAGTTCACACATGAAGATAAATTCCTATTATCAATATAAACAAGCTATTCTAAGACCAAAGGTTCGCGGAAACATGAGCTTTCGGAGAATTTTTCCCGATTAATGAGTATTTGCAGGACTATTTTAGATTTTACCTTATTCCTCCATTGTAGATTAAAACAACGTACGCATGCTATGGAAATACTTTATTATTCAATTGACAGGATTAACTACAGTTGAATTGTTATAGCAGTCTTGAGAGAACGTTTTTTTCCAAGTGCAGGTAGGAAATATCGAACAACAAACGGTTCTGATGAATGAGCCGCGGCGCGCCGGTAGCTGTATTCGTGGAAAAGACTTCTGGACTCTCGCCCAGAGCGTCGGGGTTCCATTCCCGTCATGCACCTCTGTAGGGCCAGTTTTATATGGAAAGCGAAAATAAAAACACGCTCCACCGTGAGCATTACATATGATTGTGGCTAGCCAGTTAATTGAATGTAAACTACATGCTAATAAAGAGAAACGAAGAAGAAGATCATCTGTGAACTGTGTCTTGTAACTTGTTGTTTCTATCCGCTCGCGACTTGCGACTGCAACAGAGCCACCGTGATTCCAGGTATATAAATGCCAGATAGGCTCTTGACCATCGTTTCTACAGTGCTTTTGACTCATGAATAAAAAAAATACAGATGCTTCATATTTTGACTCGCCCTCATGATCGCTTTCATGTTTGCCGAGTTTTAATTCTATGCTCGAGATTCATTTGCGGTTATGATCGGATATAATTTTCAATCAAAGTAAGATTCAATATATAGTCGCAATTCTCCGCGAACTGCGACATTATTTCGCGTTCGTCCGAGATACGTCCTTTCTTTGCGCTCGTGCGAGATACGTCTTTACTTTGCGATCCCACGAGATACGTCTTTATTATATATCAATCCATGTTCTCATGATTAATATATATGTAGTTACCGCAATTCGGTGACTTAACCACAATTTCAGAGATAATGAAAACAAAAAATACTCTATACACTGAGAGAAGAAAGGGACGCGAGTGGCGCCGCCGCGAGCGCGGCGGCCGCACCGCCGGGTGGGGGCTCCTCACGGCCCTCGCGCGGGGAGCTCTTGGCTCCCCGCGAGGCGGACGCCAGGCACGGTGTGTATTGCGCGGTGCATATCTGCGCTCAACCGTAGGTTTGTTATGCTTATGATGACAGTTCACTGTTTGAAAATTGTTTCCACATCAAAAGAACCTGATGGAATATGATTTCTAGACATCTTATAAGTGTTTCGAACCACAAAATTGGAAGAAAAATATTCATAGTGGGATAACCCCTTGAGGGGGGATATACAGTTAGAACGAGAAAAAAAACTCATTCTTGAAAATCGTTTTTCAAGGTAGTTTTTATTTAAATCAATCGAAACTTTTTGACAATTATAAGTGTATCCATGTAGTATACAAAAATATTTTTTTTTCAATTTTTTCCAACAAAATGGAGGCCGTTAGATAACGTTGTAAAAGTTGTTCTATTTCGCTTGTGCCGGCTCTCCTGGTCGCAATTTTGACTTCAAATCAAAAAATCAAGAGATTTTACATTGCACTTGCACTTTTGGCGTAACTTTTTCGAAAAAATCAAAATTTTTCCCACCATTTTATCACATTTTGCCATATTTAGTAATAAAATATTACAATGATGTTTAATTTATCTAGAAGGTATAATACTATAATAAAGAGATCATATAAGTTTCAGCTCAATCGGATAATTAGTTTTCGATTTATCACCGGGTTTCAGGAGCGTATTGTACGGGAAATTTACTAAATTTTGATGCAAAAAAAAATTGAATTTTTTGGTCATTCTAACTGTATATCCCCCCTTAATAATGAACCAAATAAACAAAAATTTGATAAAATTGATAAAAAAGCCCGCCAGTACAGATGAAAACTCAATATTGTCATCATAACAGGCCAACGGCTGATGCGCAGGTATACGCAAAACGCATCGCTATACACAGCGCCGGGCCCCGGCGGCCGTGCCGCAGGGAGCCGAGAGCTCCCCGCGCGAGAGACGCGAGGAGCCTCGCTGCGGCGGACGTCTGGCCTCTCTTTCTTCTCTCAGTGTACTATGGACATTCGGCGACCTGTCAATTTGCCTCATATCGTTTTTTTGTGTTGACTTGATCACACGTTTCAAGAGAAAGCAATAATCTTTTACAAATAATATTGGTATGGGAAGACGTGATAGTCATTCTGACTCGGATTCGGAGGTCGAGCATTGGGAGAAGCGATCCCGGCGTCGGAGTCGATCACCACGGAGAAGTCGGCGATCTTATTCCAGAGGTTATACATACTCTCGAAGCCGCCCACCACGGAGGAGTCGTCGCGACTATTTTAGAGAATATGAAAGGTCTCGTTCTCGCAGTCATTCACCCTACTCACGTCGTCGCCGCTTCAGGCGATCTCCTATAAAATCGCCGCGCCGAGCTCATCGTCGGATAATTCGAGCACTCTCGTCGTCCAGTAGTTCCATGAGTAGGTCTGGATCATCGCACTATACACCGCAAGGCACACCGCCGAGGCGTTTTTCTGTGCCACCTGGAGACAAACAGGGTAGTGGAACTCACACGAGAAGTGAGTCAAATGCTACACCTATGCCTGACGATCTTGCACGAGAGGCAAGGCACGTTCAGAGCAAATATTTTTCTGAAAAATTTTTCCAGGTGAAGCACTTCCTTCAACATCAGCTGGGATTCCACCTGAGACATCCATTGCATCGACGGTTTCGAATCCATGTGACATTGATGAGGAAACGCTGCTACTTCTCGGTGGGGATCCCACAAAACCAAAGAAATCATCCACTTCGATTCATTCAGAGGTTTCAAAGAGGTGGACAAACATGATCCTCACAGGTTTGGATGAGAAAGATCAGAAAGAAATATTTGAAAAATACATATGTGAAAACACACTAGATGCGCAGACCCTCAACCCTGAGCTTGCTCATTTTCTTTCGGATTCCGCTGTCAAAAGAGATAAATATTTTAGCATTACGCAGAACCTAGCAGGTACTGCTTTGACTGCACTTGGAAGTGCAATATCATTACTCCTAATGAGTAAAAAATAAGACGCCTGATCATTCGACTTTGTTGTCAACCCTGTTCGATGCAGGAAAAATAGTTTGCCATCTTCACTATTCGCAGCTTTCAGGCAGAAAGGCTTGCATTTTTCCAAGTATACTGAACAAAAACTTTAAAACTGTTTTAGAAAATTCCAAGCCAGATGAATTTCTTCTTGGAAAAAACTTAGGGGAAAAAATCAAGGAAGCAAAAATTTTGGTGAAAATGGGAAATGAATTCAAGCTTTCAGTTTTCCCATCTACGACTAGTAAAAATTCGAACACAGGGAAAAATTTAAATTACTCACGCCCACCTGCGAGAAAAGCATCATTGACCGCAAGACAGGTGGGGTTCACGCAGAAGCCATATCAGAAGAAACCGCCTCAAAAACGGACCTTTCAACCTCGGGCTCAAAACCCCCGCATGAACAACCAGAGACGATAAATGTAAGCAAATCTGCCGGCCGTTTATTGTACTTCTACGAAAGGTGGAAATCCGTAACTAATGATAAGTTCGTTCTTAGTTGCATTAGGGGTTATGAAATCCAAGTCAACTTTGAAGTACACCAGGATCGTATTCCAATAGAATCTATTTATACCAAAGAAGATGAATTAGCGATTTCAATTGCTCTATCTGAACTTATTAAATTTAAAGCTGTTGAGTCATGTAAATACACGAAGGGTCAATATTTATCTTCTTATTTCTTGAGGAAAAAATCTGACGGCACTAACCGATTCATTCTTAACCTTAAAAAATTTAATAAATTTATTAAGACAGACCATTTTAAAATGGAGGGAATAAAAACAGCATGTAAAATTTTGACACAAGGTGATTTCCTTTGTACTTTGGATCTTAAGAATGCTTTTTTATTGGTTCCTGTTTCTAGAGAGAGCAGAAAATATTTCAGATTCAAATTTAAAGGAAAATTATATGAGTTCACCTGTCTACCTTTTGGATATTGTTTGAGTCCATTCATTTTTACAAAAATTATGAAACAAGTTATGGCCAAACTGCGATCTGACGGTCTCAGATCTATAACATATTTAGACGATATTTTGATCTTTGGCTTGAATTATGATGATTGTTTACAAAATTTGTTACAAACTAAGAATTTATTGGAACATTTGGGATTCATAATCAATTTTGAAAAAAGCAGTTGTATCCCTAATACACGCTGCAAGTATTTGGGTTTTATAATTGACTCCATTAGATTCTCAGTAGAACCAACTGCGGATAAAAGGCAAAAAATTCTATCGGTTATTGAAAAACTTAATCCTAGTAGTTCATACAAAATTAGAGAATTCGCTAAAATTATTGGGAAACTTGTTGCATGTTCTACCGGCATAAAATACGGTTTTTTATATACGAAAAATCTAGAAAGAGATAAAACTCGTGCTTTATTCGAGAATTATGGAAATTACGAAAAGAAAATGATGATATCAGCTGATTCTTACAATGATATTCTATGGTGGAAATATGCATTGCCTAAATCTTTTCGTCTCATAAGAAAATTTGAATTTGAGATTGAAATTTTCACTGACGCTTCATTGTCAGGTTGGGGTGCTTCTTGCAATCAAGAAGATGCTTATGGTTTTTGGAATAGTACTGAGAAATTGAATTCTATCAACTATTTAGAACTACTGGCTGTTTTTCTAGCATTGAAAGTTTTCGCTGGATCAGTCAGAAACAGTGAAATTTTACTCAGAGTTGATAACACTACAGCTATTTCTTATATAAATCGAATGGGAGGTACACGTTATAAGAAATATAATTCACTAGCTTCAAAAATTTGGAAATGGGCTGCGGAACGCAATATTTGGTTATACGCTTCGTATATTCCTAGCAAAGAAAACATTCAAGCTGATTATCTATCTCGGATCAAAAATGTTGACACTGAATGGGAGCTAGCTGATCATGTTTTTAATACTATTGTTGATAATTTTGGTAAACCACATATTGATTTATTCGCTTCACGGATTAATACAAAATGTGAAATGTTTTGTTCCTGGCATAAAGATCCAGATGCCTCTTTTATAGATGCTTTCACTATATCATGGGCAGACCTTCATTTTTACGCTTTTCCACCTTTCTCAATAATTTCTAGAGTTCTTCAAAAAATCGTTAATGAGAAAGCGATTGGTATTGTTGTAGCTCCATATTGGAAAACCCAACCATGGTTTCCTATATTCAATGATTTGCTACTATGCAAACCATTGATATTTGAAGCATCAATTGATTTATTAAAATCACCTTACAGATCACTAGTTCACCCTCTGGCAAAGCAACTTACTCTTGTAGCAGGGATCTTATCAGGGAAGCGTATCGTAGGAAAAAGATTCCAGAAGAGAGCATAGACATTCTAATGGCAGGATTTGCAGAAAACACATTGAAACAATACAGGTCTTCTTGGATCGAGTGGAAAAAATTTTGTGAATTTTATAACGTATGTCCTTTTTCTGCATCTGCTATCAAACTGGTTGAATTTTTAACTAAGAAATTGAAAGAAGGATCATCCTATGGTTCATTAAATTCTGCAAGATCCGCTATTTCGCACATTCTAGATAGAAGATATTTCTGAGAACAAAATCTTAAATAAATTTTTCAAAGGAGCTTTTAAAATTCACCCTCCTAGACCTAAATACTCGAAAACATGGGACACAAGCATTGTATTAAATTTCATCTCAAAATGATACCCTTTAGATACACTATCTTTAGATATTTTGACAGAAAAGCTTGTAATTTTATTAGCATTAGTCACAGCTCACAGAGCTCAAACTCTTGCTGCAATAGAAATTAATCAAATCTATAAGAGCATTGATAAAATAGAAATTCAAATCAGTCAAACTATTAAAACTTCAGGACCTTATAAACAACAGCCACTGTTAATCCTGCCTTATTTCATAGAAAAGCCAGAATTATGCGCAGCACACACTTTAGAATTTTATTTATGTAAAACTAAAGATTTACGAAAAGATGTTAGTAAATTATTTATATCTACTAAAAAGCCATACAAATCAGTATCGTCACAAACTATTAGTAGATGGATAAAAAATGTACGTTTTAAGAGCGCTATTGATACAACTATTTTTTCAAGTCATTCAACCCGTCATGCATCTACATCTAAAGCGTACAATAAGGGAATTGATTTGAATATCATTAAAAATACTGCTGGCTGGACAGAGAAATCATCTGTATTTGCGAAATTTTATAATAAGCCGATTATAAGCGATAGAAATGTTTGTTTAAAATTGAGGATTTGTAATCGTGTGTCACGATACATCCAGCTTTACTTTTTGCAAGTTATGTTACTTTAAGATCATTAAATAAAGATTATTGCCCACGATAATCGTTTTGTATCTCTGGAATTCTACATATATATTAATCATGAGAACATGGATTGATATATAATTAACGATCAAACGAACTTACCTGTAAGTGAAGTTCGATCGAAATTATATGAAATCCATGTTCGAAATGATTAACTCCCAACCCTATGTGTTATTCAGACCCCTCCCTAAAATACAAAAGCGATTATACAAAATCTAAAACTATGAGGCAAATTGACAGGTCGCCGAATGTCCATAGTATAGAGTATTTTCTGTTTTCATTATCTCTGAAATTGTGGTTAAGTCACCGAATTGCGGTAACTACATATATATTAATCATTTCGAACATGGATTCCATATAATTTCGATCGAACTTCACTTACAGGTAAGAGTCCCCATCAAATTGCCCAGGCACTGTTTTGCCCGCCAATCAAAAACGGGTCACGTGCTTTTTGCCCGCCAATGAGGGCATACCAGGTCAATCAGCTATTGGAACTTGATCGATAAAGAAGTTTCATATTTTTTCCAAATAACCCAAATAACCCAAAAATCCATGTTCTGCAACTTCAATTAAATCAATATTTTGCAGAGAGCTTTCAAAACTCTTTAGGACATTTTGATATTCTCCTTCGGTCATAACGCGATGATGATTTCAATTAAAACTGCCTTACCGACCTTATCGATCTTACCCCTATATACGTCTCAGCTCATTGGCGGGCAAAAAGCACGTGACCCGTTTTTGATTGGCGGGCAAAACAGTGCCTGGGCAATTTGATAAGGTCCGAAGTTCGTTTGATCGTTAATTATTCTGCCGCCCGAGATACGTCCTTATTTCGGGACTCTCCGAGATACGTCCTTATGAATAGGGAGGGTCGATATATTATTAATATTATTGTATGTAATTGAGAAATTGAGTGGCGAGCATGAGAAAATGCGCCTCGTCGGACTGGGCCGCGCTATCTTACCCATTCAAGCTCGAGCTTGGCACGGCGATTTTCTCATGTTTTTTCAATTACTCGAATAAGTATTCAGGAAGTTTTTTTCATGTGTAACTCCAAATAGTACAGTGGAGTCTTAAAAATTAATATGGATTACCATGGAGTACTACGTAAACAAAGAAGTACTCAAGAGTTCCACGGAGTACTAGAAAACTAAGGGAATACTGAATAATTTAGGGAATACGTAGTCGTTATCGACTCTTTAATAGACCGATTTTGAAATTCTGTGAAGTTTAGTCTATTGAAGCTTAGCTCAATACATATCAGAAACCATTTCTAAAATTATCAATCGACCACATTAACCTATTAGAAATTTCAATTAGAAAAAAAATCGCGAAAGAGCCAACTGTTCTACACGTGCAGTCAATTTGGCACTTAGGGCTTATAGGGCTTATAAAAACTATTAAATTGGCATTAAACTAAAGTCTCCATCATATTTCCATAATATATATTTATACACAGCTTTCAACATTCGATTCTAGAATACATAAAATAACTACAGCCAATGCGACACCCCTGACGGTTTTTTGCGAACAGTCTCTTGAAGCTTATCTCAATACCTATTAGGAACCATCTCTATAGTTATTATCCGACTACTTAAACCTATTAAAAATCGTAATTAAAAAAAAGCGCAAAGAGACTCAATGCACAAAACGTGCAGTGAATTTGGCACAATTTCTTAATCATTTTTTACAGTCTAGAAAGGCCTGCAGCGACAATCAAATTGGTATTAGAATAGACTCTCAATCATGTTTCCAGCGATATTTAAACAAAATTTTTCACATTCAACTGAAAAATAAACGTCTAAATCATAGTGATATGTCTATCAAAATATTCAACGATTGAATGTCTTTCCATTTATAAACGTATAAGGGGCTACATGGGCTTCACATTTTTTTGCGAAAAATAGCAATTTGAGTAGTCATTGAGAAGTCATTGAATGAGTGATGTTAGAGGACGAAAAAAGAAGCATTTAAGAACAACAGAATTGAGGACGAGAAAGAAAGAAGACTACAGGAAGAGCAAGAACCGACTCATCTGAATATTTGACTTTCTGACGTGAGTGAAGATGATGGGGGTGGAAGAGAAATTTCTGACATTGCGGGAATAGAGAGTGGAAGAGAGAGATTTAGATTTGATTTAGATTTGATACGTTTATTCGTGTACATTATGTTGTACAATATCGGATACAGTAAATGAAAGTATACTTTAGGGTAAAGAGTCGACTAAGAATAAACGGAATGGTAGGGATAAGTAGATGTTAGTGTGATCGGTTGCAATGATAGTGAGTAAAGAACAATATATAAATGAATGGTATATGACGTAAGTATCAAGAGTGATGCCTTCACTGTCAAAAATATATTTGAAGATGTGATGCTTGAACATGGCGAATGAGAGATACCATAGATGTATCCGATTCCCGTATTGAGGATACACTGAATAAGAAGATCCTGCTTACTGGAGAAGTCGCAGAGCACTAGAGAACAGTGGTCTACCACGGAAAACAAAAGTGCCTGAATAAGGTGCTTTCTAAGCGTAAGGATGGTGCTACGCCTGAAATGGTGGAAGCGGTACTTGAGCGAGTTGGCTTTTTTGCAGATGAAAAGTACATGCAACTTCCAATGCAGTTTGGCGTCAAACACAATACCCAGGCTGCGTGCAGAAGATTTAATTGGAACCGGGGTGCCATTCATCACTATAGAGTGGTTTTATGCCAAACTAGATAATTGATTGATGATAGAACTTAGTACAAAATACTATTACTTTGGTTTTCAGAACATTGAGATTGAGATGATTGAGAGCGGCCTATTCAGTGATGCGAGAAGCAACTCTGCTTAAGGCAGTGAGCGCCGCGTCAAGGTCAGATAGGTTGCCCTGGAGATACACCTACAGATCATCTGCATATTTGATGTCAGGAGGGTAGTCTCCAGCCACATCACTTATGTACAGGGCAAACAGCAGGGGACCAAGAAATGAGCCTTGAGAGAGAGAGAGAGAGAGAGAGAGAGAGAGAGAGAGAGAGAGAGAGAGAGAGAGAGAGAGAGAGAGAGAGAGAGAGAGAGAGAGAGAGAGAGAGAGAGAGAGAGAGAGAGAGAGAGAGAGAGAGAGAGAGAGAGAGGAGAGAGAGAGAGAGAGAGAGAGAGAGAGAGAGAGAGAGAGAGAGAGAGAGAGAGAGAGAGAGAGAGAGAGAGAGAGAGAGAGAGAGAGAGGAGAGAGAGAGAGAGAGAGAGAGAGAGAGAGAGAGAGAGAGAGAGAGAGAGAGAGAGAGAGAGAGGGATGGAAAGCAAGTGATGACGAAAATGAATGGGATGAAAGGAGGGGAATAGTTTCGAACTGGGGCAGGAATATAAAAGGGGTGGGGTGGAGGTTGATACGGCAGTAAAAAAGTAGCTCATCTTAGAACTGAAAAAAAGATGGACAGGCTTGAGCCTGCATAACCAGCTGGATAGAGAGAATGCGGGAGTGGGGTCTCCTCAATTACGGGATTGGCGGATCTGGTGGATCAGTATGGTCCCCACAGAAGAAATGCTCACATGATACCGTGGGGCCACTGGCTAGGCAGCTAATACACTCGCCACATTTACCAAGAGAATCAAATGCGCAAAGAACATTCATAGAGAAGCAAATTAGATCCATGAGTTTATCATCAATATTATCATCCGAAGTGGTTTCCTTATCATTATCAAGAATTAAGATAGAGATTAATATACAGTTTGGATCTTCCAATCAATTCACTCTTGAACTGTCCCACACATTTTTCTCGATATGACAGAATTGTGATTATTCTACAGAGTGTTATTGTGTACTTTAAGAACTAAAATGTTACTAATCACATTCAAGTGGAGTTCAAAAAACAGAATTCTGATTAGTTGGAAAGTACGGATTAATTTGGGAATAACATCCCTATTTGATTTGATCATATTAACTGATCAACTTATGGAACATCTTCTACATTCCACTCTCATAACTTTTGCCAGGAAATTATCATGAAATTCTTTTGATTGAGGCGTTGTCATGGCGTCTTCTCATTAGTGATTTTGCTGAAGAGGGAGGTGAGCTTTTATTGGAGTTATATGTTACATATAGAGTAATAATCGTTCAAGATCAACCTATATAGACTAATTTATTCAAATGATTCCAATTCAAAATTACTCATACTCGAAACTGTAATACAAAAAATTTGCGTCTCCAACGCATCCTGGAACGGATATTTCTCTTCGTGATATACATATCAAGACAGAATGAATGTTTTGAATAGTGTTCATGATAATACAAGAAAGATAGGAAAATGATTCGAATTAAAAGATATATTGACCTCATCAGCTCCTTCGTAACAAATATCCTGATAATTCTAAAATGTTGACTGAAATGTTAGGAACTGTTGTGACTTTCATTCTCGGTTAATCAAACATCCCCGTGAATCCTGTTGAAATGGAAATGAATAGAATGAACATAGCTGATAATGGCCCAATACTAATGATACGATGGAAACAGGGGCCAGTGATGTCATTGACATTTGGAACAATCATAGCCGACCAAGAACTCCAGTCAATCGGTCTCAAAAGCTTATTTCTTGGGATACTCATGTCGGTGATTTTTGGATTCATCTTCGGTCTCATCATTGGATCGACGGAAATGCCTTGGGGATACAATGATTGGCCAACTGATGAAATGAAAGGACGGTAATTCCAGCATCAATCAAAATATGAGCATGAATATCATCTTGTGTTGTTACAAATGCTTCACATAACATTTTCTTAATAATGAGTCCAGTATTCTATGTGACGTGAGAATTAGAGACTTGCAAAGTCATATCCAGGAACATCATCGATAGAAAATTCAATTGATCATTGGCATAGAAATAATTTTTTCTTAAGGTCTTGTCATGTAGTGAAACATGATATGAAATTGGCGGTGGTACAGACCTGGCTTTGGCGGGGTAGCTCTTCCCTCGTTTCATTAGTTGAGCTGTCAGTCCGAGCTGTGCCCCGGCGTTGTGTACTGGTCGGAGAAAATATTAAGGTTGCTGTGGTGGATCGAGACGATTTCACAAGAGGAATATTATTCATGAACGCGAAACCAGCGCGACAAAGATAACAGCAGAACCGGCCGCCATTTTGTCTTTTTTGCTGTTGTGGAACTCCCTTCACAACAAATAAAACTGCATGCAACTAGTCATCGCCGATTGATCTTGGCTGGCTGTCAGCGGTGAGTGAGCCAGAAGTCCAAGTACTCTCTCGACTACTTGCTTCTGTTCAGTCGATGAAATTGTGTTTGTCAAAATCTGTTCGTATGTGAGTTTTGAGTGGGAGAAATTTGGTTCAATTGATGGGGGTTATCGTTTCCGGGGTAGTTGAATGTGCATGTGTCCAGCGATTGCGATTCTGAGCCTATCGAGAATTTCCATTCTCACGGAGATTCATCACCGTATCTTCAGATGTGAATGAATAATTCGAGATATAAATTGTTCCGTAATTCTATTGAAATAGAACACAGAGCATTTCAGTTATTCTGAGTGAAATTATTTACCCAAAGATCGACAATTTACATATATTCCAGATCCCACATACTCTCTAGGATCCCAGAATCAAACATATACGCTACTAGCCAGAATCACTCACTCGCTATCGCTCGCTCGTGTCTTTCATTTGCTCTATCAAGAATATAGGATAATAATGAAATTTTTATTGGAACTATTGGTGAATAATTCAAAGTATCTACGGACGCTTTTACATCAACATGTATCTCACCTCTAGGCCATCAAAAATAAGGTCCCGATGTCTGATTTGAGATGTCAATTTTTACCTCATTCCAAAGCTTTGTCTTTGAGGAAGTAAAATAACATAATCAGAAATAGATTTTGTTATGATCATGAATTTTCGTCAAACCTCGAGAAATATCAATGGGAATAAATATAATTTCTACTATATTGCATCTTATTACTATATTGCAACTTAATAACTTTCGCCATGAAAACATGCAAATTTCTCATAAAATTAACGCTCACGCATCGACATTTTTCCATTTTTCACGATGGAAACGGGGAGCGCTCAATCAGCTATATCTATTCGTCAGATCAGAATTTCCGTCACGACGCTGATTCGTAGAATTTTAACGATTTATGTTGCTCAACTTGCTAAAAGTCAGTTTTCACATATTTCTCGCACACGCATCGATTTTTCCAAAATTCTTCATTTCTTTCAAATATCAAGTATTTTTTTCAAACGAATTCTAACTTTTTACAAATTGAAACACCGAATTTTAAGTACATACTTCACGCCCATGCATCAATATTTTCAATTTTTTCACGATGAAAAATTGAAGCGCTCAATGAGCTCTAACGATCCCTCTAATCAATATTTTCATCAAGACGCTGTTTCATAAATTTTTTTAACGGATTATGCGGTACAACTTGAAAAAAGTCAGTTTTTTCCATATTTCATGCCCACGGATGAATTTCTCTAAAATTCTCGCCATGGATATGAAAGCCCATTCCATGTTCTATCGATCAAACATACTCAAAATCGAACCAGACTTTAATCTTAGGTATTTTTCTGAATGCATAAAAATTACATAGTAAACCACCAATTTTCAACGACATACTCCACGCCCACGCATCGACATTTTTAGATTTTTCACGAAGAAAAATTGAAGCGCTCAATGAGCTCTATCAATACCTCTGATCAGAATTTTCATCACGACGCTGTTTCATACATTTTTCTAACGGTTTATGCAGCACAACTTGACAAAAGTCAGTTTTTTCCATATTTCACGCCCATGCATCGATTTCTCCGAAATTCTCCCCATGGATATTCAAGCCCATTCTATGTTCTTTCGATCAAACATACCCTTAATTGCACCAGATCATAATCTCATGTATTCATCTAAAAGCATAAAAATCGCGAAGTAAACTACCAATTTTCAATTTCATACTTTACGCCCACGCATCAATATTTTTGAATTTTTCACGATGAATAATTGAAGCGCTCAATGAGCTCTATCGATACCTCTAAACAGAATTTTCATCACGACGCTGTTTCATATATTTTTTTAATGGTTTATGCGGCACAAGTTGACAAAAGTTAGTTTTTTCCATATTTCACGCCCACGCATCTTTTTTTCCAAAATTCTCTCCATGGATATTCAAGCCCATCCGATGTTCTTTCGATCGAACATACCCGACATTTCACCAAATCATAATCTCACGTATTTATCTGAAAGCATAAAAATCGCAAAGTAAACCACCAATTTTCAATCACATACTTCACGCCCACGCATCAATATTTTTGAATTTTTCACGATGAATAATTGAAGCGCTCAATGAGCTCTATCGATACCTCTAATCAGAATTTTCATCACGACGCTGTTTCATAGATTTTTTTTAACGGTTTATGCGGCACAAGTTGACAAAAGTCAGTTTTTTCCATATTTCACGTCCACGCATCATTCTTTCCAAAATTCTCACCATAGAATAGGAAAGATCTTCGATTGATCTATAAATCAGTGAAACTCAAATTTGCACCATTCAACTATTTTACATTTTATTCCGATGGTTTATCGGATACCAAAAAAAATGCAACTTGATTTTTACCATTTTTGATGCCCACGCATCGTTCTTTTCGTAAATTTCAATGTGGAACATGATACCGCAGGCAATTGATCCGTTTCATTTGTTTCCATGGAAGTCAACTCCTTCATTGAAAAATCTTTCCATGAAATTTCCGAGAGGATTAACTTTATAAGATACCTCGAAACTGTATAATTCTGGTTTTGCATCATTAAAAGAATTGACGACAATTTTCGATTGTCACCGCACAATTTTCGTTCACAGAGAATACGCCCACGCATCGACATATTTCAGCTTTTCACGAAATGAAAACTGAAAATGCTCAATCACCTCTATGATATTTCGACTGGTCACACTTGGAATCAGACTATATCAGAATTTCACATATTTTTCTGGACGCATTAGAATCACAAATTACAACAACAATTTTCGAGTTTATATTTCACGCCCACGCATCGACATATTTTAGCTTTTCACAATGGAAAATGAAACTGCTCAAGCAGCTCTATTGATCCATCTTATCAGAATTGTCATCACGACGATGATTTATAGATTTTTTGAACGTTTTATGAGGTACAACTTGTAAACAATTTGTTTCAATTCTCCAAACGCCCACCACTACTTGAAATTTTCAAATTTTTTTTTTCTATGGAAATGTAGTCCTCGATCCCACCTTCCGATCCGCAATACAAAGATACCTCGAAACTGTATAATTTTGGTTTTGCATCATAAAGAAAATTGACGAAAATTTTCTGTTACACCGCACCATGTTCATTCATATAGAATACACCCACGCACCAATATTTTCAAATTTTTCAACATGAATTATGGAAGCGCTCAAGCTCCTCTATCGATCTGCAAAAACAAATTTTCCACACACACCGCAACTTGAATTTTTCAAAATTTTTTTTTAAGTAAATGTAGCCCTCGATCCCACCTTTCGATCCGTCATACTGAATGTACCTCGAAACTGTATAATTTTGGTTTTGCATCAGCAAGAAAAATTGATGAAAATTTTTTTTTTCACCACACCATTTTCGTTCACATAGAATACGCCCACGCATCAATATTTTCAAATTTTTCAATATGAATTATGGAAGCGCTCAGGCTCCTCTATCGATCTGCTTGAACGAATTTTCGAAAAATCAACCCTTTGTACGTTTTTGAAGGGGGGTCCCACCCGGACATCGGTAAAAAATTTTTTAAATTGTCCATACGCCCACCGCAACTTGAATTTTTCAAAATTTTTTTTCTATGTAAATGTAGCCCTCGATCCCACCTTTCGATCCGTCATACTGAATGTACCTCGAAACTGTATAATTTTGGTTTTGCATCAGTAAGAAAAATTGATGAAAATTTTTTTTTTCACCACACCATTTTCGTTCACATAGAATACGCCCACGCATCACTATTTTCAAATTTTTCAATATGAATTATGGAAGCGCTCAGGCTCCTCTATCGATCTGCTTGAACGAATTTTCGAAAAATCAACCCTTTGTACGTTTTTGAAGGGGGGTCCCACCCGGACATCGGTAAAAAATTTTTTAAAATGTCCATACGCCCACCGCACCTTGAATTTTTCAAAATTTTTTTTTATGTAAATGTAGCCCTCGATCCCACCTTTCGATCCGTCACACTGAATGTACCTCGAAACTGTATAATTTTGGTTTTGCATCAGCAAGAAAAATTGATGAAAATTTTTTTTTTCACCACACCATTTTCGTTCACATAGAATACGCCCACGCATCAATATTTTCAAATTTTTCAATATGAATTATGGAAGCGCTCAGGCTCCTCTATCGATCTGCTTGAACGAATTTTCGAAAAATCAACCCTTTGTACGTTTTTGAAGGGGGGTCCCACCCGGACATCGGTAAAAAATTTTTTAAAATGTCCATACGCCCACCGCAACTTGAATTTTTCAAAATTTTTTTTTTATGTAAATGTAGCCCTCGATCCCACCTTTCGATCCGTCATACTGAATGTACCTCGAAACTGTATAATTTTGGTTTTGCATCAGTAAGAAAAATTGATGAAAATTTTTTTTTTCACCACACCATTTTCGTTCACATAGAATACGCCCACGCATCACTATTTTCAAATTTTTCAATATGAATTATGGAAGCGCTCAGGCTCCTCTATCGATCTGCTTGAACGAATTTTCGAAAAATCAACCCTTTGTACGTTTTTGAAGGGGGTCCCACCCGGACATCGGTAAAAAATTTTTTAAAATGTCCATACGCCCACCGCAACTTGAATTTTTCAAAATTTTTTTTTTATGTAAATGTAGCCCTCGATCCCACCTTTCGATCCGTCATACTGAATGTACCTCGAAACTGTCATATCATTGTTTCCTAGAGCAAGAAAGGTGGACTAGGAAAATGTACGGATCCATCTTATTATTATGTAGATTACATTTTCCTGTTTTGTTTGGTTAGAACGTTCAGCCACCCCATTGTGTTGAGGAGTGTCTGGACAAGCCAGCTGCAATTCCGCATTGAGTTTTTTCAATACCTCTACCGTATAACCGCCTGTGAATTCTGTCCCTCTATCACACCTTAGAAAAAATACCTTTGCGTCTCTGCCCAAGATATTTCGAGAACTTTTGATGAAAAGTTCAAGGCATTGTCCCGTTTCATTCTTATGACCCATAGGGTAGGCCATAGCCAATTGGGAGGAATTGTCTATGAACACTACAATGAAGCGGTATCTATATATTTTAGGATGTGTGGCAGGGCTAATTAGCCCCATCGTATCTGCATGAATTATCTGGAGCGGCTCTGCAGTCCTCAATCTCACTGAAGAGAAGGACTTCCAATTGAGCTTCGGTGAAGCACACACTCCGCGATCCATTATAGATTCATCATAGATAGCATTTTTCAATAAAACAATTTCTGGGTGCAACTTTTGTTACTATTTCAGATACTCTAATGATGCATGAATCAGCCTTACATGCCATGACAGAACCTCGTTATTTTTCAAGAATTTTCTATTTGCTTCGGTGAATGGACTTTTTTCTACCGCATCTTCCATTTTAGTCAATTTATTGACGCTGCTGAATTTTCTGTCACATATTGTAACATCGGAATTTGAAATCCCTTTTTCAGATGTATTGTCGTCCTTAGGATCCACCTAAGCATTTTAGTCTCATCAGAATCATCAAATTTAGATGACTTCATTATCATAAACGTGCATCTTGATCATTTGTTGCATTCATTTCATTTTCTTCCATTTTTAGTTTCCTAGTTACGCTCCGTATGACATGATTATTATCACTTCTGGTTAAGTTGACAAATATTTTTCGACTCTGATTTTCACTTCCAGATTTCGGTATACCTTCACGTTCAACTTCTAACTCAATAATCCAGAAAGGTTTACTATAAATTCCGGTTAAGAAAAACTCATTCGATTGAGGATCAAATATGTCAATGCGTTGACTGTCCATGTATATAACAAGACCAGATTCTGCAAATTTCTTTAAAGACAATAGATTAATTATCGGAGAGTGATTTTGCATAGATTACGTTACCTAATTTCACCATTTCACCGTTACTTGATTTGATTGCCACCTTACCCACTCCCTCCGATTTCAAATTTGCAGATTCATCTGCGTTTGCGCATCGAATTAACTCTTGATTGGACAAGTCAAATGATTCGAAAATTACCTTAGTTTCTGACATACGGTCAGTTGCTCCTGAATTACTTATACATTTGAACAGCAACGGGCGTTCATCATCACAATCGGGATCATCATATATATTGACATGCTCATTACGATTTTTAACAAAATATGAAGTGTGGTTCTTACCTTTGTACGTTGAGTCGACAGCTTTGGAAGCACTCTGAGATTTTTGGTTATTATGAGAATTATTTCTTGCGTTTACATTGTAAGCAGTTTTTCCCTTTTCATTATTTGCACTACCGTTTTCTGTATTGTCGCCCTTCCTTTTACCTTCTTTGAAACTACCTTAACTAGAACCTCTTCCTCTAATCTCACGAAATTGGCCTCTGCCGCCTCTAGAAGATCCACGATCACGTGGAGAAACATACCTTCTGGAGCCTCGTCCAATTCCTCGAGCATTGCGTTTCCTTGGACAGTTGTACTTGATGTGTTCAACGTCAAAGAAATCGTTGCAGCTGGAACCCAGCTCTTTGCCATCAATGCGCGGGCACTCGTTCGTCCAGTGACCTTGATCATCAGATTTCCAACAACGATTTGTTTGACCAGGAGTTTTGGTAGTTAGTACCGTCTTTCTTGTGTCACTGCCTTGACCACCTTGACGACCGTCGTTTCACCTTTTTGCTTCAGTCTGCATAATATAAGTTTCAAGGTTTTCATGAGTTGAACCTGTACCGTTTTGGTCACGCGCTGTGAAGTCTGCTAACTGGACAGAAGGTACAGTTAATCTTATTCATTTATAAAAAATGTCTCTTTCCTTTTTCTCTGGCAGACCGTCCGGTTCTAAGATTTCGAGCATTCTTACACCTTACTCAAATTCATCTATGAATGTTGAAGCCGTTCCTCTTTTAGGAGAATATCTCATCTCATACAATCTTACCCTTAATTCCAACATTGTCAGATTTGATTTACATCGTTTCATTTCTTTTAGTTTTTCTACTATTAAGATAATAATTTTAAGATAATAACTGAAATCCACCCGGTCAATAATGATGTCTCTGACTTCATCAAGAAATGTAGAAGTCATTAACGAAGAATCGGTTACGTGGAGAAGATCTAAAAACCGCAGCTCCGACATGAGAAAGTCATAAGAATACTCGGATCTGAGTTTTGTTGTCAATTTATGATCCCTTCTTATACTACTACCTTTATCCGCCGTAGAAAGATTTTGTTGGTCATGATTTGCATTACACGAACAGTATATCCTTGTACTTTCTCCCCTCAATTTCATCATTTCTCGTTTACATATGTCCGAGATTTCGTCGCTAGATATCATCTGATTACTACCATTTACCTGATTCTATGCATTTGTACTCACATGACCACCTTTGTCAAGGACTTTACCACCTTTGGCGCCCTTGTGCGAGTCCAACTCATCGTTTGAGTCTTCGTCATACCAGCTTTTGAACTCATTCTGCATTTCCTTTAGGGTCTGCATAAATACCTGGGCCTGGGCTTTTCTTTGGAGTTTCATATCTTCCAATTCTATTATCTACCAAATTGCTGGTAGTTTTGATTAAATTTATGAATGCAGTCCCAGCTAGTTCTATTTCTTTTTTGGATTTTCTTATTGACTCATTAGTCACTCTGAGCTGACTCGCCACATCATTTGAACAGCTTTTAGTTTTTCGCAAACCTCTTTCAGTTCTTCACTGATTTTTGTATCTGAGAGATTACGGGGAATATTTTGATTAATGATTACCTCATATTAAGTAACTATCTTGTCATTTAATTATTTTTTCACGTCCACATATTTCAAACGACGAATAAATTCGGGCTTGGTGGATTATCCCGAAGTGATATTGCGAGAAAAAAATTCCACGCTTCCCGGGCTAGATTTGAACCAGCGATCTCCTGATCTCCAGTCAGTTGCGTTACCAACTACGCTACCGGGAAGACGACAGCTCTCCACATTCCTGGAGCAAGAATTCATTTTACCGCAATATCACCTATATACACGATCAAATTCGATCGCTTGAATCTGCACGATCAAGGTCCGATCGCATTATTGCAGATTCGCTTTTTACCTATTTTATTCCCACCACCCTTCCCCAACCTATTGGGCTACTACATCTTATCACCCTAAGTAGTATTTTACAAATAATTATTTTTTCACGTCCACATATTTCAAACGAGGAATGAATTCGGGCTTGGTGGACTATCCCAAAGTGATATTGTGAGAAGAAAAAAAAGGGGCCAACTCGCAGTCCATGTAAAAAGGGGTCAACTCGCCGTCCGTGCAAAAAGAGGCCAACTCAGGCGAGTTTTGAATTTCAGATAACATTCAGTTCACGACTCTCTTGAGAAGTCTTATGCACGCTATGTGATAGCCGTAGCCTTAGCAATTTTTCGATTCGTCGCATAGTTTTTGAGTGAAAAATTCAGAAAGTTTGACGGCTAGTGGGCTTGATTCAAAATTCATTATTTTATGAATTTTTCACTTGTAAACTATGCGACGAATTGAAAAAACACCAGGTACAATTTCTATCTAATTTCTCACTAAAATCTGAAAAAAAATTTCTGTTTTGCAAAATGATGATTTCAAAATTTTTTTTTGAGGTTATGTCTAAACGCAGGGGGGATGGAGCTTAACGGACTTTGGATTCGGATTCAGCAGCCAAAAATACATATGAGTAGGGTGGTCCAGTCTTTGGTTCAATTTTTTATTTTTTTTTGTGGAGCTGTGTAATTTCCCAAATGAATAATAATGAACTAACATATTTACAAAATCTTCAATTATTTTGACACTCACTGCAAACATATAGTTTTGTCACTCTAACGCACTTTTCATGTGCCCATTTTCTACACATTAAACATTGAATCCACGATTCCCTGTGGATTTCAGAAAAAAGTTCTTCACAAACTGAGCAAGATGATTCGTTTCCTTTCAATTCAACTCTTGTTTTCTTAATACATTCTCTGTCCAACTTTCTTTTTGGTTTGGAGTTTACTTTTTTGCAGCAGGTTTTGTTTTTAAAGCATCTAATTTTTTTTTTCATTTTAGATTGCTTATACTGTCACGAATCATTTTCTCCTCAGCAAGTTTATTTCTCACTGGAGAATCAATCAGAATAGTTGATGTTTTCTTCCTCCTTCCGTATTTTTTTTTCGAACGCTTGCCTTAGAAAGTTGGATAACCTCTGCTACGGAGTTTTCCCACTCATTTAATATTGAATTATGACCTTTACCTCCAATTCCAGTACTTTTCTCACAACTTGAATTCTCAGTAGCTACCGTATGGACATTGTCGATAAGTTTTTCAGTGGATTCTGGAGGACATTCTCGGTCTGTAACGTATGCTCCCATAAAATCTTGATGTGGTCTGGTCTTGAAAAATTCGATCATTAAGGGGGGATATACAGGTCGAACGACAAAAAAATTCGATTTTTTTTTCTTTCATGAAAAGTTAGTGAATTTTCCGTAGAATACGCTCCTGAAACCCTTTCTTCGAAATTCGAACTCCAAGTGTTTTTTTCAAGGGATTGCTGATTGAAGTGTAAGTACGATTTAACGGTAATTTAAAACTTTCAACGCGTTTTTCTCAAAACTGCATTTTTGGAGTTTATGCCGGTGATAACTCGAAAACTAATTATCCGATTGAGCTGAAACTTATAGGGTTTCTTTATTATAGTATTACCTATCAGATGAATTAAAAATTATTGTAATATTTTATTATTAAATATGGAAAAATGTGAGAAAATGGCGGGAAAAAAATTGAAAAAAATTGAGTTTTTCGAAAAAGATACGCCGAAAGTGCAAATTTTTTTTTTAATTTTTTTTTGATAATTCATCTACTAACTGTGAATGTAATTAATGTAAATTTTTTTGATTTTTTGATTTCCGATCAAAATTGCGACCAGGAGAGCCGGCACAAGCAAAATAGAGGTAATTTTTCAACGCTATCTAACGGCCGCCATTTTGTGAGAAAAAATTTAAAAAAAATATTTTTGTATACTACATGGATCAACTTATAACTGTCAAAAATTTTCGATGGATTTGATTAAAAACTACCCTTGAAAAACGATTTTCAAAAATTAGTTTTTTTTCTCGTTCGACCTGTATATCCCCCCTTAAGTGGACTAATCCCTGTAGATTGAAATCTAGCTACAATATTATTTGTTGTGATTGCGAGAGGTAGAGCCAATTTTACTATTCCAGGGATATCGTAAATCGTCATGGCTTTTCCTGGATGATTGGTCATTCAATTGTAACTATGTTTATTAATGTAATAGCCATGATTTCTCCCTCGCTATCGCTCGATCGAGTCTTTCGAGTGGATTTTAATTAAAAAATCTACAAAACATTCTATAATTTTCAATATTCAATTCAGTTTTGATAAGTTATACTTTTAGATTATTGTAAATAGATATCAATCGACATCATGATGCATATAAATTATAGCCCTCGATCTTCTCTTTCGATCCATCACACCACATGTTCTTCAAATCATCATTTTCTAAGTTGATTATCAGATAGAAAATTGGAGAAAAATGGTTATCGGCAACGCGGCAAGTTTTATATGACGTATATTACGCCCCCGCATCTATTTTTCTGGATTTTTCACCTCAGATTATGGAAATGCTCATTTTACTCTATAAATCTGCAAGATCAGATGTTGAATAGATAACCCATTTATATTATTTTTTTAACGTTATCCTGGAATCAAACATCGAATAATAGTTTTTATGGTCAATACGCCCCCACAGTATCTATTTTTCCAACACATAGCCAGTTCAAATTGTAGCTCTTGACCTCCTCTTCCGACCCATTATACCGATTTTTTTTCAAATCATCATTTTCCAAGTTGTTTATCACTTCCAACTCTTTCGTATGACAAAAATTCGACTATGCATAATTTTCTATGACATAGATTCCGCCCCCGCGTCTATTTTTCTGGATTTTTCACCTCAGATTATGAAAATGCTCATTTAACTCTATAAATCTGTAAGATCAGATTTTGAATCGATAACCCATTTATATTATTTTTTTAACGTTATCCTGGAATCAAACATCGAATAATTGTTTTTATGATCAATACGCCCCCACAGTATCAATTTTCCCAACACATAGCCAGTTCAAATTGTAGCTTTTGACCTCCTCTTCCGACCCATGATACCGAATATTCTTCAAATCATCATCTTCCAAGTTGTTTATAACTTCCAACTCTTTCGTATGACGAAAATTCGGCTACACATGATTTTCCACATAATATATCACGTCCACGCGTCTATTTTTTGGACTTTTCACATTAGATTATGAAAATGCTCGGGCTTCTCTATCGATCTGCCAGACCCGATTCCAAAATACTCTAACAAAACATTGTTTCCAAGAGCAAAATATGGGAATCATAATTTGTGTACGGATTAATTTTAATATAATGTAGATTTTTTCAAAGGCCCGTAGACGCTCTTATCGAGAGGTTGTAATTTGTGCAAACAATGGGCTGGAGGAAACAACATAGTGATTCCGTTTTCTCTTGCATAGTCTATCCCTTCAATACTTAAAAATACCAAGAAAAAACGTAACATCGACTTACCTAAACGACGACGGGGTCAAAATTGTTGAACCTGAACCTGAAATTCAGAGTGATTATTCTTTATCCGAACATGAACTACAAAAGGACAGAAACCAAATTGAGAAGAATTTAATCTCAGGTGATAAATTTGAAGTAACCAATACAGAAAACGTGACAAGACCAATTTCTAATAATATTGTTGAGACGAAGTCCTGTTACCTAACAGAAAGGATAACGTTATATATTTCATTGATTGCATAGGTAACTCTTGCGATGATGGTGCTAAACAATTATTACGAGCTGTTAAAATACCAAGACACCAAGAACTAGAGATAGATAGTTTGAACCTTGATAAAAAACCGCTGCCAAGTGCCTCAGCAGTATGCTTTCTCAAAGTATTGCAATTGAACCTCAATTTGCATTAATCACCACTCTTTGAGAAAGCAAAATGAACCTTTAACTTATTTCCTCCACTCCATAGTAACGGTTGCTATGGTAAATATCCGAGCTTCGGTGTTCTTACTTCTTAGTCGTCAACAGTTCCGAAAATGGACCTCTAACTGACTTTTCCCACTCCATAGTAACGGTTGCTAAGGACGTAAACAACGGTTGCTATGGTAAATGTCGGAGCTTCGACGTTATTACTTCTTAGTCATCAACAGTTCCGAAAATGGACCTCCAACTGACTTTTCCCACTCCATAGTAACGGTTGCTAAGGACGTAAACAACGGTTGCTATGGTAAATGTCGGAGCTTCGATGTTCTTACTTCTTAGTCACCAACAGTTTCAAAAATGGACTTCAAACTGACTTTTCCCACTCCATAGTAACGGTTGCTAAGGACGTAAACAACGGTTGCTATGGTAAATGTCGGAGCTTCGACGTTATTACTTCTTAGTCATCAACAATTCCGAAAATGGACCTCCAACTGATTTTTCACACTCCATAGTAACGGTTGCTAAGGACGTAAACAACGGTTGCTATGGTAAATGTCGGAGCTTCGATGTTCTTACTTCTTAGTCATCAACAGTTCCAAAAATGAACCTCCAACTGACTTTTCCCATTCCCTAGTTACGGTTGCAAGCGATATAAACACCGGTTGCTAGAGACATCAACAATGGTTTATACGGGAAAGGTCTCTTTGATTGTTATAGAATCCCATAAATATACAAACCCAAATGATCATTTATCATGAATTATATGGGAACTTATCGAAAACACGCTAGCAACGGTTGCCATGGAATCAAACAACGGATGTTGCTGAACACCGAACTCGGTTCACATCTGCCGGAGACCGACCTGTGTGCAAAATTTCAGGACGATCGGACCATTCCTTCGAAAATTAACGTACGACAAAAAAAGTCAGTCTGAAGCTGAATTTTGTATCTCCATAGCAACGGTTGCTAGGAGAATAAACAATGGTTGTTCCAAAATGAATGTCTTATCGATTCTCATCGATCGTCGTCGAAAGAATTGGAGACCCATCGTGCATTGATGATGATTTTCGGAGCTTTTATCAAAAACACGTTAGCAACGGTTGCTAGAGAAATAAACAACGGAATTGGCTGAAAATTGAACTCGACCGAGATTTTGCGGCGACTAACCTGTGTGCAAAATTTCAGGACGATCGGACAATTCCTTCGAGAGTTATCGTACGACAAAAAAAAGTGCACGTACGTACATACATACAGACATTTTCGGATTTCCATGTTTTTCGACCCGTAGATTACGAAAATCGAGGTCCCGAAGTCCGATTCGGTGGGTCGATTTTTACCCCGTTACAAAGCTTTCTCTTTGAGAAAGCAAAATCTAATGGTAAATTTTAATTTGCTTTATGCATACGAGGAGATCGAACATAATCTCAAGCTATTATCAAAGAATATCTTTATATGCTATTTCAAAAATTACGTGAGAATTTAGAAGATAAGAAGATAACTGAGACTAGCATTGCTAAAAGTCAGTTTATTGATAATTTACCTTGGGATAATCTCTCATAATTATTATATAAAGTTTTTGGGAATAATATAATTGGAATAATAATTCGCGAAGGAACCTTGAAATATGTTCCAGAGAGTAAAAGAGATGAGATTTTCTATGAATTACGTTCTTCACCCGTTGGAGGACATCGAGGGGTTTCCAAAACTTTCGATAGAATCAGTCACGATTGCTGATGCATTTGTCAAGAGGTTGATTTGCACTCTTGGAGCACCAAAATTGTCCTCACTGATCGAGGAAGAGTTTCCTCAGTCAGTTAATAGCGTGCGTAGCAAAACGATTTGAAATAAATTCAAAGAAATAAAAACCACTGCATTTCATCCGCAATCGAACGGTAGTTTGGAACGCTCATATCATGCACTAAGCGAATTTCTTAAACAATACTCAGAAAAAGATTGCGAATGGGATCAGTGGGTAGACATAGCGACCTTCAATTATAATACTCGCCTTCAAGAAAGTACAAAATTAACCCCTTTCGAAGTCATCCTTGGGCGTTTAGCTAGAATGCCGTCTAGTGATCCATTTAGAGAAAGTGACTTGGTACCAACTTACAATGACTATGTAAAACACCTAGTTACCAGATTGACGAGAATTCAAAAAGTATCTCACGATAATTTAATTGATAGTAAATTAAAATCTAAGAAATATTAGGATGAAAGAATTAATAAAAAGAAATTCCGTTTGGGTGACTAAAAAAAACGTGACCAATCCATTCCCTATCACGTTTGCCGGATTTATTTCAAATGACGGAACTTGCAAAGGAGTATACTATTCCGATCCTCACAGTTCGTGGGAGGAATTTAACTGTGCAAGGATTGTTAAACAATACTGTATCAATTCAGACTGCGAAAGTGAATATCAACACCAACAAGATACACTTGAATTCTGGAACAATATGTAAGCATTCTGATGGCACTTGCATGGATTCAGAAGCTGGACGCCATTTTGGGAAATGTTCCCTTCAGATTTATGTGAATTCGACCGATATGGTATGTTGTATCGAGGTTATGTCATGAAAATTGTAGATAGCTCAGGATATTCATCCCAGACTGTATATACAGTGAATTTCAGATACACTACATTTGCCTTTACCAAGAAAGGTGTGCAATGAGTCTGTGCTTATGAAATTATTCTCACCGAACACCCGAAACTATTCATTTTTGAAACTACATCCGCTGTTCATTTTGCTGAGTCAGATAATGGAGTACATACCAAACTTATTGATATTTTCTTATATATGAATTCAAAGTTCATATACGTTGAGAGATATATTCGTACTCAGATGGATCTCTCATATCAAGATATTCTAATACAGAAATGCGAAGCCGAACCAGAGATTATGAAAAATGCCCTGACACTGCGACGCAAGCTCCTGGCCAATTTGCGTACTCATTTATAGAAGGACCAGGATATATGACACTTACAGCCGGAGAAGTAGTACATATCGTCAAGTGTGTACCTGTGGACGTTATTATTGAGCATGGTAAACAATGTTATGAAGAACTTCAAGTTTCCAGAAATAATATGAGTTACTACTTGACACCAGGCACTCATATATTAAAGTTTCAAGGAACTTACGTGGATTGCAAAAAAGTAATACCTTCCCACTATAAAAAAGAAGAAGGGTGGGTGAGAATCTTACCCGAACCAACAGAAACTGCAGCCCCTATGACCATCAAGCTCTTGACTAAACCAACATGGAAATACATAAACCCATCGTCATTGGCCAATCATGGGATTTATACCCAAAAAAACTTGATCAATTGTCATGTCAGCTTATGTTCTCAATCAAACGAGAAGCAATGATCAATACATTGCTAGAGAGATCAATGGCCAAATACTCGACAATCAAGATGGCACCATTTGAAGATTGTTGAATGAAAAAACCCTTCAACAGATTATTAAATGAACATGGACCAGAATGTGGGACAAATTTATGGTATTTGGAACCGCCAACGCTGGATTTATAAGCATATTCCTCATATCCCACTTGCTCAAGATATTTTTAGGAATGTTACTGGTTGGATATGCGTTACATGAAGTACATTTATTGTGTGCTGTACGGAGTACTATAGCCCACTTCCTCATACATATTGAAAAGAAGAAACAAGAAGCTAGAGCAGGAAGCAATAATGAAGCTCAAGTATTAATACGCAAGTAATTATTTTTAACGTCCACATGTTTCAAATGACGAATAAATTCGAGCTGGGTGGACCATCCCAAAGTGATATTGCGGGAAAAAAATTCCACGCTCCCCGGGCTGGATTTGAACCAGCGTCCTCTTGATCTCCGGTCAGTTGCGCTACCAACTGCACTGCCAGGAAGACGGCAGCTCTCCACATCCCTGGAGCATGAGTTCACTTTCACGCAATATCACCCATATACACGATCAAATTCGTTCGCTTGGATCTGCACGATCAAGGTCCGATCGCATTATCGCAGATTCTCTTTTTACCTATTCCCCCCCCCCAACCTCCCCTGGCCACCAGCCCAACCTATTGGGCTACATCCGTTTTTGAGAAAAAGGTTCATAAATTTTTTTTTCGTTAGAGATGATAGAATTTTTTTCTTAAAAACGGTGCACTTAAGGAAAAATTTTCCAGAAATAAAAAAGTCCTAGAATGACTCACGGAACACGATAAAATTTTTCAAAATTTTTCTTAATGTTTTTGGAAAAATCAAATTTTTGAAATTTCAGAAAATCAAAAATATTCTCGGAAGATTCTGAAAAAATTTGAGCACGTTCTTTGAGTCATTCTAAGACCTTCTTATTCATGGAAAATTCCTGAAAGGCACCGATTTTGAGAAGAAAGTAAGTCAAGGTTGGAAGATAAATGTTAAACCTCGGCCGCCATTTGGTTTTACCGAAACAATTTGCAGACAAAATAATCGTACTTACTTTCAGTTTGACTATCATTGACCGGGTACATATGAGTTTTAAGTATTGAAAACCATGTGAACGGACTGTAAAATTTGTTTCAAGAGAGAATTTCACTGTAAAATTATGGATGTTCTAATTTATTTTTGATTTTTCGATAGGTTAACATTGTTAAATGCTTTTTAACCACCACCATTTAAGAGAGTGATTTTGAAAATAATAGGGAAGGTATGTTTAAAATTTTCTAGAATATGATTTCATTGAAAATAATAAGCTCAAAGACAGCGCAAACTTTGGTCTTTTTGGGCGTTAGTAAGTTGACGAATAAATTCGGGCTTGGTGGACAATCCAGCCCGGGGAGTGTGGAATTTTTTTCTCGCAATATCACTTTGAGATAGTCCACCAAGCCCGAATTTATTCGTCGTTTGAAACATGTGGACGTTAAAAATAATTATTTGTAAAATACTACATAGGGTGAAAAGATGTAGTAGCCCAATAGGTTGGGCTGGTGGCCAGGGGAGGTTGGGGGGGGGGACAGGTAAAAAGAGAATCTGCGATAATGCGATCGGACCTTGATCGTGCAGATCCAAGCGAACGAATTTGATCGTGTATATGGGTGATATTGCGAGAAAGTGAACTCATGCTCCAGGGATGTGGAGAGCTGCCGTCTTCCTGGCAGTGCAGTTGGTAGCGCAACTGACCGGAGATCAAGAGGACGCTGGTTCAAATCCAGCCCGGGGAGCGTGGAATTTTGTTCCCGCAATATCACTTTGGGATGGTCCACCAAGCCCGAATTTATTCGTCATTTGAAACATGTGGACGTTAAAAATAATTACTTGCATTAATACTTGAGCTTCATTATTGCTTCCTGCTCTAGCTTCTTGTTTCTTTTTTTCAATATGTATGAGGAAGTGGGCTATAGTACTCCGTACAGCACACAATAAATGTACTTCATGTAACGCATATCCAACCGGTAACATTCCTAAAAATATCTTGAGCAAGTGGGATATGAGGAATACGCTGATAAATCCAGCGTTGGCGGTTCCAAATACCATAAATTTGTCCCACATTCTGGTCCATGTTCATTTAATAATCTGTTGAAGGGTTTTTTCATTCAACAATCTTCAAATGGTGCCATCTTGATTGTCGAGTATTTGGCCATTGATCTTTCTAGCAATGTATTGATCATTGCTTCTCGTTTGATTGAGAACATAAGCTGACATGACAATTGATCAAGCTTTTTTGGGTATAAATCC
Organism: Aphelinus atriplicis; assembly: GCA_020882685.1. Taxonomy (NCBI): domain Eukaryota; kingdom Metazoa; phylum Arthropoda; class Insecta; order Hymenoptera; family Aphelinidae; genus Aphelinus; species Aphelinus atriplicis. The sequence goes on from JAJGQD010000006.1 coordinate 5,059,461, forward strand.
CATGATTGGCCAATGACGATGGGTTTATGTATTTCCATGTTGGTTTAGTCAAGAGCTTGATGGTCATAGGGGCTGCAGTTTCTGTTGGTTCGGGTAAGATTCTCACCCACCCTTCTTCTTTTTTATAGTGGGAAGGTATTACTTTTTTGCAATCCACGTAAGTTCCTTGAAACTTTAATATATGAGTGCCTGGTGTCAAGTAGTAACTCATATTATTTCTGGAAACTTGAAGTTCTTCATAACATTGTTTACCATGCTCAATAATAACGTCCACAGGTACACACTTGACGATATGTACTACTTCTCCGGCTGTAAGTGTCATATATCCTGGTCCTTCTATAAATGAGACAGTGCAAAATTTCGGTCACTTTGCAAGTTATCGCCGACCGAGAGAATGTTCAACCATCAACACTCAACCTCTAACCAGACAACTTGCAACCGGGAAGGGATTCTTCGATCTCCAAGGTCGCAATTCGTAACCAAGAATGCATAAACTAAAATATCTTGATTTATACACTCATTTATAAGATATTAATATTGATCTTAAGAATTTTACTGAGAACAAAAATAAATTATATTTATATACATATATATATACTATTTCTTCAAGAATTAGTTTGAGAAAATGTTACTATTGAAAGGAAAAAAAGTCGTTAGAAAAAGAAAAAAATCACAATAAAAATAGAAAAATACATATATCGATTGATTCCATATGCTATATCAACGATTAGCGAGAAGACTATGTACCTCAATATATATTCATTACCTATAGATCATAAGGTAGCTAAATCTCATATCGTTCCGCTGGTAGGCATATCTTTATCATATACCTTGTAACCTTTTCTTCGGTTATCAGAAACTCTCGCTTCTCGGAGCGCAGGCGAGAGCGCCAGATACCCGCGGGTAGCGGAGATGACTCTCCTTTTCTTACCTCGCCCTCGACGATGTTGCCGGCTGCTCAGCTACTCAGGAACTTTGGAGAGGGGCGGGCCGTGGGTTTGAGCTCCAGCCCTTTACTTTGCAATCACTGAAAATGGGGAGTTAGGGAAAACGTGCGCAAATAACTCATACGACTATTTATACTGTGAAAGATTCGGAACTTTATTGAGACTACTAGAAAGACAACCCTGCTACAAAAGAAGCAAAGACAACCGAGATTCTTTACCGTGAAATTAATAGAAATGAAATCAAATATTCAGGCTAACACACTCGCATTTACACCATACGAATTCGCACGCAAAGATAATCCAAACCCGCTCCGTCTAACTAAAGAAACTCGCAAACAGCCCGCTGCTTCGCTCGTTCCGAAAACCCGCGGCGACCATGTTCAGCACGCGTCCTTAATTTCCACAGCGGCCATGTTCAACTCGTAGAAAGTCCTACGCCCACAGCGACCATTATCAGCTTGGCAGGCCCCCCCCGTGAGCCTGGAGTCTGGCTCTCTAAAATTATGCGACAAACACGATTACCCGATCGCGGTTCGTTACAAGCACGCACACTCAGTCACACCGTCGAACCACACATTCACTCAATTCACGCATTCACCCCGAACCGTATCTCTCGCGCGGCCGTCGAGAAGGATCTTCGCGACCCGAATTCCTCGCTCGCAAAAACGTACCAAAGACACACCGAATTTCCCCAGATATACCGCTAGTCAGCACTCACCCACGTGCTGCCCAACTTTATACGCACACGCATTCAGCTTTCACACACAACCCGCTCGCTCTCTCTAAACTACATCAAACATTATTATTTCAAAGACGCATATTCATACTTATATTTAACGACATCCCGGAAGACATACCCGCAATACGCCTATTCATACGCGCGTACCGGTCGGTTCGACGCTGAGTTCGATCGCGCCTTTGTTCCACGTGCCGCACTCGGCTTCACGCACAACGACATACCCGCCCAAAGATACTCCCGAATGCGCAGAAACTATATATCGACGACTAAGATTCGTCCATCCCAAGACACGCCGTCCACGAGATACGCCGCGTTCCGTTTGGCTACATACAGATAAACCGCGATTCAGTTCATGCGCACAAAGGTATACCGCACTCGACTGCGCTTTTCAAGATACATCGTTTATAAGTCGGATGCGCCAAGATGCATCCGAAACAATCAATTAAACCGCGCTAAGACGACCCGAGAACATGCCAAACCGCGCCAAGATAACCTCGCGATTACGTCAAACCGCGCCAAGATAAACTCGCGATCACGACAAACCGCGCCAAGATAATCCCGACATCGCGTGGTGACAACTCGCCCGAGCCGGCCGCTCGTCACGCTAACGGCAGCGCGCCATATTGGACGCGAGAGCCGGTCGTTGCACGCTCGCTGCGTCGCAACTCGCTCGAGCCGTACACGCTCGCGGGGGGGGGGGGAAAGAACCACCAACCTCGCTAACTAGTAGCGTCGATCCTCTCCGCCGCACCTCGTGGCCGCTTCCTCGGGTGGGTCGTCCGGGCTCCGCGCGTCGCTGTTCCCTGGATTTGCTTCCGCTCGCTCGCACGCTCGGTATAGAAGTGCCGCACTCGCCGCGCTCGCCCGCCGTTCGCACTAGGCCCTGTTGCCGCGCGCCCGCATTGGCCCGCTACGCACGCTCCGCACCAATCTGCGCGCGCGCCTACCCGGCCGCTACTACGCAGTTTCTTCTCGCCGGTTCCTTGGCAATGCATCTGTATCCCCGATACATTTTAGAAAGCCCTTTGAATTTTCCGTGCATGATCCCGTAGTTCAACGCATCAACATCCTTCTCGTTTTTGCCTGGTCGAGATAGCTTCAACCGCCTTTTTCCCGTAGCCATCATGGCACCGTGTTCTCTCTCCTCTACGCTCGGCTCGGCTGAGCGCCGTGGGCAGCCTCCGCTTGACGCGCGTGAATCAAAAAAAACAAGATGAAACCTGTTGAATTCTCTAGCTGAGAATCCGTTTTTGAACTGACCTGGAACGCTCGCATGGTCTATTTCCCCCCAATTTTAAGCTTAGCATGCTAACTTTGTATCATTGCAAAATGCAATGTTACAACCTATCAACCGTAAAGTGGGGCGTGTAACGTCGTGCGCATATGTATATGGGTGATTCTCTGTCAAGTGAGAGAGTGAAAATGAAAAAAAATTCTGAAATTTTTTTTATGAATTCTAGAAGACTCCATCATGTCCCCTGAATTTTTTCAGAATTTTTTAGACCATATGTCCCATCCTTACAGGCTCAAAGTGGTGGAGTTTACAATATTAGACATTTTTTAAGGACCTTTGACCTCAATTTTGAGCTATCTAGAGATGTTTTAGAGCAAAAACTCAAGAGAACTTTTTTACTGGAAAAATGCCAATTTTTTTAGAAAAATTAGTTCCAGGATCATTGGTAGACATATAGCTATCACTTATCTTATTTCCAGGCTTAAAACTGATCAAAAAGTGGTTTTGATCACCCGCAGCATAATGTGATACATACCAAAAGGAAGCTTATTTTATTACCAAAATGTCCTGGCTAGTCGTAGAGTGCTGCATTTGATCTATTTTTTGTAATCAACCAATACATTATGAGAATTAATGAAAATACTCTGAAAATGGGTGACCGCATATGCCACTTATATGTGAACTAATTCTATTAAAAAAGACACGGTTCACGACTTCTCATTCTGGGCTTGGATAATAAAGTAGTAACAACTTGTATCCAAGTACAAGTGCCACGAAACAATCAAATTCTATGAGAAAACCAGAGTAACAAGCTTACTTATAAGTGGCGTATGCGGTCATCCATTTTTAGAATATTTTCGTTAATTCTCATAATGTATTGGTTGATTACAACAAATAGATCAAATGCAGCACTCTGCGACTAGTCAGGACATTTTGGTAATAAAATAAGCTTTCTTCTGGTATGTATCACATTATGCTGCGGGTGATCAAAACCACTTTTTGATCAGTTTTAAGCCTGGAAATAAGATAAGTGATAGCTATATGTCTACCAATGATCCTGGAACTAATTTTTCTAAAAAAATTGGCATTTTTCCAGTAAAAAAGTTCTCTTGAGTTTTTGCTCTAAAACATCTCTAGATAGCTCAAAATTGAGGTCAAAGGTCCTTAAAAAATGTCTAATATTGTAAACTCCACCACTTTGAGCCTGTAAGGATGGGACATATGGTCTAAAAAATTCTGAAAAAATTCAGGGGACATGATGGAGTCTTCTAGAATTCATAAAAAAAATTTCAGAATTTTTTTTCATTTTCACTCTCTCACTTGATAGAGAATCACCCATATATTTTCAAAAAATCGTTTCACTCAATTGATAATTATTCCCGTAATTTTATGCGCTTCCGCCTATGACTATGTATAGATTAGCTCTGTCTGTGCATAAGACAAAGAGGTCTGCTCGTGCTTTCAAACACCATCATAGATAAGAAGATGACCACTCATAGAACAATAGTCCTTGTTATTTAAAACTTGTTTCCGTCTTGCAAGACCATAGGAAACTTTTGTCCCCCGATTTCCCGAAAATCTAAGCGCCAATCATATGCGATTGATATGCGCTCTCCTTCCCGATGAATTTTTGAAGCCACGCCATAGGCTAGTTTTTTTCGAGATCGTCCCCTCTATATTGTCTGGTGGGGATACATGAAAAGCGTCCGGTCACCGAAAATCAAAATTCCTACGCAGAAACATCTGATAAAACTAAAATTACCACGATTATTATTGTTTATAACAAAATTACTGTTCTTACCAATGTGGATAGCGCGACTTCTGCGTTTCCTCTTTAGGATAGTTAAGTAATTAATTATTAAATTGTTAATCTAAACGTTAATTCTAGAGCTGGAATTCGATTGGTCCGAGGAGAAATTTGTAGGTTTGTCCTCAAACTCCGCCTTCAAATACATATAAATTTACGGTCTTCGAAGGAATAGTCGAATTTTCTGTCGTAGTAGTAGTTCTCTTTCTGCCTTGGTGCAAATCGCTCTTAGACCGTTTGTTTGTCCATTTTTTTGGGAAAGATAGCTCTTGTCTCTAGTTTTGGGCTTGGTACTCACACAGATTCGACGAGAAGAAACGGACTATTTCTTCAGAGGGATCAAAGGTTGTTTGATGAGAATAAAAAAAAGTAAGTTGAACCATTCATTTTCATTTCTCTCTCTAACTTTTTCCATACTGATAAACCAGATATACTCGAGTTACGCATGTGGCAGCTGCGTTCTAGTGCTCGGTATAATTGTAGAGTGAGTTCACCACTACGGATTCACTAGTGAGCTCATTCCCGAATTTCTTCCAACCCAAAGAATTTCTGGTCTCTCTTGGCAACAAGGGTATTGATTGGATAGTTAATTGCACTGAAGTATTCAGGCAGGTTTTTTTTGAATTCATGGGATAGGAGCTCTTTTCTACATGCTATTTGTTTTATTCTTTTGCTTTCTGTTTATTTGAATTCAATTCCATCCCGCAAACGTGTCACCCGTACGAAAGTGTAATTTCTTTGTGTTTTTTCCGGTTAACTCAAACTATAAGACGAAAGTCTCAGTTTGAAATACGCGATCTAAGTACGCGCGCTGCGTCTAAAATCCCGACGTTACATTATCATACAAGTTCATGGATATTTTTTTAATACTTCAGATATTTTACCGGCTAATAAACAGAGATTTTAAATATAAAAAATATTCAATTATTTCAATAAGTTGCGTCAAGCATGTAACAGAATTGGTTTGTTTCTTATATTCCTTGAAAACATTGAGATGTATTGTCACGGCCGTATAATCACATCATCATGCCCTGTGAAATCTCTCCTCATACCAATATATTATCCCCAAAAAAACTTTTCACAAAAAAAAGTAAAAATGTTGCGTCAAGCATGTGGCAGAATTTGTTTATCTCTTATATTGCTTACAAAAAAATGAAATCCATAAAAAACACATGAGTCAATTTATTATTTCATCAGTATTCATTCTGATTAATACTCATATTGTTGCAGTATCACGTATTCTTATTACAGTTTACATACTATAAGAGACGTTGTCAACTCTAACTAACCAATTACGGAAAAAACTTACCGAAATGCTCGTTAGGTACCTCATCAATTATTTGAAGAACTAATGACGAACCAAATTGACGCCACTTGGTTGGATCGAATATCTTCGAATGCCATCTTAAACTGACATATAATATTCCTCACCACCTAATTATTTCTAGTTCACACGGTTTCACAACCTCTCCTCGATCGTTTGATTCAATCCAAATATATTTTTGTATTAGAATTGAAGGTTCAGTTAACTCTATAATTCAGATAGACTTCAGATAGATATGGGGCGTTTCACGTCAACTCTCCAGAGCCGGCGCGCGGACGCTAAAACCTGACGTTTTCGACGCTTGTTTTCGACTCTATATGCCCCATATCTGAATAATGTTGGATATACTATCAATGTAGTTTTTTCTCAGCTTTCCGATGTTGAACTTAGTTTTCCAAATTTTTCACATTTTCACAGAAAAAAAACATAAAACAGGCCATATCTCAAAAACCTATTTTTTTTAATTTTTTTAAGTAGTCTAGATCGAAAGCTGAGGTTTTTTCACGTTGATATAGAACCTTTTAAAAACATACTTTTTTTTTGTATTCGAGTAATTGAGTAGCGAACATGAGAAAATGCGCCGCGTCGGGCCGGGCCGCGCCGCGCTGCCTCCACGCGCTCGTCATTCATGATTTGAAAAAAAAATTGTTAGAAGGAGAATTCTTAGTTTGTTTTGATTTTGCTGAGAATTATGCTTTTGTTGTACAGAATTCAGCTCAATCTTTCCACTGGAATAACAATCAGGCAACAATTTTCACAGTAGTTATATACTTTCAGAGGAATAATAAACTTCAACACAAAAGTTTGGCTATTATTTCGGATAATATATCTCATGACACTATTGCAGTTCATGTATACCAAGAAATAATCATAAATTATCTGAAGAAAGAATACAAACCAAAAAAAATTTATTATAGTACCGATGGAGCGGGTCAACACTTCAAAAATCAGAAAAGTTTCTCTAATCTTATTAATCATAAGAAAGATTTTGGCATTCCCGCGGAATGGCATTTTTGTGCGACCGCACACGGGAAGGGAGCATGCGATGGAATTGGAGCTAATGTGAAACGAGGTGCTAAACGAGCAAGTTCACAACGCTCTGCAAATAATCATATTTTAACCGCAGAAGGTTTATTTGAATGGGCAAGAAATTACTGTAAAGAAACCATGGTATTTTATAGTGAGAAAGAAGATTATGAGCAAGCTAAACTGAAATTGAAAGAAAGATTTGATAAGTGTTTTGCTATACAATGTACTCTGCAATTTCATGAGTTCATACCAACTTCCGATGACAGACTGATGGTCAAAAAAATTTCATCTGCTGAGGAATATGAAATTTTTCCTAGATCAAAACGAACTGGAAAAGTAGTTCAGTTAAAACATAGTATGGCAAAGTCTTCAATATCAAAGCCATAACGGAGGTCAAAAAATGTGAAATGAAATAATGTCCATATCTCAGTCCATAACCCAAATGAGTACATGACCTACGCTAGATAGTAGTTTATCCAACAGATAAAGACTTGTATGGATATTAAATATATTCCGATTTCGGCACTCTTGTAAGCAGAAGACTTGAGCTGGAGCGCGTATGGAGTCAGCGCGGCGCGGCACGGCGCGGCCCGGCCCGACGCGGCGCATTTTCTCATGTTCGCTACTCAATTACTCGAATACAAAAAAAAAGTATGTTTTCCGAAGGTCTATATCAACGTAAAAAAACCTCAGCTTTCAATCTAGACTACTTAAAAAAATTAAAAAAAATAGGTTTTTGAGATATGGCCTGTTTTATGTTTTTTTTTTGTGAAAATGTGAAAAATTTGGAAAACTAAGTTCACCATCGAAAAGCTGAGAAAAAACTACATTGATAACATATCCAACATTATTTAGATATGGGTTATATAGAGTCGAAAACAAGCGTCGAAAACGACAGGTTTTAGCGTCCGCGCGCCGGCTCTGGAGAGTTGACGTGAAACGCCCCATATCTATCTGAAGTCTATCTGAATTATAGAGTTAACTGAACCTTCAATTCTAATACAAAAATATATTTGGATTGAATCAAACGATCGAGGAGAGGTTGTGAAACCGTGTGAACTAGAAATAATTAGGTGGTGAGGAATATTATATGTCAGTTTAAGATGGCATTCGAAGATATTCGATCCAACCAAGTGGCGTCAATTTGGTTCGTCATTAGTTCTTCAAATAATTGATGAGGTACCTAACGAGCATTTCGGTAAGTTTTTTCCGTAATTGGTTAGTTAGAGTTGACAACGTCTCTTATAGTATGTAAACTGTAATAAGAATACGTGATACTGCAACAATATGAGAATTAATCAGAATGAATACTGATGAAATAATAAATTGACTCATGTGTCTACTATGGATTTCAATTTTTTTTAAGCAATATAAGAGATAAACTAATTCTGCGACATGCTTGACGCAACATCTTTACTTTTTTTTAAAAAAGGTTTTTTTGAGGATTTCAAGTCTTTTTGCGGAGTATTATATATTATAGAAATAATAATCAATAAAATATATACGCACTAAGGACTCACAAATTAGCGTCAGTAATAAGATTCAGTGGATATTCTTCCAAAATATTTGTATGCATGTGCGTTACATAAAAAAAAATATAAATAATCAGGAGAAATTAATTAATTTATTATCTGAATGTAAGACAAGACATATCAAAATTCATTCCATGTTTTTTATAATTAATTTTACATAGGCAAATGGTGGTTGAGAATGTCGATGTCGGCGTGCCGACTGGAAGTTCGATTTAAATAAGGATAAGTACATCCTAATTTGCGACGCTGTCCAGGTACCTAGGGTGGCCGATGAAGTGTCCTGAGGGTACGATCCTGGTATATTAACTTGGAGAAGCTGACCCTGGACTCGAACGATGTCCAGGTAGTCAGGGTTACCGATGACGACGTTTCAAGGGTGCTCTCCTTGTATTTTTGCTTGGAGAAACCGGCCCTGGACCCGAACAATGTCCAGGTAGTCAGGGTACCCAACGCCGGTGTTCCAAGGGTGCGCTCCTAGCATTTTTGTTTGAAGAGGCTGACTATCTTGACTACCTGAACATCATTTTGGACCAGGGTGAGCTTCCCCAAACAAAAATTCCAGGTGTGCACCCTTGGAACACCCTAATTATAATTAATTGAACATTCAAGACGATCACAATCCTAACTATCCTTACACTGAGAGCAGTTTATAGTTGGGTGAACTATAAATCTACTATAAATATAGTTCCATTTTGACCCAGCTATGAGATACTGTGAAACCAACTATACAAATTTCACTTATGTATACCATGAAAAAGTATTAATTATACTATATTTAAAGTAGATTTCACTCTATATAGTACTTTTATTTATAGTAGATATGATTGAGCGGACACAGTTGACTTATAATTCTGGTTCATTAAACAATAATTATTGGTCGATGAACAATAATCAAATAGTAAATGAACATTAATGAAAAAACTATAAAACATGAGGGTTATTTACACAAATAAAGTTAATTTAACGATATTTATAGTAGATTCTTCTATAATTACGTTTACTATATCATATAGCAGATTCCGATGAGAGAATTTTTCTCAGTGTAAAAGAAAGTTAATGATTCGAAGTATTGTTTTTTTTGATGATTCAGTTGAGTTAAATCAAAAGCGATCGCAGCGCCAACTATTCCCAATATGAATCTTATAATCAAATGTATTGTTTTTCTATGAAAACTTATTCAGTAAGTAGTAAATACACAGTTGAAGTCTATCTTCTATAGCTCGTTTCATGAGAAATATTCAATTTCCGAAGTATTCCATAAACTGGTTAATTTTGTGGTTGCAAATTTTTTATAATCAAATCTAGTGTAGCCGTATTAGAGCAGTAATAGTCATAAATTGATATTGAAACACTAGGGAGGCGGAGGGGGGACTTGTAAGGGAGCAGCATTATTCAATAATCATCCAGCCGTGGTATAGGTTTTCTCACCTGGCAGTGTGTTTTTAACTACTCATCCCCAACACGGCTGTAGCGGGATGGCTAAAGGGACTTCACGAAAATTTCTCAATATCCATCCGGAAAAAAGGGGGAGTTGGGGGAGGGGACTTAAAGGGGTTCAGAGGAATGTGAAGCAAAAACAACAGGAAATTAAAATTTCTTAAAAAACAACTCGATTTTGATATGACCTTGAAGGTCACGTCCAAAGTCAAATTCAAGGTCACCGCTCAATGTGTTTACTGAAATCCTGAAACTTTGGCCTTCCTCTTCAAAGTTAACCGCTGAGAAAGACTGAAATCGGACCACAATGGTTCTTGACCTCTAAGTGACCTTGTATTGACCTTTGACCCCTATCCATGATACATACTTTTGTACGCTAAATTTTCGGAGCTTTCAGAGTCCGGCAGTCTATTTAAATAACATCTTGACCTTGATATAACCTTGATATCACATCCAAGGTCAAATTCAAGGTCATCATTGGATAGCCAGGGAATAATCATAAACCCATATGATTTTTCTTTTTTTTTTCTCCTGACAGATTTTTTTTCTCCTGACAGATGTTTAGATATTCAGGTGGACTACAACTTTCAGATCACCCTGTATATGTACACACACAATTATGTGACTCCATAAGAATATTACATTTTCAGAATGTACCATCGACAAAAATGGGTAAAAAAATGAAAAAAAATTAAAACTGGTTCGACAAATTTGTGGGAAATTTTCTTAGCTTTTGATTGGTCACATCAGAACTTTGCCAAGTATTCCCGAACGCTCGGAATTTGGTTTTAATCAAAAAAAGTCACTTTTGTCCCACTGTGGAGCGGGAAGAGCGGCTCGAGGAGGTACGCCGTGAGAAGGCACTCATCGAGAAGGAGGAGAAGGAGTTGGAGGCGAGAGAGAAGCGCCTGGCCAAAGTGGCGGGACACCAAGAAAATTTTTACTCAAAATTTCGTGTTTTTTTGCAATCAATTGTTTATAACAATCAGGGCGTTGATTCAATCGGAATGAAAATTACGGGTTCGGAAAGCTAACAAAATTTTGCACGAGAAAATCTTCTCTTCAAATCTTTTGAACCACTATAACCAAATGAAATCTGTTGCTCAAAACAGCTGCCGTCAAGCGTCCGTTTGGGTGCTAATGGGTTAAAAAAGTGAAAGTTGTGTGTTTAGAAATGATCGTAGTTATAAGATCAAATTGCTCTGTTGGCAATACTATGCATGAAATGAAAATACTATTTTGGCTGAAATCAATAATTTTACCATCTTGTCCTTGTGTGCCACGCCTGGAATAAAGAGAACACTGTATCATACATCTGACTAATCAATTGTCAAGAATATATAACTACCCAAATCTTCTATTTCTTGAATCAGTGGGAACTACAGATCTCTCTGGATGGGTATATTTTGGGCATTACCTTCAGGAATCGGTGTAGCTGTTGCATTATTACAAGGAAGTAATGGGCCATTGATAGGAGTCGCAATTTCAGCATCATTATTGCCACCTGTTGTCAACTGTGTAAGTATAGTCAGATCAAAATTGGGAGTTCCTATGATGCAATGTTGATATATACGTTATTGTTCATAGAAGAAAGTCCTCTGGGCCAGTCAATATAAGCAATCAATCAATATAGTGGATAGTCTCTATTCACAAGTATAATTGTTTCATTTAGCTCAACGTTGTCTATCCAAATTTTTTAAATTTCCCAGACAGTTGCATCCATTCTTGCGATTTATGGTTCTTTGGTGATGATTACTTTCTCACAGCTACCAGAATCGAGTTCTCTGCGATAATTCGAAAAATCAAGTTTGAATGTATTTGTGTGAATGAAAATGGATGCGGAGAGCGAGCCATGTTAATGCAATGATAAATTGGGAACAAAATATTTTCTGAATTCTACTTACAAATCATGACACTTTACGTGATAAACGTATCTTTGGGAAGACAAAATAAACTCTAGTGCAAAAAAAATGGAAACAAATATAATACTCCACAACCAATTTTCTTTGTTGGAGTGAATATTTAGCTTTAAAGAAGGTCTACGTTGACGACAAGTCAATACTCTCTATCCATAATAACGTACCTCTCAAAGTCACGAAAGAAGCAACGTATCTCGTACGAGCGCAAAATAATGTCATTGCTTGGAGAGTCACGAAATTTCATCATATCTCATTGGTTGAAAAGTAGAGATATGGTTTCTTTTTAAGAAAAGATTCATGTTGAGGTGCGGCTTCCAGTTTGAGATCGATTATAGGTACGCAGTGTCAGCATTACTCGAACGCTGCTGAGTAAATTGAGAGTCTGGAACTCGACGAGGAGTGTATGACATTGGAGCTCTGGATCGCGCTGTAAATGATAAATATATAGTATACTACAGAATGGATGTTCTTCAAATTACACTTGCTTCTTGGGAGAGTTTTAAATCAGATATTCATGTCAAGTACTTATTTCATATAATTTTGTAGAAGTTTAGTAGTTGAGATAGAAAGCACTAAAATCACAGTTCTATGATGAGTAGTTAAACTAGTACCAATTTGTAAGGATTCAATATTGAATTCATAATGATTTGTAATCGACTAGAATACTCCATAATCAAAATTCTCTTTTCCATAGTATAACTAATTTTGTTCCTGGCAAGTTCACATTGATTCTGGCAAATTCAATTTTCAGCTGAGTAGTATTAGGAAGCTGCATGGATGCTGCGAGCGGGGTCCAAAAAACAATTGAACTCGCTTCAGAACAGTATCAAGAAAAACATGTTCACTTCCGCACGCTGAAAAATATCTGCGTCGTGAGTTATTAACAATTTAGTGAAAAAATGTAGTGCTGATTCCACCATTGCATTTCTCGTGATTTTCTATATCAAATTAAGAAAAATCGTCCTTCTACGATGGATAGTTACAGAGATATCGAAGATTTTTCCGAGCGACTCCGATTTGAAGTCGATATTCACCGACTCGCGAGGCTGCCGCGCAATCCCCCCTCTCCCCGCCCGCTCGGCGAGTCGGCCGAGAGAGCCGATTCCGGGCATTATCGAACTGTTTCATGAATATTTTTGGCGAACATTCTCACCATGAAACACATTTCATCGAATGTACCATGATACGGTACATATTACAAAAGCCAACAGTATTTTTTTTATCGCTGTAGCTGCAATAATTTCGACGTAAAAAACCGATATATTTATAACAATATACCCACACAGCATGCAATATTGCTGCAATATTGCTGCAATATTGGCAAGAAAGATTTGAAATATTGCAGCAATCTTGCACTGCAATATTACTGCAATATTGATATGTCCGGCTTGCAAGAAAGCAATGAAATATTTCTGCAAGATTTCAACAATATGATTATAAATATTGCATTGAAAGATTACTGCAAAATTCTTGCAATATTTCACTGCAGATTCGTCGACACCCTTGAAATCTTTCATACAATATTTCTGCAAGATTACAGAAATATAACTTTCAAATATTGCATTGAAAGATTGCTGCAAGATTGCTGCAATATTTCTCGGCCGATTTGTTGAGACCCTTGAAATCTTTCATGCAATATTTCTGCAAGATTTCAGAAATATAAATTTGAAATATTGCATTGAAAGATTGCTGCAAGATTGTTGCAATATTTCATTGCCGATTCATCGACATTCGTTGAATCTTTCATGCAATATTTCTGCAAGATTTTAACAATATTATAATGATTATTACATTGAAAGATTACTGCAATATTTCACTGCCGATTCATCGACAGCCTCCGAATCTTTCAAGCAACATTTCAGCAATATCTGTTTGAAATATTGCATTTAGAGATTGATACTAGATATTGCAGTATTGGCTAGGAAAATTTGAAATATTGCAGAAATCTTGCATTGCAATATTTCTGCAAGATTTCACTAACATGATTGAGCATATTGCATTGAAAGATTGCTGCAAGATTGCTACAATATTCCAGTGCTGACAAACCTGTGAATAATTTTAGATTATCGGGAACTCTTCAATGACTCTCTAGTTTGAGAATGCGGTGGAGATTCCCACAAAAATAGTTTTTCCAGTTTGACTCAGAAATAAGAGTTGAAATCGAGTTTGGTACCCATCATTGTGGATGCTGGTATATAGACAGAGGCATACAGTTTTACTTGCGAGAAGCTAGTCGCCACCTATCGGTAGTGCAAGGAGCAATGCAATATTTCTGCAAGATTCTAGAAATACAACTTTGAAATATTGCATGGAAAGATTGCTGCAAGATTGCTGCAATATTTGAGAGCCGATTTTTTGAAACCCTTTAAATCTCTTAATCAATATTTCTGCAAGGTTGGTGCAATATTATAGTTCCTTTCGGAAGATCAGGATTTGAGCACAGCATTAACGGAATTATGTATTATAAAAGTGTGTGCTGGTCTGGCGGCAAGAATTTTGCGCCGCGTCCAAAGAATCACGGGTTCGCGCCTGATCTCATAGTGAGAATTTGTATACATTTTCCCACATTGAATTCCATGTAAGCGACCAGAATCTTTTAGAAATCTTGCAGCAATATTGCATGAAATCTTCCATCGAAATATTTGTGCAATATTTCAATGTAGCCTTCGACTTTACATGAGCTTGCAGAAGAATCTTGCAGAAATCTTGCAGCAATATTGCATGAAATGTTTCAATGCAATATTGCATGAAATGTTTCAATGCAATATTTCTGCAATATTTCAATGCAGCTTTCGACTTCTCAGGATCTTGCAGCAACGAAGTGATATGGCGATGACGAGGTCCGGTGGCGGGGGACGAGCGCGACACCTATTGGCTCTGCCGCGCCCGGCGAGCGGTTTGGCGATTATGCCGCGCGTTCACAACACAACGAGCACGTGTCGAACACAATATTTTTGTTGAAATTATGAAATTATGATTAGGTGGGTGGGTGAGGGTTGTCTAATGAGCACCAGTAGTCATTTTCAATAGTTCCGGCACCGCACTACACAGCCGATAAATAAGTAAATTCCCCTCAGGACTCACAACTTAAATATAACATCTGAAATTTATATTGTAAGAGTGCGCAGTGGTCCCGGGGCAAAGCTTTTGCTTCGCGACCCAAGGATCGGTAGTTCGCGCCCGCCCCCCCCCCCGACTTTTTTTTTTTATTTAGTTGAATCAGATAGAATCATCCAATCTTTTGGGAAGTATTAACTCAACGGACCAAAATAAAAAACTTTTATATTAGGGAATAATTTTCGAATTTTATTGAACGTTTTGACCTCAGGGCACATGGGATAATTCATCCTACAGGTGGAAATTGATATGATTTCAATAAATACATTTTCAAGGCATAAGTAACTTGCCAAATCACGTTAATACAATTTATTAATTCAATACAATTTGAATAAAACATCTACGTTAATATGTATGATACACGTGTAAAAATAATAAACATCTATATAATACATTTTTTTATGCTTGAATTGATTAACATAATCAATTGGCAATTGCAATCTCCTTAATTGCTGATAGATGCAATTATATGAATATTTTCATAAGGGAGAATTGGAATCCATCACTGATGGATAATGTTATTTATGATTGTTATATCATTGTGATTGCAGAAGAATTCAATGATTCTACACATGAATTAAGATTATTCATCATAAAAATATATATACTTCTAATAGAATTTTAAGTTGAATAGATAGTTATGTGAGGTGAATTGATCTTTTCTTTTTCATTGTATTCATTTTATCCAGATGTTTTATGGCAGACATGTTGAATTCACTTAATTTGTAAATTGAATAAGAATATATATACACATATATACTCTTACTCAGAAATTTATGAAACTTTTGGATAGAATCAATCTAATAAACAAAAAAAAAGTGATTTGGCAAGTTACTTATGCCTTGAAAATATATTCATTTTAAATCATATCAATTTCTACCTGCAGAATGAATTACCCCATGTGCCCTGGGGTCAAGTAAACTAAATTTCGAAAATTATTTTCAAATATAAAAGTTTTTCATTTTGGTCCGTTGAGTTTATACTTCCCAAAAAATTGGATGATTCTATCAGATTCAACTAAACAAAAAAAAAATTCGGGGGGTCGGGCGCGAACCACCGATCCTTGGGTCGCGAAGCAAAAGCTTTGCTCCGGGACCACCACGGATTCTAACAATATAAATCTTGGATGTTATATTTAAGTTGTGAGTCCTGAGGGGAATTTACTTATTTATCGGCTGTGTAGTGCGGTGCCGGAACTATTGAAAATGACTACTGGGTGCTCATTAGACAACCCTCACCCACCCACCTAATCATAATTTCAACAAAAATATTGTGTGCCACTCGTGCTCGTTATGTTGTGGACGCGCGGCACAATCACCAAACCGCTCGGCGGGCAATGGCGCGACAGAGCCAATAGGCGTCGCACTTGTCCCCCGACACCGGACCTCGTCATTGCCATATCGCTTCGTTTTCTTGCAGTCTAATCTTGCAGAAAGCTTGCAGCAATATTGCATGAAATGTTAAAATGCAATATTTCGGCAATATTTGAATGCAGCTGTTGACTGTCCTCAATCTAGCAGCAGAATCTTGCAGAAATCTTGCAGCAATATTGCATGAAATGTTTCAATGCAATATTTCTTCAGTATTTTATTGCAGTTTTGACTGTCCTCACTCTTGCAGTCAAATCTTGCAGCAATATTGCATGAAATGTTTCAATCCAATATTTCTGCAATATTTCAATACAGCTTTTGACTGTCCTCAATCTTGCCGCAATATTGCATGATATCTTGCAATGCAATATATCTGCAATATTTTACTGCAGTCGTTGACTTCTCAGGGTCTTTCAGTTGAATCTTGCAGAAATCTTGCAGTAATATTGCATGAAATCTCTCATCGAAACATTTGTGCAATATTCCAATGTAGCCTTCGACTTTACATGAGCTTGCAGAAGAATCTTGCAGAAATCTTGCAGCGATATTGCATGAAATCTTGCAATGCAATATTTCTGCAATATTTCAATGCAGCTTTTGACTGTCCTCAATCTTGCAGTCAAATCTTGCAGGAATCTTGCAGCAATGTTGCATAGAATATTTCAGGAAAATATTTCAGAAATCTTGCAGTAATCTTGCACTGCAATATTTCATTGTAATATTTTTGAAATATTTCATTGAAAGATACCAAATCCGCTTCCGAAAGCTGAATTGAAATATTGCAGCAATCTTGTTGAAATCTTGCACTGAAATACTTCAGTGAAATATTTCAACGCAATGTTGCATGCTATGTGGGTAACTCCGTTTCCACTCGGCCGATCTCAACAAATGAAAGCCTAAAGTGAGCGGCTGTTTATATAGATTTCATATCTTTTTTCAATTTTGAAAAAGACCTGAAAATGGGGAGGATATTTAATTTATTTATAAGGTAAAATTTGGCCGATTTCAAAAAAAAAATCATAATGTTGTAAAAATATGTGAAATGGTAGAAATAACTATGCCAATTGAAAGGTCATCTTAGAAAGTATGTTAAAAATAATTGGCGACCAATTTCAGGCCGGATTCTGGATGTGGCAATGTTGACAATTTTCACAAAAATGTTAGTTAACAAATGGATAGCACAAAAACTAACTATCCGATTCAAATGAAATTTTGCATGGATATTTGTATCATAATAAAGTACCAAAATCTTGAACGGCGAGGATTTCAATCGATTCGATCCACTTATAAAAATATGTGAACATTTTCTTGCTTTTTTAATGTTATTTAAGTTATAACACTGCATTAAACACTGCTACAACATAGCATTGTGAAAATATATTTTTCGATATGAAACCAGTGCTTTCTTGTGCCAAATTTTGTTAGGAACATAATTTTTCCTATAAATTATCTTCCTAAACCTCATAGTTGTTGAGTTATTCGTGATAATATAAAAAAAAATGCAAATTTTTTCACTAAATTGTTAATAACTCGCGACGCAGATATTTTTCAGCGTGCGGGAGTGAACATGTCTTTCTTGATACTGTTCTGAAGCGAGTTCAATTGTTTTTTCGCACCCCGCTCGCAACATCCATACCATGGTCATTTTCAGCCTAATTCTACTCAGCTATTTTAATATATGCTTCCATATTCTTTCTACAATGATCCTGATATGAAAGTATCGAGATCAATTTTTTTTCCTGGCAAGTTCACATTGATTCTGGCAAATTGACTTCTAATATATGCTCCCATATTCTTTCCACAATGATCCTGATAATTTCACAGATTCCAAAAACCGTTTTGAAATTCGATATGAAATTACTACTGCAATTGAAATAAAAAGATATTCTGGTGGATGCATTTCAGATTTTAGAGTATTAAACCTTTCTAAAGAAAGGTACAACTCTCTGACGAGTGAAGAGTGGTTCTATGAGACATCTATACTATTATATAAAAGGACAGCCTGTTTTTTTGTGGCCGCTAATCTCAAAAACTACTGAACCGATTTTCATTAAATTTTGATACTTGATTCTTGACCACTCCAGGCATGTTTATGGATATGTGGCGTTCCAAAATTTTGAGTAGAAACCGAGAAATAGACAATGCATTTTTCTGTGGTGGGGATAACAGACCAAGTACCATGGCGCGCCAGTAGATGGCGAGGCGTTGAGTCGCACGTGTATAAAGTATAGCGCGGCGCTCTCTCATAAGAGAGTCAGCGTTCTATCGGCTATATAGGAGAGCTTGGAAATGAGCTCAGCCTCTTTCTGGGATCTTTTGAATCCCAGTCCCCTGATGCCAAATGATTTTGGTGACAATGCCTAGACCCAGAAGTAACACTGGGCGGTAGACGATTAGAAACAGACGAACGCAAGCCGTTCGTCAGGATCGAATAATTGAAGCCCCGTTCATAGTACGTGGAAGATCTGCTTTTGAATATGATCCATCAGAAAATTACGCTAATATACAAGATATTGTAGTTGAATCTATGAATAAAGATGAAGCTCCTGGATTGTGCAAATTGATTGATCTCGGTCTACCTACGCCAATTCGTGGTCCACGAAATGTTTGTGATCTCGATAATGCTTTAAAGAATCCACATAACATTATGGGATTGCGTGATTGTTTGGAATCTAATATATCTAAAGTGGCTAACTAAAGACCTAACTCAATATCAGCTCAAATTTGTATTTTGAGTGCTTTAGTTTTAGCTGTTGCATCTTCAGGTTCTTGCAGCAACTCTTCTTGCTGGAGGCAAAACTGCCCATTCCCCGTTCAAATTACCTTTGAACGTTTTCATTGGCTAGGATACAATATGTTCAATGAGAAAAAATAGTCCTTCATGCAAAATTATCGAAGAAACTTCTCTTATAGTATGGGATGAATGTACTATGAGTCACCGTTCGCATATTGAAGCTCTGGATTGCACATTATGAGATTTAGAATCTATCAGCAAACCTATGGGTGGAATAACTTTCGTTTTCTCTGGAGACTTTCGGCAAACTTTGCCTGTGATTCAAAAAGGAACTCACGCTGATATTGTGAGAGCATGTTTGAAGTCGTCTTCAATTTGGAATTTGATAGAAAAATTACATTTACGAACAAATATGAGAGCTCACATTGGAGGTGGGGATTTGCAAATGCCTTTAGAATTTCTAAAAATGGGAAAGTATTAAATGAAAATGATTACATAAATATTGATACAAGAGTAGGAACGACTGTTAATACAGTCATGGACCTGATTTCTAAAGTCTGTCCAGAAATTGAAAGTCTTTCTGACAAACCTTTCAATTGGTTATGCGAAAGGACAATCATAACGCATCGAAATGCTACCGCTCATAATATTAATAATATTATTTTGGAAAAGGTAGATGGAAAAATACGACATTATCATTCTATCGATACAGTGATTAACATTGATGATGTTGTACACTACCCTCATAGATTTCTGAACTCTCTTGATCCTTCAGGCTTTCTACCTCATGACTTAGAATTGAAAATTGGTTCTCCAATAATGCTACTACACAATCTAAATCCTCCCAATTTAAGTCATGGCACAAGGTTGCAAATTAAAGTTATGCAGGAAAATGTAATCGAAGCAACTATTCTTACAGGACATGCAGCTGGTATAAATACCTGAAACAGTATTTATATCTCGCATACCTATGATTCCATCAGACTTACAATTTCAATCCGAACGATACGATTACAATTTCCTGTGAAACTTTCTTTCGCCTTGACGGTCAACAAATCTCAAGGACAGACCTTTACGTACGTAGGGATACTTTTGCAAACAGAATGTTTTTCACGCGGCCCATTGACTGTTGCTCTTTCACGGACGGGGGATGCACGTAACCAATTTATATTCATTCCTCAAAATTCAAGAACTAAGAACGTCGTTTATCCAGAAGTATCATAAATTTTAAATCCTCAGATACATGAAAATTACAACTCCAAGGATTACAAAGTATCAAATTATATAAAGTTTACAAATAAATACATATCATACGAGTTTTTTAACAATAAATGAGAATAACATTTCGAACTCAATACACATATTCGCGGGCCAAGCCGCGACGGGGGACGCTAGTTTCTAAATAATTGTCATAGAACTACTATTTACTCATCAGATATTTGTACCTTTCTTCAGAAAAGCTTGATAATAACCTGGGATCTTATTAGAGTAAGTGTTGTAACGAGTGCTCCGCGAGCACTCGTTAACGCGCGATCGCCACGTGTCGCACCGGTAGCATAGGCGAGCGTCGCAAATCGCGTGATTGACTCGCGATCGACGCCGGCACGCGCCGCGGCCCTTTGGGCTATGCGCCGCAAAAGGAAGAGAGTGAGAGAGCATGGAGAGGGGCGGACCTCCCAACTCGCGCGGCTCGCCTGCCGCGCGAGGACAGGAAGGATCGATACTCTCGCGCCAACCCTTGCGATAATTAGCACGCGCCGCTAATAACACCTCATCCGCGCCGCGACGTAGACGTCCGACTTGTGAGCGTGTGTGTGTGAGTGTCCCCGCACCACCCGGACGACACTCCAGGTGCTACACCGGCCCAGAGAGAACACTGTTTTCTCTGGGCGCGTGGGGCATCACGATCCGCGCCTCACAGCTGGTGTAGCCACGATCGCGCACACTTGAGACGTCCACGAGCGCGTGCGCCAGGATCAGCGCCAGCGTCACCGAGAGCAGTGAGCGAGCCCACCGACCATCCTGCGGGCGAGAGTCAGCGAGCGATCGCCGAACTGTAATTCGCGCGCTTTAATTTGTGTTTCCGCGAGCGAGCGAATACTCGGCCTCGTGGCCGAGCGGCCCTCTGCGCGTGCGCGCGATTAAAGTCGTTGGCAGGCACCGGCCCACCAACGCAAGTGTATGTCTTTGTTTTACCTCGATAAAGAGGCTTACTTTATTTCTCATTATATTCAGAGTCACGCGTTTTCTTTAGTTAACCTCCCCGCGCCTACGACCGATTCCCCCTCTCTCCGCGGTCGAGAAACCTTCCGTTCCTCGGCTTACTGAGTAGCCGCGTTCGCGTATTCCCGTTAGAATTAAGTATATAAATTGACTAAGGGCTCATTGCACGTGGTGGTTACCAAGGAGCCCCAACAATTGGCGTGAGCCGCATCCGTGGATCGCGAGCGCCGAACGAGACCCTACACCCCCTTCCCCCCCGCTCTTCCCAGTCCTGGGGAAGCACCCTCTACTCGAGTAGCGACGGTCCGTACCTGTGTATGGGCGGCTGGGGGTCACCAACAAGATCCTTGGCATGGCGTCTGCTCGTGGGAGCTGGGTGACTGACCCGGCAGCTGGGCGAGGAGCGGGGCATTTATTGTAGTTAGCTCGGGGTGGAACGCCTAAGCTCGAGGTGGTGCGAGTTCCTCCATAGGTAGTGCGAGTTCCTCCATAGGTAGTGCGAATTCCTCCAGAGGTGGTGCGAATTCCTCCATAGATAGAGCGAATTCCTCCATAGGTGGTGCGAAATTTCTCCATAGGTGGTACGAATTCCTCCATAGGTAGAGCGAATTCCTCCATAGGTGGTACGAATTCTTCCATAGGTGGTACGAATTCCTCCATAGGTGGTGCGAATTCCTCAATAGGTGGTGCAAATTCCTCCACATCTTTACCGCACGAGTTGGTTCAGGTTTCACCCCGTTGCAGAAAGGTTCGATACATTTAAGATTGAAATTCATTTACTATAATACATAATAGTAATAATGATGGTAATAATAATAATGATAATTTATTTTAATTCTATTTATATATATACAGATAACTTCGTACACGTCGAATATTTCAACTATCATAGATCGCCACCGATGAGGAAAATAATGAGTAGAAGCACCCTTTACCTCGTTTGTGGGAAAACTGCTAAAGTGAATCCGGCCAGGGTGCCGAAAACACAGAGGTGTATTCTTTGACTTTTGTTTCGGGCAAAAACTGCAATGACATGAATTTAACTATCTGACTCTGACTGAGTATACGTCGACTCTAAATAACAGGAAGTAACGAGTGTTGTGATGACAACAATGTTTGAAAAGACTAGCATATTGTCACGTGGCTAGCCCATCGATTATTAGAATCGCATTGCGCGGGGCCACGCCACGAATATCGGAACGTTCTGGAAGGACGATGTTGAAATCGTGACGCACGGAGCGTAACTCGAAACGGCGGGAGGCGACTGACCGCCTCCCACCGAGCGCGCCACCAAGGGGTTGCGACGGCACCCCACGAGGGATCAAATACGACCGCCTCAAGGCGCTCGGGGCAGTCTGACGGGAGAGACACGGTTAACCACACGGGTAACGCGGAGACGGTAGACAGTCCGACGCTCATATTGTACACTAGCATTTGGAATAATTACACGAGCTCTCTTAGTGAAGTGAATAGGGAATAAAGGCACATCTAATCCAATTCCTGAGTGATGAGTTATTGATAACCTGATTCGACACGTAACAGAACCTTACCGAGTTAAACGTCTACGGTCAATACCGTAGCCGAGATCTGAACCCAGCTTAGTTAAGGACCACGCCACGTAACAGGAATTAACGTGCGCCGCTACAGGTCCCATTTCATGGTGGAGGAGCTGGGATCTCGTTTCGTGTAAGAGAGTTTATATCGTGAGTCGAGATTTTGGACAATTTTTTTTGAGAATTTGATCAACCACGTCGGAACCAACCGCGCAAAGTGAGCGTTGTGATGGAGGAAAGAAGAAGACAATAGCAAAGCAGATCAACAGCGAAGCAGATTACACCAACAGCGAAGCAGATAGACAGGAAGGAGGGAAGGAAAGAACGACTGCAAGCAATAATATACACCCAGACAGGAAGGATGACCAGAGCTAGCCGTGTCAATACATTCTTGGTCGCCTTTTTGTAAGTACATTCAAATTTCATCATTAAGTCCCGTGGGAATCGCGAACGACTGGAATTTAGAAGCACGCGAAATAGTAATTTTACAAGTGATTTGACAAACCAAGGAAAATAACGAATTATTCAGACAATCTTATATTCTGTACTTGCGTAAATAATACAGGTCAACGAACCAGAAGTCGAACTTCAGTCTCGAGCGCAACAGAGCGATACTTAGCAGAATTTTTCGGGGCATTGTGAAATCACTTCGTAAACGTAAAGCTAAGCGAAACGCGATGTCAAAGCAGAACACCGATACGTTGCATGATGACTCGATGATGACTATCACCTAGAAGAATATTTGAATACGGAGACAAACCCGGACAATACAATGGAGACGCCAGTTGACTTTCACCTCGACTATCATAATTTTAATCAAAACTTAGAGGCGTTTGCAATGGAGAAAGAGGAAAGAGAGAGGATAGCAAGGATGAAAACAGGACTTGGTCAGGAAAACGTCAAATTACAGGAGGAACAACAGTACTTACCAAAAATTAAACAGGAACAGACGCCACAATATGACTACGGAATATTACAGAATTTAAAGGGGGGACAACTGGACATAGTCAATTACGGACAAGGCAGATTTCACGACAATCAGACATATTTACAAAAAATTAAACAAGAAAAAATAACACATTCAACTCCGAAAAGAGAAATTAAAGCACAAGGCCTGACAACAGACTATAACGATACAGACGGGGTCGAAATCATGACAATGCATTCGCAAGTATTGAGCGGAAATCAAACTCAACAGTATCAGAGAGGCGGCCCAATGAAACACGTTAATTATCAAGATAATCCTGGGAGGCAAAACGGATACTTAGGACCACCGCGTCAGAAGCAACAACCGACTATCACATACCCACCATCGAAAGCATCGGTCAAATTTAACGAAGAAAGGAATAGGCTGCTAGAAGGAAACAGAGAATTCATAGAAAGATGGAGCGAGCGGCGGCAACAAGAGCTGATGGAGGAAGAAGAGGAGGAAGATATACGCAACAATAGCATGTGGGAAGTTAAGCTGCAGGACAGAGGAAACAGTGAGAAAAGGATGATGAATGAACAAAATGGGAATAACTCAGTAGGAGCAAAATATCTGCATAGGATTGAGGCGGACCCTCAAAATGTCAGAATGACGGGCTCGAGGGAATTGACAGAAAACGGGCCATATTACGAACCGAATATCCGAATTACCTTGAATCAGGCTTCCAACAGCATTCCAGAATTTGATGGAAACCCCGATACACTACCATTGTTCAGAGACGCACTGAGGAACGTAGTTAGACAAGTCGGTGAAAACAACGAGCGGACAATTTTATTCTCATTAGCAAGCAAGTTAAAAGGAAAGATCGGTGATGGATATAAGTTGCGATTGAATTATTATAACAGCGTAGAGGAATTGCTGACGGAATTGTCAACCCAATATAGTAGGAGAGGGGGAGTAGACAGAATAATGGCAGAACTCAAGATAGTGAGACAAAACGGAGGAGAATCGGCTGTAGATTATGGACTACGAGTAAAGACGCTACTTCATCGAATATTGAACATCTACGATAGCGATCGCACACTGTTAGACTCCCAACGAATAAACTATAAACGCAAAGTCAAGATTGAGGCCGCGGAACAATTCCAATTGGGATTATTGGGCGGATTGGAACATCAAGTTAGAAGCATGCAGCCTCGCACGTTGACTGATGCTATTGCAGTAGCAGCAGACTTCGAAGAGAAAACAAGTACGCGGCGGTTGGTAGAACAAGATAAGAAAAGCCCAGAGGAGATATTCCGAGATTTACTTCTAGGGGAGGATTTTGGGAATACGGTCAGACGAACAATGGCAACACCAGATGTCAGATGCGGGTACTGTAATACCGCGGGGCATAGCGAAGATAAATGCAGAAGAAAGAAATATGAGTCGAAAAGGTGTGAATTTTGTTACGGTTCAGGACATGTAGACAATGAATGTTTTAAGTTGGAGAATCTGATAAAGAACGGGAAATTGCAAGCGGATCAGATAGAGTCGCCGGCGGTACAAAACCCAACGCAAACCGTACAAGCGGTCAATCAACTTGCGACGCAGCCACTAGTATACTTTCAACAGCCGACAGTATATCAGAACGCTTCGGTTGCAGAAAACGCAAGCGCGAGTCAGCCGAGAGGCGGGGGTCAAGGCCAGGCTAGTAGACAATATGACGGCGCGAACAGTAACGATAACAGACAGAATGTAAGATTCCGAGACGAAGACGGATACAATAATAACGACAGAAATTATAATGATCAGAGAGGCAATGGTAGATACAAGAACCGTAATCAAGATTATAATGACAGATCGGGTAATAGAGATAACAGATATAATTCAAACTACGATAGAGGAGGCAGGTTCCGCGACGATAATAGGTCACGAGACTATAATAGACAAGAAAGATATCCACGCGATAATTACGGCAGGGACCGCTCTCGGAACTTTGACCATCGCGATGGGAATCAGGAAAGGAACTATAATAACAACGATAGGGAACGCCCACGGTACAACAGTCGCTGGAAAAACAACAATAGGGGACCATACGGTAACAACAACAATAACAACGGGGATGGACCGCGCGATCGTAGGAACTACGGAAATAATGACAATAGCAACTATAACAATCGCAACAGTTATGGCGATGGTAATTATGATAACGGTAAGAGCTATAATAACCGTGGACAGCCACAAGGGCGTAGGAACAACGGTAACTATAATAACAACTCCATGGATCAACCAAGAAATAATGGGAACCAGCAGAATCAGTCAGACGGGCCTTTAGACTCGCAGGATGCTCGGCGCCGGAACTAGGTGTCGATCTGCAAAGCAAACAAGTCTCGGAACGAAAAAGTGACGTTAAAAGGCATATAATAAGGTTGGCAGCGAGCCAAGGAAGACGGCCACCCATAGTAGAGTTGAAATGTGACAAGTTGATCGGAGGACTTGGGAGATTTGACGTCGACACAGGCGCAGAAATAACCCTGATAAAAGACTACCTTGTTAATCCGTACTACCCAATTGACGAAGACTAAAAGGTAGTAATTAACGGAGTTACGCCAGGGGGAATTTGTAGTATTGGAACGATTACTATGGATCTAGAGGGATTAGAGTGCACTGCACATGTCGTGCCGAGTGACTTTCCAATTGATACAGATGGATTACTCGGATGGAATGTAGTGAGCAGAGGGCGAATAAATGGAGTATGTAGACAATTAGAATTTGAAAATATGATAGTACCCTTTGTGGAAAAGGAGTTGTTTGTTATCCCCCCACTAACGAGACAAGTTATATATTTTCGAACAAATAAGATTGAAGAAGCCGGGCTTGTACCCTTACAGAATTTAGGGCCAGGAATATTATTCGGAAACTTTATTACTCAAAGCGATAAGAAAGGAAAGGCTATACCATTTGCATAAACACAAATGACGAGGAAATACAAATAGAGGTACCAGAAATAGCTCTAGAACAATGTGAAGGTTTCCCAATTGAAAAGGGAACGTTTAGCTTCAAAGAGGACGAGATACGAGGAAAAGACGAAGGAAAACATGAACTAGGGGGAAAGCCACATGTCACAGTGCGTAGAACAATATCTAAAGAGATGGAAGAGAGAGCGAAGAAAGTTTATGATAGACTCGATAAGGAGACTCTAAAGGACCTCAACGAGGAAGAAATAACACACATCAAGGAAATAATTGAGGATTTCGCACATGTATTTGGCCTTCCAGGAGAATATTTGAAGGCAACCACGTTGATCAAACATGAGATTCCAACAACAACGAATGTCCCGATCAAGGTGAAGCGCTATAGGCCACCTCAGGTTTTGAAGGAGAGAATGCAGGAAATGATTGAAGAATTAATGGAAGCGGATATAGTACAGAAATCAACAAGCCCGTATTCAAGCCCAATGTGGGCAGTAAAGAAAAAACCCGGTCCGAACGGAGAGGAAAGATGGAGGGTGGTTACGGATTTTAGGCATTTGAATGGAATTACAGTGGGAAACAGTTACCCATTACCAAATACAAATGAAATAATTGGAGCAGTAGCGAGTGCGAAACTAATAACAGCAATTGACTTGTAATCAGGATTTTATCAGATTCCAATGGACGAAGAAGACGCGAAGAAAACAGCATTTTCAGGACCTTATGGCAACTACGAATATAAGAGAATGGGGATGGGCCTAAAAGGAGCCCCAGCAACATTTCAAGGGTTAATGGATTTGGCATTAGCAGGATTACAGGGAGTTGAATTGTTTGTCTATTTGGATGATATAGTGGTATTCGCGGAGGATCTAGAGGAACACGGGAGAAAATTCCGCAAGTTGATGGAAAGGCTTGATAAAGCTAACCTTATAGTCGAACCCAGTAAATGCCAATTTTCACAAAGAGAAGCTTCTTTTCTGGGGCATATAGGTAACGGAAAAATTAAAATGGACCCCAAGAAAGTGAGGGCGGTAATGGAGTACCCTAAGCCACACAATGCAAGAAAAGTCAGATCGTTCTGCGGACTCGCATCATACTGTCGGAAGTTCATTAAAGACTCTGCAAGAATTTGATATCCATTAAATAAACTCAAGGACGAAAAGAAAAAATTTATTTGGGGAAAAGAAGAAGAGGAGGCATTTCAGTCAATGAAGAAGCTTTTATGCGAAGAGCCTGTTTTGATAGCGCCCGACCTCACGAAGCCATTTATTCTGACCACGGACGCGTCGGATTATGCATTGGGAGCGGTACTAAGCCAAGGCAAGCTAGGATCAGATCATCCGTGTGGATACGCATCAAGGGTACTAAAAGGGCCAGAATTTCGTTACTCTACTTATGACAGAGAACTACTGGCCATAGAGTGGGGCATTAAAGAATTTCGCCATTACCTTTATGGAAGGAAGTTTACGGTAGTCACAGACCATGAACCACTGAAACACTTTTACTCAACGAAAAAGCCCGATTTGCGGTTCGGTAGAATAAAAGCAAATCTGCTAAAGTATGAATTCGATATAGAATATAGGCCAGGGCCAAAGAACAAGAGTGCTGACGCGCTGAGTAGAAACCCGGTATTGGAGGAAGGCAAGGAAAATCCGGAGCGCCCGAAAGCAGAGCTATACGAATTAGCGGAGAAGCAAGAAAAAGAGAGAAAACAGAGTCGGAAGAAGGTCGGTAAAGAAGAAACCTTACAAGCTCAGTTAAAGATGGCTGTCACTCGATCCAAAACGCAAAATAAGGAAAGTAATAAAAGACCCTTGTCCTTAGAAACGGACGGATCAGGCAACGCAGTGGCACGAAAGAAGGCGCATCAGGAAAGAGAGAGTAGTGGAGGAGAGTGGGAACCACCAAGGAATCTGAGACCGGAGAGGAGGAACTCTTACTACTCGGATAAGGAGAGTGAAACAGAGGCAGAAACCATTGAAAAAGGAATTCAGAAAGTGATCAGACGAAAAAGGGGAATGCTAAATCGATGCGAGACGAAGGCGAAATTCCCGGTAGCTACTTCTGTGCTGGACAAAAGGACAGATGATCCGATCATAAGTCAAATGAGGACAGACAAACATCTTGCATATATGCGGAAGAATAGCAACATGCGACAGGAAATACAAGCTGCTAGCACCCCAGAGAAGAACGTCATATTACCATCGGAATATAACAGGAACAAGATACCTCCTCCGGAATTTTATGGATCACCGACGGCTCAGGAAGAGGAGAGCGAGGTAAGCTTAAGTGGGACGTCAGATGAACCAGAGGCGAACCTTACGGACGAGGAAGAGACTAGACCCTTAGGAAGAGATAGTTAAACGGGTTCTAGGCGTACCTAAATCACAGATCGAACGCCCGATGACTCGGCCAAGTTGCACGAACCCATGGATATAACGAAGGAAATAGCAGGAGAGGCGAGATACGAACCTCACACCACCTGTCCCATCAAGGAAGTATGGAGATTCCCTCACCAATAAAGGAGGCATCGCGCAGCTTAGGAGATATGATAGCTATGAGTCAAACCGGAAAGGAAATGAGGTTTATAGTAGACATCAAGGACGGAACAGACAACGGAAAGGGTATTCAGATAAATATAAGAGAACCGGCAGAGAAACAACATTCCACAGGGGACGAGATACGGATTAGCGATTCAGCAACGGATACGTCATCTGGTGGATCGGGTCCAATAAAATGGGCACACTACGCCAAGAGAAAAGCTAAGCAGTATGGAAGCTGGGAGAATTACGAGTGAGTTGTAGCAGAGACTGGGTGCAAACAAGTAATACAAGAATTAGAAGAAACATTCGCAAACGAACGCCAGAGAGAACAGACCTCAGAACCACCGGTATTAACCGATAAGGGTAACTCGGATAGAGAAGACACGGGTGCATCGACAACAAACAAGAACCAAAGCATAACGAGCGAAGCAAGTGTGCTGGCCTCAACAATAAACATGGAGACTACGGAGGGAAAATCAAAACAGAACATGATTAGCATACGAACACCAATAGAAGTAACATGGGGAAACGAGGCGAATATCGGGGTGGAAGAAACAGGCTCCTTGGCTTCGACAGTGGATATGATAACGGCGGATAATATAAATCAGGAAGAGGATCAGAGCAACCAGCAAACATTCAAAGGAACAACGAAATCAAAAGTTGATGAAATAACACCCGGAGACAGAAATGCATCAGTAGCAACCGGTATATCACAACACGTAGAGACGGGAGAGGAGAGTCAAGGGAAACGTAACGCGGTGTCAAACATTTATACCGAAAACAATGTATGCGCACAAAAGGACAAGGTCTTGTGACACGATATAAACATTCCTACTAGACCATTTGGGAACTGTTTATTTCACTTATTGATCAAAGCACTAAAATTGAAAGTTACTACCCGGGAACTGAGGGATCGGTTACTACAAAGTTCGGCCATGTATTCTTGCATAGATCCCGAAAATGCACGGAGAATATTAACGTCATCAACAGAATTTGGAGACGTTGATTGTATATTCATTTTTACTCACGAGTACAAAAAGAATATATGCATACATTTTCACTATGGGGCAAGCCAAGTTAAATATCTGTACGTGGAAACTAATAGAGAAAAAGAGTATATACATCTACATCTACGAGGGAATATTATACCCCATATGAATTTGATAAACCGGAGGTTGAACTAATGCATATTTTAATTAGCTCGGAACATTACGGGGAGAGATCGGATATAGAAAAAGGACACGACGTATCGGTGAACGATATCACCAACCAACAGGTGGTACGAGAAGGGAATGCGACGTTAGCTCGGATCGATAGAGAAGAACAAGACATAGGGGGAAATGACAGTTGGGTACCCGAAATAACGCCAAGTTGAATGACGGGTAATATGACGCGATTTATGGTGGCGGAAGCACGGCCGACGCATATGAGATCGACTTGGGTGATTGCACCCGGGGATGTCGAGCGGTTTCATTGTGTTAGAATTCTGAAAGAGCAACCATTTGCACATCATGACAATTTGGTATATACATTGTCGGCAGATGGGAAATTAGAAACGGAGCCGCAAGTCGCTCTTGTAGAACGTAGGTACATTGACCTCACAACACATGTTAATCGTAAATTATTAACAATATCAGAAAATCGAAGTGGACATCAAGGTTATCAAGCCAGGAAAGATGAATCGAATATATAAAACAGCGTTGAAAAACTCCGCCAGAATCGCAAGTCAGCACCTGTTGTATGACCGACTGGCGTCGAGAACGCCCGGAAAAATGGAGTCAGCAAATGAATCGCGGTCGGTCATTTATACTAACCATACTAGCATTCGGATTATGAACAAACATGATATCAGCAATTGTAAATCGCGGAACCTTTCTCAGTGAGTTAATATAATATATTTCAAAATATGGCTCTAAAAGCATGATCCTCTTTACCTTCAGCAGTATGATACTCTCGAATCAAAAGAAACAAAAACAAAAAAACAAAGTAAACAGAGATAAAGCTAGGCCAGTAAAAGTAGGCAGTTGATGAATACGATTGGAGCTCACTAATACATTGATACTTGAGAGGACTACTCAAGGAATAAACGGGCAGGACATTGAATAAGAATACGAGTAAGAATACTGATATTGGAATGAGCAAATACTACAGTTAAAATTACAAACAAACATTAGGTTTGAAATATTAGTATGATTGGAAAAGCGGCAATACATCATCGTACGAATCATCGGAAAAATCCTCAGAGTGAACCATCACAGTGTTGGCATCAGCTGTCAAGGTCAGCTCGATCGGATACTCGATGAGAGCAGGTATTACGGTGCTCGTTCCAGTCACAAGCTGGTATCCTTACTTTGTAACCATGGTAAGAATGGTAGCAAAGGAAACTGAGGGATTCCGCGACTTGATAAAAAGACGGTTTCGCCAATAGGGGTTCCCTTTTCGGCAGTAGGGTCACTCGACTAGGAGATACGCACATCGGCCACACGATGCATGACCCCAATCATGTCGGAGATACCCTGGGTACAACAAACCGCAATAGAGCATGGAGGTAAAAATTTCCTATATGGCCTCGCCATAATCGAATTCATCAGCCGGAGTATAGGCCCAATAAGAATTTGGAGGAACTTCATCAATCGATTCCTCGAATAGTTCCACGAGATCAAAAGGATCAGCAAATAGATCATCGAACCTAGACATAGATGTAGTGGGTTCAAGCAGTTTTCATTCAGCGGAAGAAGCAACCGTCGGAGTAGCATGAGCAACAGGCAAGGACTCTGGAACTGTTGATGAATTAGAACGAGGACTAGTGGATGTAACATTCGAGTATTCAAGGAAGAAATCCAGCTCTTCTGGAGTAAGAGTCCATCGCAAAAGCCGCTCAATATTTGTGAAGCCTGAGGTCTAGCAGATGAACCGAGACACTGGGTAAAACGAGTGAGAGCGGGACGAGCAAGCAGAGAGGCGACGCAGTCTATAGAAACAGTTCTTAATACAGAAAAACCGAACGTGACTAGGTGGGACTCTAACTCAAGTCGAGAAAAAGTTGGTCCAGGCGATCGGAGAAAGGAGAACAGACAAACAGGCCGGAAATAAGTAGTCCAAGATATCCACTCGGAGCACTATTGGAAGGTTTTTGCCAAATATAGAGGCAAGTCCTTATTATGAAATCTACATAAGATAACTCGTACAGTCAAATTCAATGTAACATATTACATTTAGTTCTTGTCAGATATCTTCTTCACTTGTAGGTGAAAAATATGATCCTTGTGCTCAGCATAAGAATTTCACTTGGAATATTTGTCCTCTTCTCAAACACTTGAACTGGGTTCTTCAATTTCATTGATCACTGAGAAGATTTGATTGGGAGGATCATTTTCACTTCCATCACTTGAGCATCTGGCATATTTCATTCGACTACTTGTCGCAATTGGTTCATCTTCTTCTGTTGAGGGGTCTCTTATATTATATAAGTATTTCTTCAAGAGTGGACTTCTCAGGAGCTGACTTTTCAGGAGCAAACTCTCCAGCAGTCAACTCTTTTAGAGATGATTCTTAGAAGCAGACGGTTCTTTGTAGATTCTCCACAACACAACCTTCCAACGGAACTACGAAGTACTTGTTGATGCACATAATAATTGATGATCCTGAAGAAATAAAGAATATGAAAATAATACAAGAAATCACATTATATACTGGTTGTATGCAATAAAAATCATAAAAAGAAACAAATATCCATTATCAAAATGAATGCTAGATAAATGTAAAAACTGATTAATAGATATAGACATTGGCACTATTATATCAAAAACATAACCTCAAACTTTTCGCCGACATGAATAATAAAGAATAAACTACTCAACTAATAACTTACCTTGAATGGATGAATTGGAGAAATAGCGAGAAGGTTAGCCTATTTCAATCGAATTTCAAATGCGTGTTGATTCTCCACAAAACAACCTTCCAACAGAACTACTAAGAACTTCTTGATGCACATAGGGATTGACGATCCTGAGGAAAGAAAGAATATGAAAATAAAATAAGAAATAACATGAGATACTGATTGTATACATTCCAAATTAAAAAGTCAAACAAATATTGATAATCAAAATGAATGCTAGGCAGATGTAAAAATTGAGTAATAAACATTGGGACTATTAGATCAGAAACATAACCTCAAACTTTTCATCGACATAAATGATAAAGAATCAATTAATCAAGTAATAATTTACCTTGAATGGACGAATAGGAGAGATAGCGAAAAGGTTAGCCTATTTCAATCAAATATCAAAACCAAAGATAATCGACCAGCTCAGGCGACGTCCATGTCCACCACGTACGCACTAAACCACGTACGCTTCGATAGCACTGTAGATACATAGATATGAATGCAGGGGCGCGCTAGCGCCCTCTCCTGGCGAGTAACGGCAGCTGGGGGCAGCGCTACCCTTATACATTAAGTTTGGATCACGGATTTTTCAATTTTATGAAATAACACAGATACGCATCAGTTATGGATGTTATCTGGTAGAATATGATTTTTTATTCATTTTTCCCTAGTATCCAGCCCTATTCACCTCCTATAGCAGATACTTTTAATGTAATGAGTCTTGTCTGCTAGGTTAGAATGGCTAGAATGGAGCAAAAAAGATTATTTTTCAGTTCATAAGCCACCTCGACGGCTACGAACGATTTCGAGATATCTCGATTCTCGCATATATATAGGTATATATGCAATGCAACTGAGCTGCGTAGAGACTCATCATGGCGTCTGCTATATATATATATATATATATATATATATATATATATATATATATATATATATATATATATATAATATAATATAAGCATGGAGTGAAATGCGAACACATTCAACACATGCAACTCGGACGCAGTTATTATTATTATATATAAACCCGGGTCTAGTGCTGCAAATGTGCCAGACGTCGACCGAACTGTTCAGTAAGTAGTTTGATGATTTTCGTTTGATTGGAATAGGCTAACCTGTATTTTTTTTTTACACCGACCCGGTATAGTAGGACTAACCTCTTTTATGGTCTTTTATGTGTATGGGATTTATCCACTGGTGAGTCAGAACCATTAATTTTTTATCATCAAATAATGATGTAGTGCAAATGTTTTACATCGGCAATAATTCTTCTTTCCTTAGATAATTGTGAGCATGTTTTTGAAGAATGTAATGTTGTGAAAGTGTCTGAATTACCATTAAAAAAATTTTAATTTTTTTTCAATTAAACTTTTTTTTTCTCATATTTCTCAATTCCGATTAATCAATCCACAACTTATTGAATTATCTTCCCAGTCATGTGTTTTCTGTTTCTCAAATTTTGTTTCAATTTCAGTTTCAATTTCAATTTCAAAAATTCAGTTACTATTTGTTATTACGACGATTATTCTGACACGTTTGAACTAATTTTTTTCTCAAAATAAATAAAATATAAAACTGCATGTGGAAATTATGAAACTAATAATTTTCTGCATTTTATAGTTCAAAATCATTGGGACAAGTTTGTCTCCACATAGAAGCTGTAAAGAGGAGAAATTCTAAAAAACCTGAAGTTCTGCCTGAGTATAACTGTTTAATATTGTCACCAGCGAATCTTTGGCAGCAGAGTATTGAAGCATTTAATCAAGATACCAATCTAATTGGTACTATTTTTTCTTATCAGGTAAAATGAATGAGTAATAAATTGACAATAGCTTTAAGCTTGAAAAACAGAAAATAATATAATAAAAATATTATAGGATCTTCAAAAAGGAAAAATCAGTACTACTGAAATGTTATTTGGTATGAGCCTTAAAGAAACAGGTGTGAAGCGACACCCTTTACGAGTTCGACAGAGAATATTGCAGTATGCAGTAACAATATTTTTGAAAGAACACGACCCTGTGTTAGTTGAAAGAAAAAAATTATTTTTTTTTTATGAGAATGAAATGTTGAGATCGAATTTAAATTTCAAATTTTCTTTTAGATTTATTAAAGGATTGAAACAACGTTTAACTACTTATTACCCACTGCATCAGCCCTCAGAAAGTAATGGATCTACAGTTCCTATTGATGAAACCTTACACATCTTCTATCCTGGTGAATTTAATTATTACAGTGACTTCTTTCCTTTGACCATGACACTAGTTGCAGTGTTTGTTTATGTATATTTCTCAGTTCGGAAAATTGAGTTGATCAATTCAAAAGTTGGAATTGCTTTTAGTGCTATTCTGACAGTGATAGCATCATTATCTATGAGTGTTGGTATGTGTTTCTTTTTTGTTGGATTAACATTAAGTTTGAGTGGAAAAGAAGTGTTTCCCTAGTTAGTGGTTATTGTTGGACTAGAAAATGTGTTAGTGCTTACAAAAAGTGTAGTGAGTACTCCAGTTCATTTGGACATGAAAATTCGCGTAGCTCAAGGATTATCAAAAGAAGGATGGTCTATCACAAAAAATTTATTGACAGAAGTGACAATCCTTACCATTGGATTGTTCACGTTTGTTCCAGCGATTCAAGAATTCTGCATTTTCGTTATTGTTGGACTACTGAATGACTTCTTTCTGCAAATGGTGTTATTTTCAACTACTTTAGCACTTTATATTAGAAGAGCTGAAATGTCAACACAAAATTCGAAACTTCATTTGCAAAATATACCTTCTCTAAGAAAGCAGCAATTCACAACAACCATTTCTAATAAGAAACCAAATATTTTTAGATCAAAATCTCATCCAAAATTGAATGGATTAGCTCCAACAAATGGACCAACTAATGTTATAGCACCTAATAATCAGAACATGTTGACTCTGGTAAAGATTCCAAAACGTCTGAGGCTAGTTCATTTCTGGGCAAGAACGAGGATTTTCCAGCGAGCTTTTATGGTGTGGATGGTTGTTTGGATAAGCATGATCATTTACAATTCTGGTATTATTGAGCATGTTATACATTTAGGCGAAACATTGAAACCAGAAACAGACATTGAAGGCTATACAATCGAACGACCTCAAACAATGGATAGATATATTAAAATGAATTCGATGAAACCAATCGTCACTCCGTCTTCTTTTTCGAATCATCTAGATAAACAGGTAAAATCATTTGCCATGAAAAAGTTTGATGCTTCTCACATACAGCAAATACGAGAATTAAACTTTGCACATTTGCTTGAACGAATTACACAAGTGATAAGTGTTGAAGAATTATTTCATTGACCAGTGACTTTTGACTTGTGTGTACTTTACTGATTTTTCACCTACTTGCAGTCTGGTGTACTTTGCTAAAACGGCATATTGATGATCGTTATTTGCAGAAAATTAGAAATGGGATGAAATATATTCTCGCGAGAATTTGCATAGAAAAAAGAGTACTCCATTAAAAGTTTGATATTGATAAATTATGCATCTCAAAATCTACTTTTAAGATAGAATAGATTAAAAATATCGGGCAATTTTTCGTAGTTTTATAGCACGAAACAGTCAATTATCGATCAATTAGTATCAATTATTGAAGTCTATCTTAATTAACTTACACATTCATCAAACCATAATTTAGCAAATTGAATATCTTAAATGGTCAGTGAACTTGACAAGCTTATTAATTCAGACAATTGATTGTCAATAGTATTCAATAGTTTTCTGGTAAACAGACTGTAGGTACTGTTGAAAATGAGTTGGTTCAGGTGTTATAATAGGAACTCTTGTAGATATATTTCAACTCAAATTAAAAGACTATTGGATTTAGAATTTATTATATCAAAGCTTACATTATTCTCTCAAGAACAAACGACTTTTCACCGTAAATTGAAAGAGAATTAAGAAAGTGAAACTCCATTTTTTTAAAGTTAATTTACTTGGAAAATTTTCATTGCTCAAGTTTTGAGCACCTCAATAATATTTTATGACCATTGCTGCTGCTTCGTGGAGTTTTAAATGATACATTTTCTGTTTCCAGAGTCCTCCATCAAACAATCTAACGGAAGAGTTGAACAAATTGAAGCCCGTCGATTTTCCGCCCTGGAACCGTTTGTCAATGTATCACTGGTCGTCGATACTCTCATCGTATAATATATCAATGGCTGGCGAGCGCATCACTATACTTCCCACGATCAAACTAGCACACGCAGTTGGGCCTCAGTCGGTCAGACAAATTAGCAATCCAAATGACGTTCAGCAGTTTCAATGGCAAAGCTTAGCGACTGCAGCTCTTGACCCTCTAGACTTTTCAGGTCTGTGTGATAACTGTACCCACGTGGTTCCTCGTACACTTCTAATCAATTTATTTTGAAATGCCAAGCTATTCTGTCGCGCTTTATGAATATAATCTCTATGGTTCAAGAACACTTTTTAACAAAAATAAATCAGAATCATGATGTCTTTTTCTTTCTTACACATGTTTTATTTTTATAAAACTGAACTTGTGTAATTTTTTATTACTTGATAGATTAAATTTGTCCGAAAAAATACATGATAACTCTGTCACGGGCGGATAATTACATTGTCAGGCCCTGTGATATCTCTCTCCACAATATTATATTATTTGTAAATATTGAGTCATGTTTCAGCGTCCAGCGAGAGAGCCAGAGCTGCCGACAAAGGTAAGAGAGAGAGAGACCGCGTCGCGAACGAAATTCGAGGATCGCGCCACGTGACGTCAGCCGAAGACGGCCGAAGTAAGCTCGGCCGGCCCAGCGCGCGGCGGAAGCTTATCAGTTTATTGCCGGCCCTCGCGCGCGATACCACGAGCCCTCGAAACCACGAGACCGCCCGCGCTATCGCGACCCCGAGGACACCAGCGGACATCCCCTCACGAGATCCGACTCGCTACCGCACGCCAAGGCCGACCCGAGGACGAGCCGAATACAGCGCCGGAGCACGTCGCCGAGTAAGTGCCGCACGATTGACATCTCTCTCTCTCCCGGCCAACACGTGTTCACGCTCTCTCTCGCTCCGGCCCGCGAGACGCGACCCGAGGCTCGACGCCTCTGTGTAGTATCTTCCCCATTAGATTAAGTAATAAACGTTGTGTTCGTCAGAACCATTGTGTTTATTCTTTGCTGCCACGCTATTCCCGCTCAAGATCCTACTCCCGCGCACACGAGTTTCACCACCTCGTGTGCGCATTTGTTATCATGCTCCAGGCCCTAGGGCCTATACAGTGTTAATTATTAGTAATAAATACGGCGGTGATAACTGGCGCCCAACGTGGGGCTGGAATAGTGTGGCAAATTAATTAAAATCTAAGAGCGCAACAAGTGAATTTGTTTCCTCCCAAAAATTCAGCGACCATCTTTTCTCCCTCGTCCCGCGGCAGCAGCGACCGGCGTAGCAACGACAGCGCCGTGCGCTAAGGCAATTTTCGCGAAGGGGCACGAATAATAAACTCGTGGGAGAATTATTGATGCCAAATAGTCTCTGCCAGGAAGAGACAAGCACAGCGCCAAATAATATTCATAACGGACGATAGATATACATATTCCCCCTGTTCAACCGCGTGTCCGCACCGACCACGAGGCGAGCATATATACGCGCCGTCCCGAAAACATCGACCACTGCAGCGAAGCGGCCGGATTCAAACCGAGCAGCGCGCATACGCACCAGCCTGGAAACATCGGACGGGCCAGCGAGCGAACAGAACCTATGGGCCGAGGAAAAACATCGACTATACATATTTGTAAACACGGGTCAGCGAGTCGTCAAGCGAGGAAAGGCATGAACTCATGCAGTTTCGAAGTCTTAGAATTAAAATTCTCTCCAACAGAATGGATATCGTCGCTTGGGAGGAAGAACGTTCCATTTCAGAAACTTGCTATAAAAAGTTCCATTTCAGAAACTTTCTATAAACAGTGCCGTTTCAGATTGACAAGTATAAAAAGTGCCATTTCAGAAAAAATCTATAAAAAGTGCCATTTCGGAAAATTTCTATAAAAAGTGCCGTTTCAGGAGAAATTGTTTCCGTCGGAGTTTTTCCGACTTCGGGGATGATTACGTATGCATGTGTCTGTATGTACATGTGTGTATGTGTGTGCGTACACGTCTGAAAATGACAACTTGATCCCACGTCGAGACGTGATACTCTGAAAGTAAACTATTTACATTACATATTTTCTTTATAGATGGATTTGGATGAAAATTGGTATCTATACGTCTTTGAGGTCGCTGATTACGAATCCGACCTCAGATTTTAAAAATTCGAATTAGAGCCTCTAAGATCACCTAAAAAAAATTTGAAAAGGTACTGGATTTTGATGAAAATTGGTATGCGTGGGTTTTTGAGTTTGCTGATCACGAATCTGAACTCAAAATTTGGAAATTAAAATTAGAGCCTCTAAGATCACCTGACAAAAATTTGGGAAAAAATGGAATTTTGTTGAAAATTACTATACATGGGATTTCGAGGTCACTGATTACGAATCCGGCATCAAATTTTAAATATCAAAATTAGAGCCTCTAAGATCACCTGACAAAACTTTGAAAAGATACTGGATTTTGATGAAAATTAGTATACGCAAGTTTTTGAGGTCACTGATTATGAATCCGGCCTTAGATTTTAAAAATTCGAATTTCACCTCTAAGATTGCCTACCGAAAGTTTCAAAAGATACTGGATTTGAATAAAAGTCGGTATCCATGGTTTTTTGTTTGTCACTGATTACGAATCCGGCCTCAGATTTTAAAAATTCGTATTGTCATATAGAGTTCAGAAGCTGATTCGCATGATCTACATAATAATAAGATGGATCCGTACATTTTTCTAGTCCACCTTCCTTGCCTCTCGGAAACAATGATATGAGAATTTAGAGGTAGATTTAGTATGATTCGATCGAAAGGTGGGGTCGAGGACTACACTTTCTGAGAAAAAAAAATTTTGAAAAATCTGAGTTGTGGTAGGCGTATAGAGAATTTAAAAAATGTTTTACCCATGTTCCCGTATTATCTCCTTTAAAAACGTACAAAGGGTTGATTTTTCTAAATTTTTGTTCGAGCATATCGTTAGAGGAGCTTGAGCGCTTTCATAATTCATGTTGAAAAATTTGAAAGCATTGATGCGTGGGCGTAATCTCTGTTAACGAAAATGGTGTGGTGACAATCGAAAATTTTTTACCGTTGTTCCTATATTATCCTCTTTAAAAACGTACAAAGGGTTGATTCTTCAAAATTTTTTTCGAGCAGATTGTTAGAGGAGCTTGAACGCTTTTATAGTTAATGTTGGAAACTTTGAAAACATCGATGCGTGGGCGTATTCTTTGTGGAAGAAAATGGTGTGGTGACAATCAAACATTTTCGTCAATTTTCTTATCCATGCTAAATCAAAATTATACAGTTTCGAGGTATCTATGGTATTGCAGATCGGAAGGTGGGATCGAGGACTACATTTCTATAAGAAAAAAATTTTGAAAAATTCAAGTTATGGTGGGCGTATGGAGAATTTAAAAAATTGTTTACCGATGTCCGGGTGGGACCCCCTTTTAAAAACGTACGAAGGGTTGATTTTTTGAAAATATGTTCGAGCAGATCGATAGAGAAGCATCCTACATTCGAATCGACAAATTTGATAATATTCATGCGTGGGCGTATTCTCTGTGAACGAAAATGGTGGGGAGATTGAAAATTTTGGTTTTTAATTAAATTATTTATCGATAATACAATTAAAAATTCCAATGTTCATCTATATTTATAATAGAGCAAATGAAAGACACGAGCGAGCGATAGTGAGTGAGTGATTCTGACTAGTGATTAATAATTTTCACAACGTTTTACTACTTTAAGTTTAACAACCACCTGCTGCAGTTTGAAATGACGAGAATTTATTATAAATCTTCAAAAATTGGATAATATCGTTTCCGTAAGATGCGAATCAGCATCTGAATACCATATGACAAAGCCAGAAAAACATACGAATTCTACTGTATTATACTGTTTTAACCATTGATTGACTCCCAAAAAACCCTCATATAATAATTTTCATCAAAAACCCAGTGTATTTTCTCGAATGGTCTATATTGGATCTTGGAAATCTGAGGCCGGATTCGTAATCAGCGACCTCAAAAACCCATGGATTCAATTTTTTATTAAAATCCAGTATCTTACCAAATTTTCGGTAGGCAATATTAGAGGCTAAATCCGAATCTGAGGCCGGATTCGTAATCAGCGGCCTCGAAATCCCATATATACTAATTTTCAACAAAGTTTCCATTTTTTTTCCAAATTTTTGTCGGGTGATCTTATAGGCTCGATCTAATTTCAATTTTTAAAATCTGAGGTCGGATTCGTAATCAGTGACCTCAGAAACCCACGTATACTAATTTTCATCAAAATCCAGTATCTTTCCAAATTTTGTCAGGTGCTCTGAGAGGCTCTGATTTTAATTTTTAATATTTGATGCCGGATTCGTAATCAGCGACCTCGGAATCCCATGTATACTAATTTTCAGCAAAATTCCATTTTTTTCCAAATTTTTGTCAGGTGATCTCAGAGGCTCGATCTAATTTGAATTTTCAAAATCTGAGGCTGGATTCGTAATCAGTGACCCCAAAAACCCACGTATAATAATTTTCATCAAAATCCAGTATCTTTCCAAATTTTGTCAGGTGATCTTAGAGGCTCTGATTTTAATTTTTGAAATTTGATGCCGGATTCGTCATCAGCGACCTCGAAATCCCATGTATACTAACTTTCAACAAAATTCCATTTTTTTCCAAATTTTTGTCAGGTGATCTTAGAGGCTAAATTCGAATTTTTAAAATCTAAGGCCGGATTCATAATCAGTGACCTCAAAAACTTGCGTATACTAATTTTCATCAAAATCCAGTATCTTTTCAAAGTTTTGTCAGGTTATCTTAGAGGCTCTAATTTTGATTTTTAAAATTTGATGCCGGATTCGTAATCAGTGACCTCGAAATCCCCTGTATATTAATTTTCAACAAAATTCCATTTTTTTCCAAGTTTTTGTCAGGTGATCTTAGAGGCTCTAATTTTAATTTTTTAAATTTGATGTCAGATTCGTAATCAGCGACCTTGAAATCCCATGTATACTAATTTTCAACAAAATTCCATTTTTTTCCAAGTTTTTGTCAGGTGATCTTAGAGGCTCTAATTTGAATTTCCAAATTTTGAGTTCAGATTCGTGATCAGCAAACTCAAAAACCCACGCATACCAATTTTCATCAAAATCCAGTACCTTTTCAAATTTTTTTTAGGTGATCTTAGAGGCTCTAATTCGAATTTTTAAAATCTGAGGTCGGATTCGTAATCAGCGACCTCAAAGACGTATAGATACCAATTTTCATCCAAATCCATCTATGAAGAAAATATGTAATGTAAATAGTTTACTTTCAGAGTATCACGTCTCGACGTGGGATCAAGTTGTCATTTTCAGACGTGTACACACACACATACACACATGTACATACAGACACATGCATACGTAATCATCCCCGAAGTCGGAAAAACTCCGACGGCAACAATTTCTCCTGAAACGGCACTTTTTATAGAAATTTTCCGAAATGGCACTTTTTATAGATTTTTTCTGAAATGGCACTTTTTATACTTGTCAATCTGAAACGGCACTGTTTATAGAAAGTTTCCCTAAATAATTAAAGTTTGCCTGAAATGGAACGTTTTTTTTCCTAACGAAATTATTTTTCTTCTAACGTAATTTTTTTCTAATATAATTAAATTGTTTTCCTTGGAAGAATTTTTTTTTTCTAACGAAAGAAAATTTTTTCGAAATTATTTTTTTCGAATTTTTTTTTTTTTTTTTTTTTCCGAAATAAAATTTTTTTAAAAAATTTTTTCCAAAAGTCAGATTTATTTCTAACGAAATAATATTTGTTCGAGAATTATTTTTTTTTCAAATTGTCAAATCATTTCTGACGAAATAAAAAAATTTTTCTAAAAATTGTTCTTCGAAAATCAAAATTGTTTCTGGCGAAATAAAATTTTCTTTTTTTCTTTTAACAACGCAATAATTTTCCTGAGTCTAAGTACGGTTGTTCCTATTTAAAATTGGAACTGCCGAAACTCAACTGTTGACAAGTGAGAGGATTTTAGCAAATTCAATAATTTTTTTTTTTGTGTATTTTACTCATTCTCTTGAAGCCCGAGATTGTGAGATAGGAAATTAAAACTAGTTTCGTTTTATGGAACTGACTTTCCAAAAATATTAAGTGAACAAAACACTAATATAAACTTCGAGACTGCAATAATTTTAGACTAAATGTGAAGCGATCTGTCGATATATTTAACAATATCTGCGTGAAACGTGAACGTTCGACATTCCTATTCGAAACTGCGAGACTGAGTGTGTGTGTGTGAGCGAGATTACAAAGTGTTTAAGAGCGTATAGCATTCACCGTATCTGTGATATAGTTAGTAGGTAGTCGTAAGCGTACATTAGCCGTCAGACTAAACAAGGAACCCCACACCCTTCGAAACAACACCCGTCCGTAAGCAAGATGGCCCCCAATATCAGAATCGACCTGATGGAATGGTTATCGAAACTGACGGACGCGGAACTCGAAGATGCGTTGACAAAACTGGATCTGCGAATAGGAGAATCAACACCGGCAAACGTGATGAAGCTCATGAGGCGACTACACGGAGACTACAGGGCAGCCGATTTCATTCAGCGTCCGGATTTAGCGACAGAACAGGAGCTGTTCGATTTTAGAGAAAATCTCATGGTAGAATTCTCACAGTACCTGAGAAACTTCTGTCCCACAACGCTGAGTGAAACGGCAGCCCGGATACAGCGAAGTAGGCTAGAGCAATCGAAGCTAGCTGAGACTGAAATTTCCGCAAACAGCACGCACATGACGCTAAATGCAGCAATCGTGAACCCAACAGAATTCCTGCTGACGGACAGGACCAACGCGACAGTAACCCCTCAAGATGTTATTATAACAGAAAACACACAACCACACACGCCCATGACTACGACGACGTCAACGCCTACCAGAGCAACCGCGAAAGAGCAAGAACTGGTGCATGTAACGTTCCCAGACGGCACTAGCGAATGGTTGGATAAAATGGTAGTAACAAAGATAGTAAAATTGCAAGAGGCTCGCCAGGAATTCGAGAGGGAAAGAGCGGAGCTGATAAGAGA
Source organism: Aphelinus atriplicis (assembly GCA_020882685.1). Taxonomy (NCBI): domain Eukaryota; kingdom Metazoa; phylum Arthropoda; class Insecta; order Hymenoptera; family Aphelinidae; genus Aphelinus; species Aphelinus atriplicis. The sequence goes on from JAJGQD010000006.1 coordinate 5,103,959, forward strand.
ACTTAGACTTCATAAGCAGTACGAGAATGCAGAATGCGCAAGCCTCCAATGAAGCAACGACAAACAGGCATCCGGACATATCAACGGTGCTGACAGACACGGGCGCAAATCCCAATGCGCTGACAAATCCCATGCAGAACAACCCAGTTCGAACAACAGATCATCCGACAAATCCACAGAATGCCCATCACGTACCGTCAGGCCCTCAAGCCCCAACTTACCCAACCTGGGGGAGGGGGGCGCACAGTATGTATACTGTACCGGAATCTGCTAACACGTGGACACCGGGACGACGTAGCATCTTCAACAATTCGGTTGTTGATGTGGGAAAAATCGTCAGGTCCTGGAAGATCGGGTTTTCGGGCCTAGCGGAAACGACCAGCATCGAAGAGTTTTTGCAAAGGGTGGAGGAGTGCAACAGGTCGTCCAATTTGTCAGATGCAGAGTTGATCAACGGCATGACGGAACTGCTGTCTGGGTTGGCGCTACAATGGTATCGGCAGACGCGACACCGATGGCATACATGGCAGGATTTGTGCGACTCGGCGCGTCTCATATACGGAGTTGATAGAAACTTCCAACAGAGACTAAGTCGAGAAGCTGAGCGAAGAACTCAACATCCTGAAGAGCCTGTAAGGGACTACATCGTCTGCCTGCTAACAATTTTGAGCAAAATGCAACCCGCATGGCCGTTGTCGCAGCAGATTGATTTACTGTTCGCAAATCTGCTGCCTGTACTGCAAAGGCAGATCAAACGCGAACGAATCGCAGACGTCGATACGTTCATACGAGATGCAAAGGAGGCAGAGTACTTCATAAACGCAGAAAAATACTACCAACCGCCTCCACCGCCGGCGATGAGCCTCCTGCCGGAGACTGCATTTGAGGAGACAAAATCGTGGACGGAACCCGACTCCGCCTCACAGCCTACGATGTAAACGAGGCTGCCGAGGAGGAGGAGGAGGAGGAGGAGCGGTAAAGGGTAAAATTTTCGACGCGCCTATCGGCACCAGGAGACGCAAGACGTCGCAGCGCATAATCCGACTTCACGCCCTATTGTCAGCTGCAGCTCGAGTTTCTGCGAAACTGGCACAAAATTTCAATCGGCAATATTTTGTCATTGAGCAAAGCGGCCTTAACGTCAACCGACAACGGGACGCGTCGGGTAAGGATGACGGGATAACCCACATTTCCTGACATCAAGGACGAAGCTTCGGGATCTGAGAATCTGATCCTAGCGACTTGCGGCGAAGCTACTGGCCAGGGCTTCGGCGCTAACGCAACAGCTGGACCAGAAGCTTCGAGGAAACGAAGTGGGTGGCCCCGAAAGATCCCTTTACCACGACGGAATCTCACCATTGTCGAACGGGACTGCTGCAGGTACAGTCGTAAGCGCACCTGACGAGGCTAGCGCGAAGAAAGTACCAGCTCATGACGAAATGCCGAGCGATCGAAATGCCAGAATACCACGGAAACCACGACGAGCTCGAACGCTGATGTAGCTAGTGAAAAGGAGACAAAGGCAAGCGACATCGCTGACCAGGCGCCGAGAAGACGCGAAGATCATAGGTTCAAAGGATCAGCATGATTAGCTCTGCAACGATCCTAACGACTCGAACCAGGTCTGCCCAAACTACATGCGGAAGAAGGAGACGACGAAAGCTCGGGACCTCTACAGGCAGTATTGGCTCCGCGTCGCCGCCGAAGAAATGCCAGGCCATAGTTTTTTAGTTTTTTTCTTAAAAAATCCTAGGCCATAGCTTTGTTTTTTTTTCTACCGGAAAAAACTTCTTATAAACCAGTTTTACTTTTTCTCTATAAAATCGTAGGCACTGAGCCAAAGTTTTACTTTTTTTCTATAAAATCGTAGGCACTGAGCCATAGTTTTGTTTTTTCTTATAAAATTGTCAGGCCCTAAGCCGTAGATTTTGTTTGATACAATTCTAGTCAGCCAAAAGTAGCATAATCGTTGTTAAAATAAGCTCAGGCTGTGAGTATGCAGTGTGGATGGATGCACTCGAAAAAACTCGAACGAACAAAATGTATTACGCGATCGATAGTAACTAAATTAAGTTGCGAGAACCAAAGGACTGTTTTGGTGGCGATAGGCTCAAAAGCCAAACACCCACTAGTCTTAGTAAAGGAGAGAGCAGGAACCAGTTGGCCTATTCAGACCCCAAATGCCCTGCTATATCAAGATTTTACCATTTTTTTTTTTTTTTCAAGTGGAAATGTGACTTTATTAAGTCAGTTTACCCTGTGATATTTCTCTCCACAATATTATATGTATCTTGTATTAATATTTGTAAATAGTCATGTTTCAGCGTCCAGCGAGAGAGCCAGAGCTGCCGACAAAGGTAAGAGAGAGAGAGACCGCGTCGCGAACGAAATTCGAGGATCGCGCCACGTGACGTCAGCCGAAGACGGCCGAAGTAAGCTCGGCCGGCCCAGCGCGCGGCGGAAGCTTATCAGTTTATTGCCGGCCCTCGCGCGCGATACCACGAGCCCTCGAAACCACGAGACCGCCCGCGCTATCGCGACCCCGAGGACACCAGCGGACATCCCCTCACGAGATCCGACTCGCTACCGCACGCCAAGGCCGACCCGAGGACGAGCCGAATACAGCGCCGGAGCACGTCGCCGAGTAAGTGCCGCACGATCGACATCTCTCTCTCTCCCGGCCAACACGTGTTCACGCTCTCTCTCGCTCCGGCCCGCGAGACGCGACCCGAGGCTCGACGCCTCTGTGTAGTATCTTCCCCATTAGATTAAGTAATAAACGTTGTGTTCGTCAGAACCATTGTGTTTATTCTTTGCTGCCACGCTATTCCCGCTCAAGATCCTACTCCCGCGCACACGAGTTTCACCACCTCGTGTGCGCATTTGTTATCATGCTCCAGGCCCTAGGGCCTATACAGTGTTAATTATTAGTAATAAATACGGCGGTGATAACTCTTATTCACTATCAGTCACTTTGATACAGTATCGTTTAAAATCAAATATCTAAAAACAGATTCAAAAAATCAAACGATTAAACTGGAAATTGTATTTTTAAGTATCGAGAAAGTTGATCAACTGATCAATTCATTGAACAAGATTCATTTATTTATATCTAACTAGCCTCCCTATTATCGATTCATCATTGATCTTAATTTAGATAAGTGATTATTGACAAGAGTTCACACCTCCGTGTCAGCAATTACGATGAATCTTCTGGAGATGGATTACACAGCTCCACAAAAAAAAAATAAAAAATTGAACCAGAGACTGGACCACCCTACTTCTATGTATTTTTGGCTGCTGAATCCGATTCCGAGGTCCGTTTAGCTCCATCACCCCTGCGTTTAGATATAACCTCAAAAAAAATGTTTAAAATCATCATTTTGCAAAACAGAAATTTTTTTTAGATTTTATGTAAAAAATTAGATAGAAACTGTTCTTGGTGTTTTTTCAATTAGTCGCATAATTGACGAGTCAAAAATTCATAAAATTATGAATTTTGAATCCGGCCCACTAGCCGTCAAACTTTCTGAATTTTTTCACCCAAGAAGTATGCGACGAATCGGAAAATCGCTAAGGACAGTTTTCTTTTATTTTTTCATGTAGAATAGAATAGAATTTTTTGTTTTGCAAAATATCGGTTTCATTGATATGTCGTCCACCATATTTTTCAGGTTATGGCTAAACGCAGGGGTGATGGAGCTAAACGGACCTCGGAATCGGATTCAGCAGCCAAAAATACATAGAAGTAGGGTGGTCCAGTCTCTGGTTCAATTTTTTATTTTTTTTTGTGGAGCTGTGTTATAGATATCCAAATAGCTCATACACAGCTATTTAGCTCAATTTCTCAATTTAGCTTGAATTAGATAAACAGTAAGTTTCATCTTGATTGACATCTTGAGATGTGACCGACGACCGTATCCCAGCTTAAAAAGACAAATTTACACCAAATTTTAATTCGTAATATTGAAAAATTTGCAGACATGGAAGTGTCGATAATAACAGAAGGTCGAGGTTTCAACACGAACACACCGTTCATTCCATCGAGTCCTATGGAGATCTTTCTGGCAGCTGTATTGTGCCTTATCAGTGTGGTTGTGGTTGCGTACACTATGGTCGTGTTGTACCGGTGTATTTGCTCGCGCAACTACGCCGAGTGGCGGGCCAGCTGGTCGTCTTCTCAGGAAAAGAGCAGCAGCCACGATTCGGCGACGCAGCTGGTGCTCGAGGCAGTGCCCTTGGTGCTCGAGCGCCACGTGCAAGAGATCCAGTGCATCGCCACCGATGGCAACACCGTAGCCAGCTCGTGCCTCGCCGGTCACATCAGGATCTGTGTGAACTCGTTGTCGGGAGAGCAGCTCGCCAACATAGACCGCAAGCAGTTCTTCAGCAACCCCCACAACGAGCTCGTCCTGTCTTCAAAGGATCAGGAGGACCCTATGTCCGATTACGAGAGCGGCTCGCCGCCGTCCCGCGGCGAGATAAAAATGTCCCAGTCTCTGGGCACGTATTCCAGCATTCCCGCCATGCAACGACGAATATGCTCTCCACTGGTCGGTTGTGCCGTGCTCAATCGCATCAACGGCACCGCTAACGCCCCAGCGTCAAGAAAGCGCTACTCCGTAGGCAGCTACAACCTTGACTACGATTACCAGATAAATGAAACCTCATCGGACAGGCGTCCCTCGGTGCGGCGCAGCCTTGACCAAACCTTTGACTTCCCGGACTTGCGGCCTAGTATCAACACCAAGTTTACTTCGAGCAAGTTTGTCTTCATACACATTGTGCTTATCAACTCATGATGGCTGAAGCGATTGCAATTGTTTGTGCACCGAATCTTCATACACATTGTGCTTATCAACTCATGATGGCTGAAGCGATTGCAATTGTTTGTGCACCGAAATATGAAGAGTATGTATATTGGATTTAACTATAAATAAGCAAAACTATAAATACACAAAAAATACTATGAAATAATATTTTGTGGTTCCAGGACGGGTGTTTTCCATTTGACACCTGACTATGGATTAAATTTTATTGCAAATTGTCGAGAAACAGGTTTTCATCCTCATCCTATTGAACCACCGTTATTTACAGTAAGTTATGCCTCGAGTTATCTTTGATCATAATTAATTTTCTTATCGGAAAATCATATCTGATAGCATGTGCAAACTACGAAAAATATTTTTTTTATGCATTATGAATAATGTTATGAATAGCATTTGTTTTGTGGCTTAACATACTTATTTTTTTACAGACTGCTAAACATTTTCAATTGGATCCAATGGCGTCTATAGAATCTGTTGATTTGCGAAAAAAATGATAGTAAGACTGTAAGAGCTCTCCACAAGTTCCGAATCACATTTTGAGATCTGATTGCTAAACTTTAATTATTTAAATCGAATTATCAGTTTCAAAAAGCGTTCAAATAGAGCAGAGAATATATTATGAAATTAGCTACAGTCAGAAAGAATAACATTTTTCTAAATCAACATAGTATTTACTCTGAGAAGGAAATCACACCTTATATACAAGTAAACGTGCAATAGAAGACTAAGTAGTAGCATAAAATTAAAAGTTCCCTTGTAATATCTATTTATTCTTATACGAAAAAAAAAGCCAGTTCCATTTCTATCAAACAATTGAAATATAGTCGTGGAAACTATGTATTTACTCCTGATTTGTAAGCACACGAATTATGAGGTAACTAGCTTTTAAAGAATCATTTTGATATTTGAAACTATACTTCCATTGATGTATGCCTCATTGGTATTGAAAAAATATATATCAAAAAAAACTTTTATGAGGGTACGAATTTTAAAAGTAACTTACGAGCTTGCAATTGTCAATGAAAAATCATATGGACTACTCGATAAGGCATACATAGGAAATATGTTGAAACTTTCCTTGCTTTTTCATTTCCATTTCGATAGTTTTTATTATTTACTTCGGAAATTATCAAGAGTTACTATGGGCATAATTATTTTATCAAATCAATTGAGTGAAATTCATGCAATTTCAGGACAAGCACTACAGCATTTTGATCAGGGGGATTGCTATTATTTGTAAGGTATTTCCAAGAATAAGGTTATATGAGATCAAGAAATATTTATGCAAAGCATATTACATTCACTTTGAAAGCAATTAGTGAGGCCATTGATGAAATCTAACTAGCATTTTTCTAACATAGTATTAAAATATGTAAACAGGTTCATCATTGGGTAGGCTGAATAATGCCCTAGTTATCACTCATAAAGTCATCTTTCTTCAACAAACTTTAATCAAATTATTTTCTCAGCTCCAATAACTCTGTTCATACTATTTTAAAACTTTATCGTGCCTTTGGAGCAAACAATCATGTTTCTTCTTTCACTCTGTATGACAGTGTAAAAAAAATTAAGAAAGTGTCTTTTGAGTGAAACGCTGCGTGTTAAGCTTGTCGCTGCTGATTATTTAATTTAACATGCAAATAAAAGTTAAGAATAACGATTCACATTGAGCTATCGCGTACTAGTCAGATGCATAATTCAATTCTTGAGTCTGCATATTATTTGTGCTTCAAACAGATGCAACTGTCCAAAAATAATTTGAAAATATTGGTTTTGATCATTCGCAGAACGCATAGAGTGAATGCTAAGGATAGATGAAGATGAGATAGATTAATGAATATCGCAGAAATAAACTTTTACAAACATATGGATGGCAATCGGATCACGTTCAATTGATTAAAATCCTGTTTATTGTTAATTTTGTATTAAATATTCCCAAGCGTTGTATGTACAATTTTATTAGTATTTATTTAAGACTTATTTTAACTGCTTTGACGTATCATGTTTATCCCTTACAATTAGCAAAAAGTGTAAAAATATCTATATGTGGTGATAGTTTATTAATTATAAGTGAATATGGAAGCAATGCGCCGATCTAGAATTGCTGATATTTTTTCACTGTGAAAATGGAAGATAGAAATTACTTATACTGTAAGGTGTTACTTCTAATGACGATTGTTCAAGAGAAAAATTGGACTGTTTATAAACATTAATGTTATCAAGTATCTTCCTGTACAAATTTTATTATTATTAAAATGGAACTTTGAATTCAATTCAATATAAAGTTCATTTTTTTGAAGAAATTAATGAGGATAATAAATCATATTCCGTTTCCATCCATGCATTATCAGTATTCCTTGGATCATCCACATACCCTTTATAAATTTTTAAGCTTTCAATTTTCATGTATAAGAAATTAGTTACAAATATTTATAATTACAATTTCCCTGGCGATAGCTGTTATCAAATCAAAACTACAACACTTTGTAATTCCATTGGGACTAGACGTATACAGACATCTAGAAACTAGTGTGTAAGAATGTTTTTCACTTTATATCAAATTTTCAAATTAAATGAATGAAATTACTGAAATAAAAAGTTTTACCAGTATGAACTGAAACTAAAATGAAATAGATTTATTCAGTGTGCTCTAATTTTTTTAAATTTACTTTTCACTGTCATTTTCAAAGGCAAATAATTCTAGCGCAAACAAATGACTTAACTTTTTGATAATTCTTAATACAATTGTAGAAAAATCATTTTGTAATTTTGAAAAATAAATCATGCGAAGCTAATGGAATTAATAAATTGTTAATTTGTTTTTCTTCTTAGTGAATAATCAAACATATTCTTCATTCTAAATAAAATAGATTTGAAAAAAGTATAGAATAAAATTGTTTCTGAGTAAAATAGAATTTCAAAGGAAATAAATCAAGACACGTAATGTTTTATATGTGGTTTGCTTTTATTAATAAAAAGTTATTTTTTCAAAATTACATTATCTTTCGTCAAGTTATTGTATGAATGAAATGAATAAAAACCTTTCTGATGAAAGGTATACATTTTTGACGAGTAACTATAGGTAAAAAATTGTTCTTATGTCCAATTGTATTCAATAGATCAATAGAGACATCATTTGTATTTTCGTGAATAATCTTTGAGAGTATCGTTAGATTCAATAGTATAAAATTTCTCTGATAAAAGGTGTTAATTTCTTACAAGTAACGATAGGTTCTATAGATAAATATATACTTGAATTTTGCATTATTACCCTATTTGTTTCCTACAATTACCGTGATAAGTTTATCAAATTTTCAGTAGAATTTACGAAGCACATGAATCATCTTAGATTATCGGGGGACTCTTAAACTTGAATAATTATCAAATTCAGTATTATAAAACCTTTCTGAAGAAAAGTATAAATTTCTGACGAGTAACGATAGGTTAACAGTACATACATTTGTTAATTATTTTTTATATATTTACGTTTCGGTGTTTGTTTTTAATCAAATTTCTAGTCGAATTCATGAAGCACATGAATAATCTTAGATTATCGGGAGACTCTTAAACTTGAATAATTATCTAACATTTGTTAATTATATTATAATTTTCATTATATACTTACTATTCCATATTTAAAGACATACATGTATTCATTATATACTAGATCTTTCATTATATACCAGATCTACCGAAATCTGAGCATATGAAAGTAGAAAAATCCATTCATATTTGTCCTGGCAAGTTCACATTGATTCTCTTTATTCTATTGAAATATACAGTTATTTTCTACATTTCATTCGATATGTCAAGACATAAATATATTCATTATATACCAGAACTACCCAAATCTGAGCATATGAAAGTAAAGAAATGAATTCATATATTGGTCCTGTCAAGTTCAAACTCCGAAATAACACAATTTTTTTTCAAACTTTTGGCTTCATATCCCTTAATGAAAAAGCATGTAAAAAATTTATCTTTTGATCAAATTTTCAGTCGAATTTACGAAGCACATGAATCATCTTAGATTATCGGGGGACTCTTAAACTTGAATAATTATCGAATTCAGTATTATAAAACCTTTCTGAAGAAAAGTATAAATTTCTGACGAGTAACGTAACAGTACATGCATTTGTTAATTATTTGTTTATTTTTTTACGTTTCGGTACTGGTTTTTTGATCAAATTTTCAGTAGAATTTACGAAGCACATGAATCATTTTAGATTATTGGGGGACTCTTAAACTTGAATAATTATCGAATTCAGTACACTGTAAAAAAAATCTGTCTGAAAATTCAGAAACATGTAACGGAAGTTTTTTCCAATTACGTGTATGAAAATGTTTTCAGACACAATCTTGAAAATTCAGACACATATTTGAATTTTCAATTAGAATGTTTGAAAAGGAGGTCATGAAGGAATTGTCAGTTTTTCAGAAATTTGTATTGAAAATTCAAATTAAATGTCTGAATTTTCAGACAAAATTTTTGAAAAACGTAAAATATACTCTTATCATTGATTTTTTTTTTGAGTTTTTATTCACACAAAAGTTCTTAAGCATTTTAAGAAGTGAAGGTAATATATACTAATATATATTCACCTTTACAGTAATCACAATTAAAATCATTATTAACACCAAGTTTCTATTAAAAAATTAACAAACATAGAATCGCATTTCTTCGTCTGCTTTTACAATCGAATAAATTTAATGACACTAGTCTTCATCTACATTAAAATTATTAGAAAATTTATTCAAAAGATTTGCAAATTTCAATACTTCTGCATTATACGATTGCGCAGATCGTTTTGTTTTTGTATTCTTTTTAGTCCCAGTTTTTGGATTAATATCCAAAAATATCCTGTGAAAATAAAAATCAATGAATTTTGAGAATTTATAAGAATATCGTCAAGAATCGTTGAAAGTTTTCTCGTACCTTTGGATTAACTCTAGGGTTTATTCTGCTCCTGGCCGATAAGTATACCCAAAAACATAATAGGATAAAAATAGTACTAAAATACTATTAAGAAAATTCTCGCAAATAATTTGGTTTTCTTTTTCAATCACAACGATAAAAGCACCATTTTCATCATGTATAGAGCTACCTGTAAAATGTGAATAACGTTTGATAGACTAAATTATATTGGCGAAAATTAGATTGCTGCACAATTTAATAGTGATACTTGTTATAATAGGATACTATATTTGATACTATACGGAGTAATTTTTCAAAAAAGTTTTACCTTTCATAACCAATAGAGGGTAATCTGAAGTAACAGATTTTGCCATATCCGCTTCAGATGCCTCACTCTGTAACAAAATATGTATACATTTCTTATTCACTGCTTTGAAATAAGTTCGAATGTGAATAAATTTGAAACGTCCTCAAGTAAACTTACTTCAAGTAAAATGTATAAAAGAACTGATTCTTCTTTAAAATAAGTGATCAGTAGAGGAATGGCAATATTATGGATTTCAGAAGTTTGTCTTCATGTAGAGCCAAATTTCGATATTCGACTAGAAATCTGGTAGCTCCTTGTTTGTTCTCAGATTCCCCAATAGTCAAAACATTTTTCAATACTTTTTTAAGGTTATGATGTTGTGTATGAAGAATTTTCAGTAATTGCATATTATCTGTGAACAAAATTATTTTTAGTAATTGTGAAGGTAATTTCAAACATCAATGTCTATTGAATGGCGAAATAACGAATGAGAAAATATAAGTATAAAAGTTGTCAAATATTATAAAGAAAAAGAAAATGTTTACTGGAGTCAAATCCGCAATGCATGAATAAATGATAAGAATTCTTGGATAAACGTGAATTTGGAAGTGAATAAAAAGCGATAAAGGGAAAAATTTCAAAACATTCATCATCAAAACCAATAAGATTTTTTTAGCATACGGTTGACAGTCCTAACCTGCAAGTAAAAATGATCAACAAAGTCATTAATTCAGATGAGACTAACAGATATTTATATGTCAATGAGAACACCGTATACGTCTATGAATGGTGTCCAGCTAAATGGTTTTTTCAGTCCCAAAATTCATATACGCTTGTTCCACTCTGTCACATTCGTCACATAACTGTAATACTTTGATGATAAGTCCTTAATCGTATAGATTCAAAAATATACAGTAGCAAAAAATGTTTTGTACAGTAATTATTTTATAATAATGGATTGATAATAATGAGATTAATGATTTGAGATGAGAGAGTTTTGGTTCTGGATAACTTATTTGTTTATCTTGAGCAGATGTTGCCATTTTTATTACTGTAATTTTACTTTTGTTTAAGCTGTTTAACGCAAAGGCCTAATACTCAATTTATCAGTCAATAATATACAAAAGTATAGGTCAAATACGAAGTTTCAAAATTGTGAAATTGCACACGGTGAAGTTACTGATACTAAAAGTATTCCATGAGAATTCATTGTACTCACTGTTGACTCTTCTTTCAAAGTGGCTGATTGCTGTGGCTGTTGTTCAGACTTGTACCTTGAAAAGTTGAGGTTGAGGTATGCTGCTGTATGTAGTTGGATTTATAAACTGTACTAAAATGGGTTGTGTCAACAATGATGATGTCCGGTTGAAGGTAGAGCGATATACAACTGTGACAAATATTATATTATTATATAGAATTAGTTATTATGAAAGATGGTATGTGCGTTGAACCTCAATAGTCTACTAGTAAAAACTCATGTATCGTTTGAATTTAAGGTTGAATATCTTGATATACATTAATTTATTTTGTATTGATCCAACAATAACCCTACCTAAAGTAATGGATAATTTAATGTATATAATTCAATATATTCTTACTATTTTCATGAAAACATGTATGTTCTGACCCATTGGTTAGAACAGAGTATTGTTATAGTAGTCCAACAACTCCAAAATTCAATTTGGTGAATTTTGAATCCATAAATCAGACAAGCCAGACTACTTTTCATTCTTAGATTAACTATACACAGGTTGGACTTTGAATTTTCCATGTAACTACAGCCAAACAAATTACAGGCCAAATACCTATTCTAATTGAAATGAATAATAAAAATTGGATCAGTGAAATTTCATCCTGTGGAGTAAATGCTGATTAATTCAGAAAAGAGGTTAGGAATCAAGAATTTACAAAATAGGAACATATAGAAATGCACATTGCATGGAAAAACCATGAAAATCGTAGATTGCACAGTTACTGATGATAATAAATAGATGTGAATTTCTATCTTACTTGTTGATTGACGTACTTTTTCAAAAATTACTGCTCACTGAAGCTGATTTCAGTGCTTGAAATGTCGAGGTCAAGGCACGCTTATAACGATTCGTAAGCTGTCAGCTGTGCCGTTGACGATGCGGCAGAGGTTGCCGAGGACGATGAAGCGAAGGTTGTCGACGGCGATGAGGTCGAGGAACACTAGTTGAAATGCCCTGGGAATCACTAGATGCGTGACCGACGAACGTCAAGGATCGCTGAATCACGCCGAGCTACACTAAGATGGCGGCCGCGGCGTCGCGCGCAAATTACGAGATTGCGCAGAACCGCGCCTCTTCGGTTTAACAGGATTCAGAAACACGTTACTGAAAACTTTGATCAATCATATACGAGTTTTTGAATTTTTACAGTTTTTGTATCTGAATTTAGGATTCAATAACGTGTTTTTGACTTTTCAGATACTATTGTATATGAAAAGTGTCTGAAAATTCAAACTTTTTTTTACAGTGTATTATAAAACCTTTCTGAAGAAAAGTATAAATTTCTGACGAGTAACGATAGGTTAACAGTACATACATTTGTTAATTATTTTTTATATATTTACGTTTCGGTGTTTGTTTTTAATCAAATTTCTAGTCGAATTCATGAAGCACATGAATAATCTTAGATTATCGGGAGACTCTTAAACTTGAATAATCATCTAACATTTGTTAATTATATTATAATTTTCATTATATACTTACTATTCCATATTTAAAGACATACATGAATTCATTATATACCAGATCTACCGAAATCTGAGCAAATGAAAGTAGAAAAATCCATTCATATTTGTCCTGGCAAGTTCACATTGATTCTCTTCATTCTATTGAAATATACAGTTATTTTCTACATTTTATTCTATATGTCAAGACATAAATAAATCCATTATATACCAGAACTACCCAAATCTGAGCATATGAAAGTAAAGAAATGAATTCATATATTGGTCCTGGCAAGTTCAAATATTTTCACCCTTTTTGTTTCTCACAATTACTTCTATAAGTTCACGAATCATGAGATGTGCTCTGTTTTTTATTCTTAATATTTAGGCGTTCATTCATTCTTCATTGTTCTTATGTCAAACTGTATTTTTTAATATACATAAATTCATTCATTATATACCAGAACTAACTAAATCTGAGCATATGAAAGTAGAAAAATCAATTCATATTTGTCCTGGCAAGTTCACATTGATTCTCTTTAAATATACAGGTTTTGTTTTGGTTTTCAAATTTTCCTCTTCGTTCAGCTGATAAACTCCTCTCAGATGCTAATTCAACAGTCAGCCTGCGATCCTTTGGAACCCCATCTGGTAATATATCTTTCTTCTTTTTTGCAGCTGCTCTTTGCAGCTAAATCCATGATTTATTCAGCCACATTCTGTCGCCCAAGTCCTGTAAAGCTGTTTGAAGCCCACCGTCCGCGAGATTCTTCTCATCTCACCATGTGTCTCTCGATGTTCAACTTTTTCGAACATCGAGAGGAATCGCGACCCCGGGTTTTTCCGTGTTTTAATTACATATCCAAACTCAAGATCCCGAAATGGTATATGTACTAATTATATTTATTGTAGCTGATTTTCATCTTAAAACATTGGTAAATTAAGATTGAAAAAGGAAATTGCTGTTACGATTGAAGTACGGAAAATTATAATCCAAGTCTGTCAGCATATTCTCGAAAACGAAACACTTTGATTGATATTTTCTTCGCAAAACCGAGATTTTCCCGTGAAGAATCCCCTTATTCTTCCAATAATTACTTCATTTTCGGTCCGATAAATCGGAAATTTCGTGTACCGATAGATCTGACGGTAGCGAACAACTTCGTCGGTGAAAGTTTCTCACCGCACAGGCCCATGAATGATTCTTCCCCGCTAAAATTTTGATTTTCTCTGCATTTTTAATCAATATTTTAAAAATATAAGTATTGGTTTTCTTCCATATGTGAGTGGATTACCGGCATCGCTAGGCTCTCCCAATGATGCATGAACTTTCTCACGACATTCTGATAAACACGAGCTGTGATATGGAAATTCAAGTAGCGAGACATATTTGTAGCGCGCAGCCCGAATCCCACGAAGCGAGAGCCACGGAGTCGCGCCCAATGCGCTCTCGCTCCCTGGTATTTGGCGGACTTTGAGCTGCGTCGCTGGTGGCCGTTCCGTTGAATTTTGGAAATCTGAGGCAAGATTCCTAGTCAGCGACCACAAATACCCATGCCTACAAATTTCCTATAAAGACCAGTATTTTTTCAAATTTCCGGTCGGCCATCTTAGAGGCTTGATCTGTTTCGGATTCTCAAAATCGAGGCCAGATTCGTAATCAGCAACCTCAAAAACCCATGTATGACAATTTTTATCGAAATCTAGTTTCTGTCTAAAATACATTTGTCGGCAATCTCAAAAGCTCTCATTTGAATTTTGGAAATCTAAGGCAAAATTTTTAATCAGTGACCTCAAAACCCAATGCATACCAGTTTTCAACAAATTCCAGTGTCTTTCCGAATTCTCGGTCATCAATCTTAGAGGTTCTCATTCGAATCTTGCAAATCGGAGGCCGGATCTGGGATCAATGACCTCGGATACCTAAGCATATTAATTCCTAAAAAAAATCCAGTATCTTTCCAAGTTTTGTGTCAATAATTCTTCATTTGAAGTTTTCATTTGAATTTTGGAAATCTGAACCCAGACTTGTAATTAGCGGACTCAAACACCCATGCATACCAAATTCCAATAAGGTTTAGTATCTTTCAAAATTTTCGGTCAGCCATCGTAGATGCTCGATCTAATCTGGAATTTTTAGAAAAAGGCCATTGATGTCTAATCATCAACATTAACTTCCATGTCCCAATCATAGGGAGTAAAACGTGGATAAAATGGAAAAAGTCACGGATTTTGAAAACTACTGTTTGGGTTTCACATAACTTGGAATGCGACATTGTCGATAGATAATTTTCTGCTAAAAATTGTTGACTTCATACTATTTACTGTGAACTGCTTCATAAAATTGTTGATAACAGAAAACTATTCGATTCTAACATGAAAGTTTTCTCAATCTACACCGAAAACTGGATTGGAAACGCCAGAGTATTGTCGAGGATCTAGTCAATATAGTATTATATTATAGTAGTATAGTATAGTAATATAGTATTATATTATATTGGCTACGAGCAAGTAGGACATGACTTGTGTTCATCATTGTCGGTCAACGTAACCCATCAATGAAAGTCATGACTATTGTAAGTAACTTTGACCCAACGAGGAAATAATTGCGAAAAACGATCTTAAAAATATTTTTTCTGCCAAACAACGGTGAAAAAGATGATTTTTTCTATCAATTCGAATATACCTCAGACTTTTCTTTGGGAAATCATGGGCTGCTTCATTGTGAATGAAGATTTCAAATCACATGCTTCCACAAAGAAACATCCAGAACATATTCGGTTAATGGAACCTATTTTTTTCTGAGTAGTTTGCGAAAAATTATATATTGAAGAAATGTTCCTCCACATATTATTCTTTATGATAATATTGTGCTGTGAAGAACAAGGAATCTATTAATGACCAATGAGAGAATGAATTTCTTCTAACATGATTAATTCAGATGGACTCGAACAGGACCCGATGTAGAATCATCTTAGAGGTATTCAGTATTTGTTTTGGACATCAACATAATGAACGGAATCTCTGATTCATATATGGATCATTTTCATGACTGTTTTAGAAAAAAATGATCACTGAATTTACGAACAATCTCCTACGGCCTGAAAAAAGAACAATTGAGATTGTGACTCGAGGAAATGGGATAAACCGAATAGAATGAGAAATATACTCATAGTAATCAGAATTATCACATGTGAGCGAGCAAATCTATTTCCAGGGTATCTTCTGGGCTCTTGGCTGTACATGGCTTATACATCAACCGAACAAAGTTTCTCATCTAAAAGTAGAGTCACTGAGCAATCTAAGTAGTTCATATGCACACATCTATGCAGAATATCTACCTGTCGAATTTTTCTGCAATGGAATAATCAGTGCATGCTTAACATTCATCAATGTGCTGTGTATTTTCATTACTGCCATCATTGTATTGAAGGTAATGTAAGGGTTTAATCTTTTTATGGCTTGATTTTGTACAAGACATCATTTGGAAAACTTTCCCAACCCATTGTACCCATTGTTGTTAATAATTAACCATACTTCAAATGAAATCTAGCTGCTGATCATCATTGAAGAAACTATTTTAAGTCCAGAAAGAAGGAAAACATTTCAAATTTAGAGATTAATTTATGTGTCATCCGGTAAACTACACAAAAGACAATAGCATGTTGGTTTGAAGGAATAGAGATCTCATTGGTAAACTTAGGAAAGAAAGAGATGAGTTTGTTGTAATGAGACAAAATACTTAATCAAAATAGTATAGATAGTCCTCCAAACAAGCGTCGCGCGTGGAATTAAACTGAGTGGGTTGAATTACGCAGCAAATATTTAAGGCCACTATGGGCTCCACCCACACTTGCACTCAGAAAGAGTGAGACTTTGAAAGCCCCACAGCGTGAGGAGTACAAAATCTCACTTGCGCAAGTCTATGAAAGGCTCACCGGTGAGGCTTTCTCAGCTCCACTGATCGGCTCTGGCCGAGTGCCGAGCGCAGCATTGCCAATTTGCGGTGGCGCTATAGTTCCCGCCAACTTAGCAGTCGAATATTACATGCAAAAAACTGACAACGTTGCGCCCGGAAACTCTACAGCTACTGAAAGGTGGGACTGAGAGAGCCTCACCGGGAATTTTTCAGAGTCTCACCCGGTAAGGGTTTGCACTCCTCGCGCTGTGTGTCTTAGCACTTCCAAGGAGCGTTCCACGATCCTATCACTGTGACGTCACGACGAGGATAAGAGAGCAAGCAGTGGCCGGCTGCAGCAGAATTCCAGCCGCCATCGAATGGAACACACATTACAGCGCAAGTCCTCACGAATGAGTATCAATAGATAAACCAAGGTGGTTCTGGAGCAGTATTGTGGTTTAGCTTAAGGGGTAATATACTTTTGTGACCTCCGAATTCGAGGTTATTTTTAAAGACTTACCATAAGTGGAGGAAAATTCTCAAAAATATGGAGTTTGTTTGAAAAAATTTTCCACTTTTTCCCCTAGGCCGTACTGCTACAAGTCACAATTGAGAACCTAGAATAAAGAATCGAACGGGGTTTCGGAGTATATTGAAAAACTCAGGGAACATCGTGAGATTTTTTCGATATTTGAATTTGGGGACAAATGGTGTGAATTTGATTTTTTTTTCGCGAAAAAACTGTTCGAAAAAGAACAGTAAAAATCAGGATATCAAAAAAATCCGACGATCTTCCCTGAAAAATCATGTTTTCAGGATACAGTTAGAATTTCAAGTGAATCGGTTGGGAATTGACGGCGATATGGATACGGCCAGATCGAAAAAGACGGTTTCGAGATAAACACAAAGTTTTGAGTACTATAAAATCGAGGAAATTTTTGCTTTACCTCTAAATCTGAGATGCCTGCTCCATACAACTGGCTTTCCACTTTTCTTGCTCCTCATCTTTTCTTGGCGAAATTGCGTTTTTGTGAACATGTTTAGCCTCTTTGGTAGGGGGGCGCTCGGAAAGCGCAATACGGGTCTCGTCGGCTTCAATGTAGGAATTGTAGCAATTTAACCTAATAGTGATACCTAACTGGTCTGTGACATCGGGATACTTCGACGCGGTGCGCGTGCTCAGTTCATCGCGAATTTCAAACGAAAAATCCCGTCTTATAGTTTGGGTTAACTGAAAACTACCGCATGGGTGACTAGTTCACGGATTGAGGATGATTCTAGTCAATATACACAGTGAAAAGTGATATGGTTTAAATTTATACCTGTGAATTTAATCGAACATTCAGAAGGCCTGCCTAACTACGCCTCAGAATGGATCCGTTCAACACTATCTCGAAGCACGAGAGGCGTCAAACCCATTCGGGGTTAATGAAAGTGAAAAGATCTCAAGGGCAAAGAAGTCGTAGTGGTGACTTCTCTTAACCAGTATTGCCAGTTGCGCACACTTTAGGGTGTGGTTATAAAGACAGAGAGAAGATAGAAGCAAATGAAAAAAACTCACTTTTAATTACTATTTCTCTAAATAGAAAGAGCGTTCTCAGCTTGCCCCGAGGTTCAGGAACTTAAGGGGGCTTCAGCGAGTTATTATTCTATTATAGAATGAACTCAAACTTTCATAGAATGTACCTAGCACAACCAACTTTCAATTGCAACAAAGAAAATCATGGGTCAACATGGTCATTTCCATATGAGCGCTATAACAAAAATTTGAAAAAATTCTAAGTAATAGGTTTTTATAAGTAGATTATAATATGATCGCGAAAATCGTATGTCACCATCGAAATAAGATCGTAAAACTGAAAAAAGTGGATTTTGATGAATTTGACAAGTGTTTATGTGCAAATCTTAACTTAGTTATAATTTATTTTCCCTTTTCAAGCACCCATAAGTAGTCTAGGATAAGACTGATCTACTTTAAAACGATATAATTCGGAGAATTTTGAAAAATAATTCAGGCACCAGTAGGGCCCCGCATTGGTACGGCACCTAACGCTGAAGCCCCCTTAACCACTCTGAGAGTGGTTGATATCAGCTACGGGACCAAGTTCCTCGGAGACCAAGTCCGGATAAAAAAGCTTCAAGAGCAAGGTGTTGACCTCTCAAACCAAGTCGAGAGAATTACGCTTTCCATCAAGTACAATACAGTTGTGAACTTAAATCAATAAAATAATGGCGAAGCTTTGATAATGACACGTGAAAAGCGTATCGGCTCGTTTCTTATTGATTTTCTGTATAACATCTTTTAATCAGCAGTGCATCCCCATCAATTACGGATGTATTCTTACTTGCATGTAGAATGATACTTTTCGGAAAATAAAGGAGTTTCCACGAACCTTACAAATAGTTCAAGCTAGGTTCATATTCGCATATTTTATAGTTCATAACACATATTTTCCAAAACTCCGTATACATGAAAATAACGTAATGCGCTTACATTACGTCATACCCCCTACCTCAAAACGGTTGCTAGGTATATGAAAAATATGCCTACAAACGAACGATTAAATCAGATACTTAATGTATGCATGTTCTATAATACGTACTTAAAATATAAATCGCAATATAGCGAATCCCCTTTCGATAGCGGGTTGTTTTATCCTGGGCTGGGGTGAAGGTGAATCATCCTCTCGTTCGGTGACGACTTCCCTCAATTCTTGAACTTCATTCTCTCTATTCATTTCTGCTTTTTGTTTTTCTGTTCCGATGTAAATAAGAAAATGAGCCAGAGTTAACCATACTTTACCCAAAATATGAATGGAACAACCATGTACTTCATGAAGTGCATATCCATTCAAGAACATTCCAATGAACGTTTTGATTAAGCGGAATATGAAAAACGAGGCGATGAATCCGGCACTAGCTGTTCCGAATATTATAAATTTGTTCCACATTCTACTCCATATAGATTCGAGAATTTGAGAATTTTTAAATATTAAAAAAATCAAAAAATATTACACTAATTACATTTACAGTTAGTAGATGAATTATCAAAAAAGAATTCAAAAAAAAATTTGCATTTTTGGCGTATCTTTTTCGAAAAACTCAATTTTTTCCAATTTTTTTCTCACCATTTTCTCACATTTTTCCATATTCAATAATAAAATATTGCAATCATTTTCAATTCTCCTGATAGGTAATACTGTAATAAAGAAATCCTATAAGTTTCAGCTCAATCGGATAATTAGTTTTCGAGTTATCACCGGCATAAACTCCAAAAATGCAGTTTTGAGAAAAACGCGTTGAAAGTTTTAAATTACCGTTAAATCGTACTTACACTTCAATCAGCAATCCCTTGGAAAAAACACTTGAAGTTCGAATTTCGAAAAAAGGGTTTCAGGAGCATATTCTACGGGAAATTGACTGACTTTTTATGAAAAAAAAAAATCGAATTTTTTTTCATTCTAACTGTATATCCCCCCTTAAGGGTTATTTTCGTTCAATAATTTTGAAATAGTACCATCTAGATTATTTAGTGTCTGGCCATTGATCTCTTTAGCCATGTTTTTGATCATTGCTTCTCGTTCTACAGGGAACATGAGTTGATATGATAAGTGAGTGCGAGATATCCTGGTCCCTTCATGAACGAATATGCAAATTGATCTGGGACTTGCGTAGCAATATTCAGATTGGTCATATGCTCCATCTCTTGAGCGAAATAAACATCAGGTTCCGATTCAAAAATGAATAACTTTGGATCTTCAGTAAGGGCAACCGGATATATCCCACAAACAGATTGCATAGATTTTTTAGTGAGGGCAAAAGAGGTCTCTTTTTAGTTAACAGTATATACCGTCTGGGTATAATCACCAGAAATATCGACAATTCTAGAGCCTTAACCTCGAAATAATACAGCGTTTCGATTGAATTGACTTATGTCAGATGGGAACATTTTCCAGGACGAACGTCATGCTTCCAAATTCATGCACGTGACATCGAGTATTTACATATTATTCCAGATTTTAAATGAATTTTATCGGTATCTATATTGACTTTAGCTGTTTGTATGAATACTGTAGCACAGTCACATCTTCCCACGAGCCATAGAGGTCAGAGTAGTACACACTCTTGCAAGATCCGTCGTTCGAAAGAGATTCAGCGAATGTCATGGGAAACGGGTTAGTCGCACTTGTCTTTATGCCGAATACCAATCGACCGTATCCTATCTGGAATGATCCAGTGTGATAGATGGTGTTGCAAGTATCACGATCGACATCATATATATATATATACTCGGCATAGCCTCTTGCTACTGCAGAGATATGTGAGTGCATTCCGCAATAATATATATGCCTTTTAATTTCAATTTTACATTGCATCACCTCGGTTTTCTTATATTCATTCACTTGGAGCAATTTTATTTATGTTTGCGTCTCTGTGAACTCTTTCTCAGGTATGTCACATGGTCTTATATCTAGCAGCGATGAAGTGGTCACATTGAGGGATTCAGGCCCGCAATCATAACCGATAAACGCATTTGACGCATAAAGGGCAAAAATCAAAAATATGATGTGAAACATTTTTCTGGGATCCGTAATCGATTAGCATGGACAACCTATGATCCTTTGTTAATTTAATTTTTTTTTTGATTTCTATCAATCACTTTAATAATTTTGAATGTGCCGGAATACTGATTTCCAAACTTGCCTGGTTTCAGACCAGGTAGTAAAAAAACGATAGTCACCCAGACGGAAATTCTTCTCATTGATATGTTTATCACAGTACTTTTTTTTAATTTCAATTTACTGTCAACTTAGTTATCGTAAGCTAGCTTTTGAATTTTCATTAGTCTGATAACTAAATTTTTTACATAATCATTGTATGTCGGTAAAAAGTCATTTTCTCTAAATGATATCATTTTTGTACTCCCCCGAACGCACGAATTGTAATTAAAAGTAGCTATATCGACCCACTGACCCCATTCACAATCATTTCCGGGGTATTGATCAAGAAATTCGCCTAGCGCATGACGTGAGCGTTCCAAACTACCGTTAGACTGTGAATGAAATGAAGTAGTTTTTATCTGCTTAATTTTTAATCGTTTTTTTACTTATTTTGATTTTGAGTTATAGGTAGTGAACCCACAATATCCATAGCTATCTTTTCAAATACGGCACCTGGAGTGTCAGTGATTACCATACGTTGACGTGTTTTCAACCAGACTAATTTTTTCAGCTAACATTCCGAGCATTGTTGTAATCGTCTGTGTTATATCTAGTTTTAAGTTTTCTCAATAAAAGTCTCGTCTGATGCATAAAGTGAAATGATATTTACCATTAGACATCTTATCAAAGTGTCAATTCATTTCTAACTCTTGATTCCGAGGAATTTCATTAGCTTCAAACAATTGTTTAGCACCATCATCACAAGGATCACCTCTACAATCAACAAAACCGCTGCCAAGTGCCTCAGCAGTATGCTTTCTCAAAGTATTGCAATTGAACCTCAACTTGCATTAATCACCACTCTTTGAGAAAGCAAAATGAACCTCTAACTCATTTCCTCCACTCTATAGTAACGGTTGCTATGGTAAATATCCGAGCTTCGGTGTTCTTACTTCTTAGTCGTCAACAGTTCCGAAAATAGACCTCTAACTGACTTTTCCCACTCCATAGTAACGGTTGCTAAGGACGTAAACAATGGTTGCTATGGTAAATGTCGGAGCTTCGATGTTCTTACTTCTTAGTCACCAATAGTTCCAAAAATGGACTTCAAACTGACTTTTCCCACTCCATAGTAACGGTTGCTAAGGACGTAAACAACGGCTGCTATGGTAAATGTCGGAGCTTCGATGTTCTTACTTCTTAGTCACCAATAATTCCAAAAATGGACTTCAAACTGACTTTTCCCACTCCACAGTAACGGTTGCTAAGGACGTAAACAACGGTTGCTATGGTAAATGTCGGAGCTTCGACGTTATTACTACTTAGTCATCAACAGTTCCGAAAATGGACCTCCAACTGACTTTTCACACTCCATAGTAACGGTTGCTAAGGATGTAAACAACGGTTGCTATGGTAAATATCAGAGCTTCGGTGTTCTTACTTCTTAGTCGTCAACAGTTCCGAAAATGGACCTCTAACTGACTTTTCCCACTCCATATTAACGGTTGCTAAGGACGTAAACAACGGCTGCTATGGTAAATGTCGGAGCTTCGACGTTATTACTTCTTAGTCATCAATAGTTCCGAAAATGGACCTCCAACTGACTTTTCACACTCCATAGTAACGGTTGCTAAGGACGTAAACAACGGTTGCTATGGTAAATGTCGGAGCTTCGATGTTCTTACTTCTTAGTCATCAACAGTTCCAAAAATGAACCTCCAACTGACTTTTCCCATTCCCTAGTTACGGTTGCAAGCGATATAAACACCGGTTGCTAGAGACATCAACAATGGTTTATACGGGAAAGGTCTCTTTGATTGTTATAGAAAATCCCATAAATATACAAACCCAAATGATCATTTATCATGAATTATATGGGAACTTATCGAAAACACGCTAGCAACGGTTGCCATGGAATCAAACAACGGATGTTGCTGAAGACCGAACTCGGTTCACATCTGCCGGTGACCGACCTGTGTGCAAAATTTCAGGACGATCGGACCATTCCTTCGAAAATTAACGTACGACAAAAAAAAAGTCAGTCTGAAGCTGAATTTTGTATCTCCATAGCAACGGTTGCTAGGAGAATAAACAATGGTTGTTCCAAAATGAATGTCTTATCGATTCTCATCGATCGTCGAAAGAATTCGAGACCCATCGTGCATTGATGATGATTTTTGGAGCTTTTATCAAAAACACGTTAGCAACGGTTGCTAGAGAAATAAACAACGGAATTGGCTGAAAATTGAACTCGACCGAGATTTTGCGGCGACTAACCTGTGTGCAAAATTTCAGGACGATCGGACAATTCCTTCGAGAGTTATCGTACGACAAAAAAAAGTGCACGTACGTACGTACGTACGTACGTACGTACGTACGTACGTACATACGTACGTACGTACGTACATACATACAGACATTTTCGGATTTCCATGTTTTTCGACCCGTAGATTACGAAAATCGAGGTCCCGAAGTCCGATTCGGTGGGTCGATTTTTACCCCGTTACAAAGCTTTCTCTTTGAGAAAGCAAAATAGATGACATTATCTCTTCGGTATGGTAATAAGTCTTTAGTCTCAACAATATTATTTGAAAATGGTTTCGTCACGTTTTCCGTATTGATGATTCCAAATTGTTAGGCAATGTTTCACTCAGCTCCATCTCTGTTTTTTTCTAATTCCTCTTCAGATAAAGAATTTTCACTCTGAACTTCAGATTCAGGTTCAGTGATTTTAATTTTCTTAGGTCAACCCCTTAGTCTTGAAGGTATGTCGAGGTCATGTTGTTTCCTAGTTTTGTGAAGTGTCTTCTTGAGTTTAACTGACTTATTTCGTTTTGTGATCAGTGGGATGATTTTATCCGGTAAATCGATATTTTCATGTTCGAGCAGTAGATTAATTTCAATTTTATTTCCAATATTTTTGATAATCGGTGACTCGGTTTCTGTCGACGAGTGATAGCATTTACTTTTTCTCAATCAACTGGGTTACGATTTAATGCATCGGCAACTACATTGAGTCTTCCCGGTTCATATAAGATATCGGAATCGTATTCTGATAATACAAAACACCATTTCTGTACTCTGACATTCAGATTAGCTTCTCTTAACTGGAGTGAGGACTGATAATCGGTAATAGCAGTGAATTTTCTTGCATTTACATTAGGCAATTTCTCGATACAATACAAAATAGCAAACTCTTCTTTTCCGTAAACTTCGTGATTGAGTTGAGCTCCGGAAAGAGCTTTAGAAACAAAGGCTATTGACAAATCACTTCCCAATTTTTCTTGAGAAAGAACTCCGCCAATAGCAGTATTACTAGCATCGGTGGTAATTTTGTAACGAATAGTATCGTCAGGGGGTTGAAAAATAGGGGCACTACATATTTTTCTTTTCAAAATTTGAGAAGCTAATTCCTCTTCTTCGCCCCACGGAAAGGGGATTTCATCAAACATTTCTCTTATAATGGGGACTGGAAAACTCATAGGAACAGTTTTCGTATTTAGGTCTCTAAAATCGACTACTACTCTCCATCTAGGATTTCCGGAAGAATCGCCCTTTTTGGGTACGACCCAGAGACTGCTGCAGTAACTACTTCTAGAATGTCGAATGATTCCTTTTATCAAAAGATCTCTAACTTGACGTAAAGCCAGATGAAAAGTTGTACTTATTTTTCTCCAATTTATCGAACCTTTGATCGGGTTCGACAGTTTGTTCAGTTGATGCTGCAATTTCCATATTTGGAAAATTTAAAACTGCATCATCGTCCGAATCTTCGATACCCTGAACAGTATATGTTCTTTCGGGTCTATACTCCCGATAGGTGTTGACATATTCCTCATCTTCTTTTTCAACGTCAGATTCGGAAAAGTTTTCAGAATCTGACTCGGAATTATTCGGAATTTGAAATTCTTTCATGTCAATTCTGGATTCATCATCATTGAACTCAATTTCCATTCGCAGAACGGATTCTCCTTTTTCCGTTTAAGGGGCAGTCTTTTCGTTGATAATGAAAACTCTAATTTTGAGATCAATCATCACATTATTATCATATTAAAATAATCAGCTTCCGAAATACCTTCCGGATGGCATGGCAGTTTCATCTGAAACGACTTTTAATTCAATTACTGGATTAAACATAGTTACTTTTACTGGTCCTAATGTATCAATTATCTTATCTCCGATTTCTCTTATCTGGATTTTATTGTTTTTATCTATCTCTGAATTTCTATCAACCAATCTGTTATTTAATAAACGAACATCCAGACCCAGTATCAATGAGTAATTGACCTTCAATTTTTATTCCCGTACCTAATATATTCAAATACAAATAACTTTGATAACCCAATCAATTTAATTATAGAAAGTAAAGATTAGACTGTCTGAATTTTAATCGAGGTCGATTAATGGTAATATAATTATTAAAAAAACTACTCTTTATTCTACTTGTTCGAGGAAATTCACGCCTAAGGTACCATCGTATAAAATATCAAACTTATCATCTACTATTTTAAAAATTACTTCTACTTATAATAGTTTGATTCTAGCCAATCCTAAAGTTCGAATAGATTCTTCGGAAATGCCTTTCAAATTGACTATTTCTTGAGAAACGATGTTCGTACCAGGGGGAACACAACTAATCTTCATTAGATTACTTTCCGAACCGGAGTCAATCATGAAATTGACCAGTTTATCTTTCAAGCTAAAAGCTAGGTAAGGTATACAACTTTTGTATTCATCTAGAACGGTAACAATTTTTCGAGTGTTCCGTTGACTGTCTGATTGACCACGCGCAACTGCGTGCCCGGCACCTCCGTTGCGCGATTGTTGGGAGTGCCCGTCTCATTTCCCGATCTCCATTTGTTATTGTCTGGTCTTCGTCGATATTTTTTGGCCGTATGACCTATTGTTTGGCAAGAGGCACAAAGTTCACTAGACAGTGAGTGGCGTCATGTCCGACATTTTTGAAATTATGACGAGTCAGGCTTTGATCTCGATTATTCCATGGATTATTTCTTAATTGGAAGCAATCAATTGCAGTATAACCGGGTTCATTACAGACCTGGCATATGGTCTGTGAAGCATTGTTATTCGGGCAGTTTCGAGCTTGGTGCCCATCACGTTGTACGTGAAGCACTTTGCGTTTGCTTGGCATTGGTCGGCTGTGTGGCCAATTTTATCGCCAATGTGGCAAGCGATATTCTGATTTCCATTATTTGAATAGCAGTGATCAGCGGTATGTCCAGGTTTATTACAAACCTGACAATCCTGATTGGTTATAGGTGGTTTATTTCGAAATGAACATTTATCAGCGGCGTGGCCGACCTTTTTGCAGATTTGATATGTCAATTGAGTACAATTTGGAGCTCCATGCCCCTCTTGTTTACATGAAGTACAAATGAATGTACGTCTTTCATTTCTAATTTCGTTATCGGTAGATTTTTCCCGTCTTCTCAGAGCTTGTTGAGCTTCGAGTAATCTTTCGGCTTTGATGGCATTCTTGACTATATCATTCATGTCATTCGCATTGTCTAACTTCATTCCAATTTCGGGCTTTAACCCTTTTTCAAAGCAATCTACAGTATATTAAAACCGTCGTATGTTAGAACCGTCAAATTCAGGTACGACGTGCAGTGCGTCTTTCAATGAGACGGTTTGATTAGCTATTGCAATTTGTGGTTCTTCAATTGGAATATTATGATTGGAATATCAACTATTTCTCCGTCATTTTCGAGTTTTTGTTCGTTGTTATTCATAAATATTTCTTGATTCAAAAGGTTAGCTTCATAGGTCAACGGACTAGCTCGTCTAATCGTCAAATCCAGCGAACTTTGAATCGACTTGTTTTAAGATTCGTTTAACTCTTTACTAATGTTTTGACACAAACCCGAATCCATTGTCTGGGAAATTTCCGATCTGACTGGCAGTGACGTACTAATGCCAGGAAATTGCAAAAACTTATTCTCTGGGAACAGTGTTCCAGGAAAATTTCCAATAGAGGAATTTGATGTACTAGTATTAGTGAATGGTGGCGGGGACCTAGACAACTGAGTCGGGGGACGAAAACCGAAGTCTTCGGATTTTCCCTCTTCGTTATCCCATTTACATTTATCTCTCACAACTCAATTCTCCTCGTAAGTATCTCTCTCGGATTTGCTGGTAGATTCTTTTTTGTATGGGTCGTATTGTTTCAATTCTTTTCGCAGAATTTAACTATTTAGAGCGGCATTCCGAGTTTATCTTTTATCTTCATGTTCAGCACCCGTTTCACTGAACATTAATTTTAAATTGAATTCTTTCGCTTAAAAATACCGAATTTAGTATAAATTTATTCCCATATATTTGCCAATCTAAATGATATGTGAAAATATTTGGTTACTACTGAAAAATCCGTTCAAATTTCGTAAAGTAGATAAGTCATGAATGATTCTGAGCTTAAATTCAGTCGTTGAACCTGCTTCAATAAGGATCTATATCGTCAAACAAACTCTCTTTTTCTTTGCGTGAACTTCCATAAATTTTTGATTTTGGGACGTAGTAATTCTTAGATCTTAGATTCGAATTAATTTGAAAATATCGTGAATAAAGTTTCCGCACTTGGGAATTTATTCTGATTGGTTAATGATTGATTATTCAATTTCGAACTATACGTATAATACGTATTTTCTAAAACTTTATCCTGTAACAATGCTTAATACTCAAGATCTAAATTGATTACTTGAGCTGCGTGATTAAAATTATCTTGCGATCTCAGAGGTAGTCCAAAAAACGTTGCTGTGCACAAGAGTCCCCCTTTTAATCTCAAATAATCAATCTTCCTGTCTTTATAAGTTATAGTTTCGATTTCTAGAGAATTAATTCCCAGCTCTTTGCGTTATGCAAAATCATATAGAATGGTAATTTTAATCAAATAACCATGATGGTATTGGATTTGAATTCGATTTCTCTAATAGATGCTCAATCTGGCGATCATAACTTCTGAACAAAGGTTTGAATTGAAGGTTTGCTTCGAAACCTGGAATTACAAGTACAAGATACCTATAATCAATTACGTCAAAATTACGTTAGGAAAATAATAATTGCTGTTGTCGTCACGATCTAAATTTTCGACAGATTCTTTGCCGCAGTCTCTTCCGCTGATTTCAATAACCACAATTGGGATTTGAGGATTGACGTGGGGTAATTTGGAGATGTAACAAGGCAAATATGATTGTTGTTTAATTGAATAAAATGTAATTCTCCAACGGTTTGATTATCTTCAATAATATGAAACTCTTTCGTACTGAAAGCTTCAGAATGATAAAAATATACTCTGATCTCCGGATTATGTTTCCTAGTTACTGAGTATAAATTATATGCTGTACGAAAATAATTATCAAAAGTAGCGATTCGTGCTAACTCTAGTAATTGAAGAGACATTTGCAGATGAATTTAGTCTTCCCGAAATTGAACTAATTTCTTCTGATTTTTGAATGTGTTAAAGATTCTTATTTGACAATAAAACAGTTCTAAAAATGGACTTCGAACTGACTTTTCCCACTCCATAGTAACGGTTGCTAAGGACGTAAACAACAGCTGCTATCGTAAATATCTGAGCTTCGATGTTCTCCCTGTTGAAAAAACTTTTATGGAAAATCCACTTGGATTTCCGAATGGCAAAACCACACTGGAATCCATGCGTTTCGATGGAAATCCAGTTGGGATTTACCAGAAGTTTGACTGGATCTTCCAAGCCGAGTCCTAAGGCCTCGTATGGAATTTCCATGGGATCCCAATGGAATTTCCATGCGATTGCAATGGAATTTCCATGAATTCGCAATGGAATTTCCAGGCGATCCCAATGGAGTTTCCATGCATACCGAGTGGATTTTCCATGCGATCCCAATGGAATGTCCAGGCGATCCCAATGGAATTTCCATGCATACCGAGTGGATTTTCCATGCGATCTCAATGGTATTTCCATGCGGTCCCAATGGAATTTCCATGCGATCCCAATGGAATTTCCATGCGATTCCAATGGAATTTCCATGCGTTCCCCATGGAATTTCCATGCGGTCCCCATGGAATTTCCATGCGGTCCCAATGGAATTTCCAAGTGATCCCAATGGATTTTCCATACGATCCCAATGGAATTTCCATGCGATCCCAATGGAATTTCCATACGATCCCAATGGAATTTCCATTCGATCCTACTGAATTATCCATTTAGCTTCAGTATGGTATCTATCAGTCTGTCAGCAGTGGGACAGTGTGGATGTTATAGTTGAAATGTGTGCATAAGTAGCTAAAGCAGAAATATTGCCTACATATTGATTGTCTGTGACTATGCTATATTGAAATGGAATATTCTATAAAAACCAAATCTCTAATTAAAAATTGATCTCTGGAAAAATTGAATTTCAAACGTATGGACACATAATAGATTGTATACTAAATTATCAATAATTACGAAAATATTAGATTTTTATACATTAATATCTTTGGAATTTGACAGAATCGACAGTCACAAAACGCAAATCAACAGACAACAGTAGAGAATTACATCCTGTGAGTAATAATAAGTTCAAATAATGATAAAAAACTAATCAACAATTGATAATAAAATAATAAATTCGGTATTGAAATGCAAAAAATCTTCATATCTCGAAGTTGAAAGGAATTTTGGAAAATGAACTTTTACAGATATGAATGTTGTACATTTTTGGGGGTGAAAATGAGAAATCTCGGAAAATCTGATTGCATAATTAGGAAGTTGGAAAAAAATTACATCGAATTACCTTATTGAAAAATCGTGTTTTATATATTTTAATATGAATATATGGAATCTTATATATTGGACAGGAAAGAATGAAAGAACTGTCATAACGCCTGAGAAGCGCGAAGTATTGGAAAGTGAGTCTTGATAAACTGACTGTATTATTGGTAGAAGAAAACCTCAGGTTAATCTTGGATTTCTTGGAATTATAGGAACTGCTCGACTTTATTGGAAGAGAGAAGGTGTAAAGGTGAGGTCTGTGCTGGAGGCGCATGTGGGTAAACTGAATTCATATGTAGGCGAGGAGATCAAATTAACGATTAGAAAAGAGAAAAGTAAATTGGGCATTAACTCAGGAGAAGGAAAGAGTGAAAATAAAGATAAAAGTATAGATGATGAAAATGGAGAAGCAAAATTAACTGGAAGGAGTGAAAGTGAAGAAATCGAAGAAGAAGAATGAACATGGAAATCATTAACATATAATGGAATATCCTTACATCATTATGAACTCCAATAAATACTCGAAAGTATCCCATGATTTCTCATGAATGAGCATGAGACACATTCATTCCTAAACCATCATAGTCAGCTAAACTAAAAACCGAAACTCCGAACCAAAAATCTATTGGGAACGCCTGGGAAATCTATAATGGTAGCCAACGAACTGCACTTGCGAAAAGTTGGAAACTTTGTTCATGTCAATCACCTGGAAATTACATTCGTGAAGCATGGAAATTCCATTAGGATCGCATGGAAATTCCATACGAGGCCTTAGAACTCGGCTTGGAAAATCCAGTCAAACTTCTGGTAAATCCAACTGGATTTCCATCGGAACGCATGGATTCCAGTCTGGTTTTTCCATTCGAAAATCCAATCGGATTTTCCATAAGATTTTTTTCTACAGGGCTTACTTCTTAGTCATCAACAGTTCCAAAAATGGACCTCCAACTGACTTTTCCCATTCTCTAGTTACGGTTGCAAGGGATATAAACAACGGTTGCTTGAGACATCAACAATGATTTCTACGGAAAATGTCTCTTTGATTCTTATAGAATCCCATAAATGTACAAACCCAAATGATCATTTATTATGGATTATATGGGAACTTATCAAAAACACGCTAGCAACGGTTACCATGGAAATAAACAACGAATGTTGCTGAACACCGAACTCAGTTCACATCTTCCGGAGACCCACCTGTATACAAAATTTCAGGACGATCGGACTATTCCTTCAAAAGTTATCGTACGACAAAAAAGAGTCAATCTGAAACTGAATTTTGTATCTCCATAGCAACGGTTGCTAGGAGAATAAACGATGATTGTTCCAAAATGAATATCTTATCGATTCTCATCGATCGTCGAAAGAATTGGAGACCCATCGTGCATTGATGATGATTTTTAGAGCTTTTAAAAAACACGTTAGCAACGGTTGCTAGAGAAATAAACAACGGATTTGGCTGAAAATTGAACTCGGCCGAGATTTTGCGGCGACTAACCTGTGTGCAGAATTTCAGGACGATCAGACAATTCCTTCGAAAGTTATCGTACGACAAAAAAAAAGTGCACGTACGTACATACATACAGATATTTTTGGATTTCCATGTTTTTCGACCCGTAGATTACGAAAATCGAGGTCCCCAAGTTCGATTTGATGGGTCGATTTTTAACCCATTACAAAGCTTTCTCTTTGAGAAAGCAAAAGGGGCCGACTCGCAGTCCGTGTAAAAAGGGGCCAATTCAGGCGAGTTTTGAATATCACATGAAATCAAATTTACGACTCTCTTGGGAAATCTTATGCACGGTATCTAATATCCGTAGTACGTCTCATTCGATGAATAGGTGATTTTCACGTAATTTACACATTTTAGGCTTATTTTGAGCAAAAATTTAACATTTTTTCTGAATATTCGGTTTCGTGCTATTCATAATTGCTTATTTTACAAGAATAATAATTCTTTGACGGAAGAGAAGCATTTTCGAGAGAAATTGTAGAGAAGTTGTTTGTTTTGAATATTCCTAGAACGAAAAAAGTTGAGCATTTGAGGATCAGGCTGGCCTTCTTCATATCTTAGGCTTGTTTTGAGCTCATTCTGAGTGCAAGAGAATTTCGTCGTCTGGGAAATTCGTATACATGAATTTTTGAGGTCGCTGTTTTCGAATCCGACCTCGGATTTTCAAAATTCAAATTAGAGACTCTAAAATTGACTACCGAAGTTTTGAAAAGATACTGGATATTGGAAAAAATTGGTATCCATGGATTTTTAAGATCGCTGATTCCGAATTCGACTTTGGATCTCTAAAATTCCAATTCAAATTCAAGTTTGATAAGATAATGGATTTTGATCGAAATTGTTATGCATGGGTTTTTAAGGACGCTGATTACACATCAAGCCTCAGATTGAGATGAGCACATCGTCGACCGTAACGAGGAAACATCCATTTTGAAGGTTACTTAAATAAATAGCCATTTTATATTCAACTCTAAAGAAAAAACAATTTCAAGTGTTATTTTATCTTTTCTACTTTTTTTTGCGTTCAGAATTAATTTGCTACATACATGAATATTTATGCATGTTCCTAAATATAATCTACACCTACATAGTAATGTAAAGTTAATCTTCCCAGAAATTTCACGTGAAGAAATATCAATGAAGAAGTCAAGGCACATGAAAACTGATAAGATCGATCGAAAGCAAATCACCGGCGCTATCATTTTCCTTATTGAAAAATTTTAAAAAATTGATGCGTGGGTGTTTGATATGTAAAAATGCAGCTTGCGTTTTTTTCTTAGCCGATGAACCAAAAACTGTCGATGCCTGGGGGTGAAGTACGTACTTCAAAATTGATTAATCTTAATGCACTGGGAAAAATACGTGATTATAACCCATTAAGTCTCAAATTGCAGAAATTTTATTTGTACTTTCGAGCTCGAATAATTTGCTGAATAAGACGGGAAGTTTATTGAAAAATAGTCATTCCTACTATTTTCGGGTATGCTCTACACGATACAATGGTTGAAAAGACTGAAAAAATTGATTATCAATGAATAATCAGAAAATAAAAATAAAAAATGCGATTTTTTGAAGCACTTTTTTTCAATCCAAAATCAGAGGAAGAAGGAATTTCATTTTTACTGTAGAAAATATTGACAAAAGTGCACAAAATATTCAAACTTTCCAAATTCGTTCAGTTTTTTCGAGAAATTCGTTGATCTTTTGCAGCAAAATGGCGGCCAGAAAACGGGAATCAATATTTTGGATTTTCATTTCATCAATATTTTTGAGCGTACATTTTCATATTCGATATATTTCTTTAAAATTCCGTATACCGGGGTTTTCAATGTCGCTGATAACGATTCTGACATCAAATTCTCAAAATTCTTGATCCAAGATGGCGGTTTCGAGATGGCGGCTCATGATTTTGTACATTTCCAGTCGGAGAATCGTGAAAATTTCGACTAATGGGTTCCGGGGGTGCTGATGATAAATATGGTATCAGATTTTTTCAAAATTATGTATCCAAGATGGCGCTGATCTTAGGTCAGATTCGGAATCAGTGCACTGAGAAAAATTCATTTATCGGAATCTGCTATATGATAAATAGTAAACGTAATTATAGAAGAATCTACTATAAATATCGTTAAATTAACTTTATTTGTGTAAATAACCCTCATGTTTTATAGTTTTTTCATCAATGTTCAATTACTATTTGATTATTGTTCATCGACCAATAATTATTGTTTAATGAACCAGAATTATAAGTCAATTGTGTCCGGTCAATCATATCTACTATAAATAAAAGTACTATATAGAGTAAAATCTACTTTAAATATAGTATAATTAATACTTTTTCATGGTATACATTAGTGAAATTTGTATAGTTCGTTTCACAATACCTCATAGCTGGGTCAAAATGGAACTATATTTATAGTAGATTTATAGTTCACCCAACTATAAACTGCCCTCAGTGTGACCTCAAAAACTCATGTATAAGATATTTCCAGACGACGAAATTTATTTGCACTCGAAATGAGCTCAAAACAAGCCTAGGATATGTTGATTACAAGAAAATCACCTAACAGATGCGCTTCAGAAGGCCAGCTTGATCCTCAAACGCTCAATTTTTTTTTTGTTCTGAGAATATTGAAAAAAAAACGACTTCTCTATAATTTTTCTCGAAAATGCTTCTTTCCCACCTAAGAATTATTATACTTGTAAAATAAGCAATAATGAATAGCACGAGACCGTTTACTCACAAGGAATGTTGAATTTTTGCCCAGAATGAGCCTAAAATATGTAAATTACGTGAAAATTACCTATTCATTGGAAGAGACGTACTACGGATATTAGATAGCGTGCATAAGATTTTCCAAGAGAGTCATGACTTTGATTTCCTGTGAAATTCAAAACTCGCCTGAGTTGGCCCCTTTTTACACGGACTGCGAGTCGGCCCCTTTTTACACGGACGGCAAATTGGCCCCTTTTTACACGGATGGTGAGTCGGACCCTTTTTACGCAAACGTCGAGTTGGCCCCTTCTCCAACCGGACGCTGAGTTGGCCCCTTCTTGCTCGGAGGCGACGATTTGCCCATGGATTGAGGCAGTCCCTTCGAGACCGATGTCTCGATGCGACAAAATCGCTGACAAACCGTAAGCAGATGCATCACAAGTCAATACCAGTTTCTCATGTAGGTAGTAGTTGGCGAAATCAGCTTGAGTGCGAAATCAAAAGCGAAATCAAAAGTAGACGCGATGATTAACGCGCCTACTTTTGATTCCGCTTTATGCAAGCCGTTCTTGTCTATAACAAAACTTAAAACTCCAATTCGGTCTTGCATAAATTTGCATTTACTTTTGTTGAGTCTCAAACCGCTTTCTTGCAGCCGTAAAAACACTTGTTTTGAATTATTAAAGTATTCTTCGACCGTGCGGCCCGTGACATAAATGTTATCCAGATGTGCGATTACGCTGTCACATGCTCTTAAGCATTCATCTATTCTCTTTTGAACATCTGCCGGTGCTGGCGAGGTACCCTCTGGTACCTTTGTGTACCTATACAGACCTTTGTGGGTTACTATGGTAAGTGAATCTTTACACTCTTCGTCGACCACATATGAGCATGCATCAAATCCAGCTCTGAGAAGGGAGTACCGCTTTGCAGTTCCGTGAAAATATCATCTATTGTGTGGAGGGGATATTTATCTATTATCACGAATGGGTTTAATGTTAATTCAAAATCTCCCCAAATGCAAATATTTCCGTTGCTTTTGAAAATTGGCACAATTGGCGTAACCCATTCGCTCACTTTGACCTCTTCTAGATGTCCTAATTTCACTCATCGCTCAATTTCCTTCTCAGTAAGTGGTTTCAATGCATGCGCTACATTTCTACACTTCATGACGATCGGTCTCGCGTCGTTTCTCGAATATATTTTTGTTTTACTTTTATCGTATAGCCCTAGGGAATCGAAAAAGGTTTACGTGGACGACAAGTATGTTCCGTATCCATATAGTTCGTTGTTGAATAAATTCTTATGCGACTAAATTTTGTTACATAAATAGAACTTTGGAAATGACTGTTTAATCTCAGTCCATCCAAATGCATGTAAAATAATAATATGATTCAAATCTAATATATTTTTGAAAATACAGATGTATCACTTCAATAGATATCTTTACCAACACACGATCATTATATGTTCCAGTATATTATTTCAATGATGACATGAGAAAGTAGCGAAATCTAGCATCAACTAACAAGTATCCAACAGTGTGGATAGCCTATACAGAAATAGTATTTTTTCAAAGTACACCTTAAAGCAATTGTTGCACGATCTGTTATCAAATGTCAATACACTCCATATCAATTCACTAATGTTCGGATAGAATGTATTAAAATCCAAAATCTATGTCAAGTAGTTACATACATTTCAAATACATCTACCAATGTTGAGATGGAAAGTACTAAAATCACAATTCTATGTCAAGCAGTTGAAAAACTAGTATGTACCACTTTGGAAGGGTTCAGTATTAAATTCATAATAATCTGAAATAGAATAGAATACTCCATAATCGAAATTATCTTTCTCATAGTACAAGTAACGATTTTCACTAGAATCTCAAATCCCAATAATAACTACATGAAAGAAACTTTTTACAATACAATTCTTAACGTTTGAATGTTACAATTCTACATCATGATATTATTTTCATTCTTCAATTGAAATGTATTTATTTTGTTTCACTTCTTTTTTCCATTTTTTCAGTCAATGGAATTAACAAATGCATACTTGCCACGGGCCCGTTGTTTCACAGTTTCTCGATTGGCAGAGTATTTGTATTTTATTTATTTGTATTTTATTTGTATTTTATTTGTATTTTATTTATTTGTATTTTATTTGTATTTTATTTATTTGTATTTTATTTTATTTTCACTATCACCGCCGTATTTATTATTAATAATTAATACTGTAATGGCCTTAGGGCCTGGAGCATGATAACAAATGCGCGCACGAGGTGGTGAAACTCGCGTGCGCGGGAATGGGATCTTTGGCAGGAATAGCGTGGCAATAAAGAATGCACAACGGTTCTGACGAACACAAAGTTTATTAATTAAGATAAAGGGAAGATTCTACATAAGTATGAGGCATCGAGCCTCGGGTCGCGTCTCGCGGGCCGGAGCGAGAGAGAGCGCGAACGCGTGTTGGCCGGGAGAGAGAGAGATGATGATCGAGCGGCACTTACTCGGCGTTGCGTGGGTCTCCGGCTCTATTCGGCGGTCGTGGTCAGTTCGGTCGCGGGCGCACGGGTGGTGAGCTGGTGGGCCTAGGGGATGTCGCTGTCGTCTTCCTGGGGCGCGGTAGCACCTCGGGGCGGTCTCGCTATTCGAGGGCACGTGCTATTGCGCGCGAGGGCCGGCAATAAACTGATAAGCTTCCGCCGCGCGCTGGGCCGGCCGAGCTTGCTTCGGCCGTGTCCGGCTGACGTCACGCGGCGCGAGGTTTGAATCCCGATCGCGGCGCGGTCTCTCTCTCTCTTACCTTGTCGACAGCGCTGGCTCTCTCGCTGGGCGCTGAAACATAACTTAAAATTGACAAACAATATAATATTGTGGAGAGAGATCTCACAGGGCCTGATAATGAATTATCCGCCCGTGACACCCCTCCCCCAGGCGCGGTATAGCCGGTTGGCGTACCGCTCCGATACATTCATCTCTCTCATTTTATGGCAAACTGGGATGAACTTAGGGGATTGCAGCACGTTTTAGTGCGTGCCATTTCCATGTAAATATGAGGAAAAGTGAATAGAGAGAAAACAAAAAAAATGAAAATGGTAAAATTAACTTAAAAAAAAATTCTTGATAGCAGGGCATTTGGGGTCTGAATAGGCCAACTGGTTCCTGCTCTCTCCTTTACTAAGACTAGTGGGTGTTTGGCTTTTGAGCCTATCGCCACCAAAACAGTCCTTTGGTTCTCGCAACTTAATTTAGTTACTATCGATCGCGTAATACATTTTGTTCGTTTGAGTTTTTTCGAGTGCATCCATCCACACTGCATACTCACAGCCTGAGCTTATTTTAACAACGATTATGCTACTTTTGGCTGACTAGAATTATATCAAACAAAATCTACGGCTTAGGGCCTGACAATTTCATAAGAAAAAACAAAACTATGGCTCAGTGCCTACGATTTTATAGAAAAAAGTAAAACTTTGGCTCAGTGCCTACGATTTTATAGAGAAAAAGTAAAACTGTGGTTTATAAGAAGTTTTTTTTCCGGTAGAAAAAAAAAACAAAGCTATGGCCTAGGATTTTTTAAAGAAAATAAAACTAAAAAAACTATGGCCTGGCATTTCTTTGGCGGCGACGCGGAGCCAATACTGCTTGTAGAGATCCCGAGCTTTCGTCGTCTCCTTCTTCCGCATGTAGTTTGGGCAGACCTGGTTCGAGTCGTTAGGATCGTTGCAGAGGTAATCATGCTGATCCTTTGAACCTATGATCCTTCGCGTCTTCTCGGCGCCTGGTCAGCGATGTCGCTTGCCTTTATTTCCTTTTCACTCGCTACATCAGCGTTCGAGCTCGTCGTGGTTTCCATGGTATTCTGGCATTTCGATCGCTCGGCATTTCGTAATGAGCTACTATGGTACTTTCCTCGCGCTAGCCTCGTCAGATGCGCTTACGATCGTACCTGCGGCAGTCCCATTGGACAATGGTTAATTTTTGTCGTGGTAAGGGAGTTTTTCGGGGCCGCTCACGTCGTTTCCTCGAAGCTTCCGGTTCAGCTGTTGCGTTGGCGCCGAAGCCCTGGCCAGTAGCTTCGCCGCAAGTCGCTAGGACCAGATTCTCAGATCCCGAAGCTTCGTCCTTAATGTCAGGATATGTGGGTTACTCCGTCGTCTTTACTCGACGCGTCCCGTTGTCAATTGATGGTAGGGCCGCTTTGCTCAATGTCGAAATATTGCCGATTGAAATTTGGTGCCAGTTTCGCAGAAACTCGAGCTGCGGCTGATGATAAAGCGTGAAGTCGAATTATGTGCTGCGACGTCTTGCGTCTCCTGGTGCCGATATGCGCTTCTAAAATTTTGCCCTTTTCCGCTTCTCCTCCTCCTCCTCCTCCTCGGCAGCCTTGTTTACATCGTAGGCTGTTAGGCGGAGTCGGGTTCCGTCCACATTTTTGTCTCCTCAAATGCAGTCTCCGGCAGAAGGCTCATCGCCGGCGGTGGAGGCGGTTGGTAGTATTTTTCTGCGTGGATCAGGTACTCAGCCTCCCTCGCCTGGCGTACCAACGAGTCGACATCCGCAATAGTTTCGCGTTTAATTTGCCTTTGTATCGCCGGTAGTAAATTGGGGTACAAAAGGTCAATCTGTTGCGGTAGGGGCCAAGCGGGCTCAAACTTACTAATTATCGTCATGAGGCAGATAATGTAGTCCCTCACCGGTTCGCTAGGATGTTGGGTCCTTTTTTCCGCCTCGCGACTTAGCCGCTGTTCGAAATTCCGGTCAACACCGTAAATAAGGCGTGCCGAGTTGCAAAAATCTTACCAAGTGTTCCACCGATGCTGCGTCTGGCGGTACCAATGCAACGCTACTCCGGACAGTAATTCTGTCATGCCGTTGATCAACTCCGTATCTGACAAATTCGACGACCTGTTGCACTCCTCCACCCTTTGCAAAAACTCTTCGATGCTGGTCGTTTCTGCTAGGCCCGAAAACCCGATCTTCCAGGACCTGACGATTTTTCTCACATCAACAACCGAATTGTTGAAGATGCTACGTCGTCCCGGTGTCCACGTGTTAGCAGATTCCGTTACAATATACATACTGTGCGCCCCTCTCCCCCAGGTTGGGTAAGTTGGGGCTTGAGGGCCTGACGGTACGTGATGGGCATTCTGTAGCTTTGTCGGCTGATCTGCTGTTCGGACTGGGTTGTTCTGCGTGGGATTTGTCAGCGCATTGGGATTTGCGCCCGTGTCTGTCAGCACCGTTGATATGTCCGGGTGTCTGTCTGTCATCGCTTCATTGGAGGTTTGCGCATTCTGCATTCTCGTACTGCTTATGAGTCTGCGTTCCCTCATCAGCTCCACTCTTTCCCTCTCGCATTCCCGGCGAGCCTCTTGCAACTCTACTAACTTCGTGACTACCATTTTATCCAACCATTCGCTAGTGCCGTCTGGGAACGTTACATGCACCAGTTCTTGCTCTTTCGCGGTTTCTCTGGTAGGCGTTGACGTCGTCGTAGTCATGGGCGTGTGTGGTTGTGTGTTTTCTATTATGATAACATCTTGAGGTGTTACTGTAGCGTTGATCCTGTCCATCAGCAGGAATTCTGAGGGGTCCGCGATTGTTGGGTTTAGCGTTAAATGTGTGCCGTTCGCTGTGATTTCGGTTTTCGCTAGTTTCGTACGCTCTAACCTACCTCGCTGTATACGGGCTACCGTTTCATTCAGCGTCGTGGGGCAGGAGTGTCCCAGGTACTGCGTATATTCTATTAGCAGGTTTTCCCTGTACTCGAACAACTCCTGTTCTGTCGACAGTTCCGGATGCTGTATGAAATTGGCCGCCGCGTAGTCCCCGTTTAGCCGTCGCATTAGTTTGATTATGTTCGCGGCTGCTAAATTGCTCATTTGCAGGTCCAGCTTTTTCATCGCATCGTCCAGCTCCGCATCTGTTAAATTCTCCAACCATTTCGTCAAATCAATGCTGTAATTTGATGCCATCTTGCTTATGGGCGGATGTATATCGGGATGTGTACGCTTACGATTACTTATTAACTACCGCAAATTTGGATAACGCTCTACTCTTTCACGCTATGTAATCTCTCACACACACTCAGTCTCTTGATTACGGACGGCAAATGCCGAAAGGTCGGTGCTTGCGCTAATATCGAATAGATATTATATTATCGCACTTATTCTAAGATTGTTGCAGTCTCGAAGTTTACGTCAGTCTTTATTATTACTTGTAATGCTTGGAACGTCAGTTCCACAGAGCTTAGTTTGATTTAAGTATAATTCCCGGACATTTTATTTCGTCAGAAACAATACTAAATCTTAAAAAAAAAAAACTCCAAACGAGAATTTACTTCGTTAGAAATAATTTGAATTTTTACAGAAAAACACTCGAAAAGGATTTTACGTTAGACGTGGAGATCCCGAAATTAACGAAGTGATTTACCAAAATCAATCTTCTTTCGTCAAAAAAGATTCACTAATTTCGAAAAATAAAAATCTCGTTCGTCATCAAAACTTTGAATTTTGAAAAGAAAACTGATCCCGGAAAACTTTATTTCGTTGGAAACGAAATTCCCTTCCCTTAATTCTGGAGAAAAAAAAGAATCGATTTTTAAAAGTTTTATTTCACTATAAAAATTTTCGATTTTCGGAACAAAAATCAATTTTCAAAAATTTTATTCCGTTAGGGGAATTTTGAATTTTCAAAAAAACAATTTTCAAAGAAAAAAAAATTTTATTTCGTTAGAGAAAAGGATCTCGGAGGGAGAAAAAAAATAATAATTTTATTATAAGGAAGTTTTCGTTCCGTTGGAGACAATTCAGACTTTTTACGAGAAGGAAAATTTTATCCTCGGGGAACAGTCGTTTCTGAAAAAATTTTATCTCATTAAACAAATTTTAAATTTTTAAAGACAAAGAGAAAAAACAAAAAATTCGATTTTCAAAAGGTTTTTTTTCGCTAGAAACAAAATTGAAATTGTGCAAAAATTAATTCTCAAAAAAGAAATTTGTCCAGGAAAAAGAAATTCGATTTCCTTTAATAAAGCTTATTTTATTGGGAAAGAGAGGAAAGGAAAATTATTATGTTCCAAAGAGGCGTTTAACTTATTATTCTAACTTCGAAACTGCATGAGTTCATGCCTTTCCTCGCTTGACGACTCGCTAACCCGTGTTTACAAATATGTAGTCGATGTTTTTCCTCGGCACATATGTTCTGTTCGCTCGCTGGCCCGTCCGATGTTTCCAGGCTGGTGCGTATGCGCGCTGCTCGGGTTTGAATCCGGCCGCTTCGCTGCAGCCGTCGATGTTTTCGGGACGGCGCGTATATATGCTCGCCTTGTGGTCGGTGCGGACGCGCGATTGAACAGGGGGAATATGTATATCTATCGTCCGTTATAAATATTATTCGGCGCTGTGCTTGTCTCTTCCTAGCAGAGACTATTTGGCATCAATAATTCTCCCACGAGTTGATTATTCGTGCCTCTTCGCGAAAATTGCCTCAGCGCACGGCGCTGTCGTTGCTACGCCGGTCGCTGCTGCCGCGGGACGAGGGAGAAAAGATGGTCGCTGAATTTTTGGGAGGAAACAAATTCACTTGTTGCGCTCTTAGATTTTAATTAATCAATTGCCACACTATTCCAGCACCACGATTGCTGGGCGCCAGTTATCACCGCCGTATTTATTATTAATAATTAATACTGTAATGGCCTTAGGGCCTGGAGCATGATAACAAATGCGCGCACGAGGTGGTGAAACTCGTGTGCACGGGAATGGGATCTTTGGCAGGAATAGCGTGGCAATAAAGAATGCACAACGGTTCTGACGAACACAAAGTTTATTAATTAAGATAAAGGGAAGATTCTACACAAGTATGAGGCATCGAGCCTCGGGTCGCGTCTCGCGGGCCGGAGCGAGAGAGAGCGCGAACGCGTGTTGGCCGGGAGAGAGAGAGATGATGATCGAGCGACACTTACTCGGCGTTGCGTGGGTCTCCGGCTCTATTCGGCGGTCGCGGTCAGTTCGGTCGCGGGCGCACGGGTGGTGAGCTGGTGGGCCTAGGGGATGTCGCTGTCATCTTCCTGGGGCGCGGTAGCACCTCGGGGCGGTCTCGCTATTCGAGGGCACGTGCTATCGCGCGCGAGGGCCGGCAATAAACTGATAAGCTTCCGCCGCGCGCTGGGCCGGCCGAGCTTGCTTCGGCCGTGTCGGGCTGACGTCACGCGGTGCGAGGTTTGAATCCCGATCGCGGCGCGGTCTCTCTCTCTCTTACCTTGTCGACAGCGCTGGCTCTCTCGCTGGGCGCTGAAACATAACTTAAAATTGACAAACAATATAATATTGTGGAGAGAGATCTCACAGGGCCTGATAATGAATTATCCGCCCGTTACATCACATACCAATAAAAGTTAACCCTCTATCCTGAAAATGCTAATTTGTATATGTAAACTTACAATATATAAACATTATACAATGTATTTATTTTGTTATACAATATATAACAAAATAAATACATTTCAATTGAAGAATGAAAACCGAGAGTAAAACCGAGAATAAGTGGCTTCGGCCCATGCCTACGCTATCACCATGGGATGAAAACTGATTGCGGGATCCCGTGCTTTTTTGAAAAATATAACTATACTTGATATGACTGTATATGAAATCGAACAGTTTGAAATCCGTAACAGAGAAACATGAAGCCGAAAGAAGGCTTCATATTCTGTAATTATTATCTTAGATGCATTGAAAAAGAAAAAGATTGAAGAGACATCTTGCCATTTTTACCCACTAAAACAAATTTAGTCGCTTAAGCATTTATTCAACAACGAACCACAAAATACGGAACATACTAGTCTCCAACGTGGGCCTTTTTCAAGGGTAAATTTTTAATCATGAAAAAGAAATCTGCTTATGGTGTATTCCATTTTATTCAAACCTATTATATAATTTTGGTACTATACCTCTAAAAAAAAATGAGTTTAATACTTGACGTGAATTTGTGAATTGAGTACTTTCCCATCTCAAGAAATTGTTCTGGATTGAAATTTTAACAGCTACGAAAATTAAGTGTACATTCAAAAGTATTCATTCTGCAGTAGGATTATCATACTAATTAGATACTTGTCATTTAATGCTTTCTCGTATCACTATTGTCAAAATCCATCTGGAATGTATAACTAGATTTGATGTAGCTTTATATGCAATTTATCATACTAAATGCAACTAAAACGAAACGGTATTGCTTTGATAATATCTTGCAGATGGAAGAGTAGCGAACCTTTCTAAAGAAAGGTACAAGTAGTTTACCAGTAACGAATGGTTTTATGGGAGGTATATTTTGGACTGAATTTCAATTGTAAAATTTAGCGATATTTTGAAATGGGCTCACTTGACAAATAGATTGTGCGAAAACTATCAGAGATATCGTGATAAAATTTTTTTGTATTTTCATTACTGTAAAGGTACTCTGAACTACAATCTCGTTTCGTAGGTATGATTTGGAAACTTGAAAAAAAATCTCAAAAAATGGCTTGCTTTTTGGTGTCATTTTTCCCTTTCCACCTATTTTGCAACAACAATATTCGAGACTTATGTTTCGAAATACTTAATCTTCATGCAGAATTTCATAACGAAACTTTTTTTC
This sequence comes from Aphelinus atriplicis, assembly GCA_020882685.1. Classification (NCBI taxonomy): domain Eukaryota; kingdom Metazoa; phylum Arthropoda; class Insecta; order Hymenoptera; family Aphelinidae; genus Aphelinus; species Aphelinus atriplicis. Next base: position 5,147,889 of record JAJGQD010000006.1, read on the forward strand.
TAAATCATTCTCCGGAGACAATCTAAAAGGTGAAAAGTCCGAGATAGCAAGTTTCCAAAGTAGATGAGTCTAGGACTAACATGTTTCGAAGACCCAACATTACTTTCTGCCCATGTTATGTTCATTGGCAGACTGATTTTGAAATACGACTTGAGACCATGTCTTGATGTACTTTCGTTTGCCGGCCGACAATACTTTTGGATCACGGCATATAAAGTTCAAAAATATGTGCTCCAGTATGGAAGAACCACCTAGGAGACTGAGATGAACCGCGAATGGGCTAATTGCACATTGTCAAGCTCCCTCATATATAGACGGTAGAGCGCCAACTCTCTTGCGAGAGAGCGCCGCACTATATCTTATACGCGTGCGACTCAGCGACTCGCCATCTACAGGCGCGCTATCGTACTAGGTCGGTTACAGGAAAATGAGCTTATACTCGTCAATTGTATAAAGCTCATTGAAAATTGAATCAAATCTTACTGTAATTGCATTGAAAAAGCCCCAGAATGTTATTCCGATCATTCATACATTCATATATATAATGTAAATCTTTATACCTTGAGATTTTTTATCGAAATGAAATCTCACATGAGGAATAAAAACAAATAATTCAGAGCATTTAGTTGAAATCATTTATTTTCATAGGATACCTTTTTGCAGTACCATTAACAGAGTAGTGGAGAAATTAATATATATATATAAAACATTGGCATTGTATGTACAATGATAATATAATAATTTTATAATATAATCTGTTGCTGGATAATATGATCTAGAATCAATTGTCTTCCACTGAATATTTATCTGAAAATTTCAACACATCCACTGAAATATGTTCTGCTGTAAAAGTCTTCTCCTTGCGGATTCATATTCATGTAAGATGTTATTATCGACAAAAATCCAATACGTGTATTGAAACAGGTTGTGCTGAAGAAGTCTTCCACTTGCATATTCATGTGTATATTAAGACAATCTTTTATTGCTGAGAACTTATTTTCTCATCTTGTATGATTATTTGTAAAAGCTCCAGTTGCCAGTCTAATATCACTTGTCTTATATTGAGTATTTATCTGAAAAGTCCAGCGCATCCACTGAAATATGTTGTGCTGTAAAAGTCTTCTTCTCGCGGATTCATATTCATGTAAGATGGTATTGTCACTAAAGATCCAACACGTCTACTGGAACACGTTGTGCTGTAGCAGTCTCCTACTTGCTTATTCCTGTATATATAATGTAACAGGTATAAATAGTTACCCAATATTTTCACAGTAATCTGTGATTCATTTCCATATTCGTAAATTATATGAGCTGACGGATAAGGAGCTGGTAAAGTCGACAGTCTTGAATTACATTGATCATCTCACAATTGTCGGATACTGAAATCACTCACAAAAGTTTCAATGAAGCTAATACTCATAACATGTCTAGAGTAGAGATGTCTCCTCTTGTAGAGATGTAGAGCTTCATCCATAAGCTGCTTTCTCTCACAGCTGTTTTTCACTATTAATTGTTCACACTTTTTCACTTAATGACAATTACCCAATATTTTCACAATAATCTGTGATTCATTTCCATATTCGTAAATTATATGAGCTGGCGGATAAGGAGCTTGTAACGTCAACACACTTGAGTTACACTGATCATCTCACAATTGACAGATACTGAAATCACTCTCTAAAGTGTCGATAAAGCTAACAATCATAACATATCTAGTCGTCTCCTCCTGTAAAGTTGTGGAGCGTCATTACAAGCTGCTTCCCATCATAGCTGTTATTCTCGCATATACTTGTTCACTGCTTATCACTTTATTACAATATTCAAGCAATATATGAGCTGGCGGATAAGGAGCTGGTAACGTCAACTCTCTTGAGTTTCACAATTGTCAGATACTGAAATCACTCACTGAAGCTCATACTCATAACACATCAAGACGTCTTCTCTTGTAGACATATGAATATCCAAATAAGGTGTAATTGTCGAAAAAGATCCAACACTGAAATACACTAATCTGTATAAGTCTTCTACTTGCTTATTCATATTCATATTAAGTCAATCTTTTATTGGCGAAAACTTATTTTCTCATCTTGTATGATGAGTTTTGCCAGCTCCTGTGGCCCGTATGAAAATACTGAGCAGTTGTAGCCTTTTAATTTCATTCAGATCTATTTTTGAACTGCAAAAAAAATGATTAATTGGATTCATTAACCAGTCAATGAATAAACTCAAATCAAATCTTTTCAAAAAAGAAAATAATCTACCTTGAAAAGTATATCAGCACCAGCAAACAAGTCAGCCCATGTCAAACAACTCAATCAATTCAAAGTCGGATTGACAAAGCTGCTGAAGTAGCTAAGATGACGTCTAGCACAATTGCACTTTTTATTACAACTGCCCATATATGTTTGCCTACCAGCTGTTTACTACGACGATACTACCATAACTATTTTATATATATATATATATATATATATATATATATATATATATATATATATATACCTCTTCATCACTATCATTCTAGGGTACGAGGCTGGACGTAATATACGTTTACGTTACGTTGAGAACCACGCTCGCAATAGGCCTCGAACCGCTCTCACGTAATATACGTCAGTGGTGGGAAAAATTTTCTGTGCAAGATTTTGCGAGAGGTTCAGAGTGTCTGTCGTCTGCTCGTCGACTTATACCTCCTATACCCCAAATAATCAGGTCCATTTTCGTAAATTTTTCCTGACGTAATTAAACGCAACTGAATGCAGTTTTTGCTGGTAACCATTGCAAAACTGCAGGACAGAGGTTTGAAGGAAATTATTTCCAGGTGCGAGGTTAAACCGCAAACGAGCTGTATATAATGTCTTGTCACGTCCCCTCGCTTGCTGCGCATACTTGTCGTCGGTGGCGCTGACGCGCCACCTGATGAATACACCACGTTATACTGAAGAATAAAGTTTATTATATATAAAGATATGAAGTAACAGTAGGCACAGATAAATAGCAGACTAGCTACGCACTCGACTAGATACCTAGACGGCCGGTTACGCAATGGCTACTTCGGACGCTCGTGATAACAATGACAGAGCTTAGCTCCGCTAACGCGGTACCCGCGATCCGCCAAGCCCGCTATGTTGATACATCATACCGGCGATCGGAAAAATAATTTCTCATAAGTCGATGTAATCAATATTACTGGTTATCCCGTAATTTATATGACTGCAGTTGTGCGCAGTGTCTAGACAACGTGGAAAAATCGAGTGACGCAACAGGTTCAATGGGTCGTGTTACGTGGCGTGGTCCTTAATTAGCTGGGTTCAGATCTCGGCTACGGTATTGACCGTAGGCGTTTTACTCGGTAAGGATCTGTGACGTGTCGAATCAGGTTATCAATAACTCAGTACTCAGGAATTGGATTAGATGTGCCTTTATTCCCTATTCACTTTACTGAGAGAACTCGTGTAATTATCCCAAATACTAGTATACAATATGAGCGTCGGACTGTCTACCGTCTCCACGTTACCCGTGTGGTTACCGTGTTTCTCCCGTCCGACTGCCGTGTGACTGCCCCCTGACTAACCCCGAGCGCCTTGAGGCGCTCGTATTTAATCCCTCGTGGGGGTGCCGTCGCAACCCCTTGGTGGCGCGCTCGGTGGGAGGCGGTCAGTCGCCTCCCGCCGTCTCGAGTTACGCTCCGTGCGTCACGATTCCAACATCGTCCTTCCAGAACGTTCCAATATTCGTGGCGTGGCCTCGCGCAACGCAATTCTAATAATCGCGGGGCTAGCCACGTGACAGCCGCACCACCTAAAAGTTCCACCGATCCGGCCGTGCATATACACACGACCACTTGACATCTCAGCTCGGACCTACCGCAGCCTTTCGTCGCGCATTGTGTCATCAAGAGTCTCTTATACCTACTGTGGCACGCAGTCCGAAGCGCTGCATTCACTCATTCTACTCGGATCCTTTTCTCTCGACCATCAGTGGAAGGTAGATTGGCTGGGCGAGCGAGGCGAGAAGTTCCGTGAGAAAAATGCGTAAAAGAAGAAAGCGCATGCGAGCGCGAGTCAATGGCAGATGGAACGATGCTCCAGGGCTAATTCGTGCTGTCTTATACGTCATTGGATAATGCGGCACGTGTGTTAGTAGCGCGTGATTTCGATCCCAACTGCTGTACACTCAATCCGATCTCATCTACCCGTGGATTGTAGTGGTTCAAAAAGGAAAGGATTAGTTCCATGATTTAGCAAAGGAATTAATTCTTTTGTCAACCGACTCCTCGAGGATCAAAAAAAAGTTTCTTAATCCCTAAGCTGCGAGCGAAATTTCAGCATTACAAGACAATTCCTTCGAGAGTTATCGACTACAAACATTTTTAGGACATCATATTATTCAACCCGTAGATTACAAGGATAAAAGACCTGAAAGTCTGATTCGGAATATCGATTTTCACGCCGTCGGAAAGTTTCACATCGAGAATGCAAACAATACCTTTTTACAAATCCATTTCTTCGGATATACATCCATTGAGTTTTGTGCGCGCGCGAGGAACCAGGATGATTTTTTACGGCTAGCCAAGTCGCGGGAAAAGTGGTTTCCCAAAAATGAATCATGTAAGTCAATTGGAATATTAGCGAACAAAAAGAGCACGACAGTCACGATGTTAGTGATAGGGTAAACAGAGATCGTTTGCCTGGAAATTTCAGCATTACAAGACAATTCCTTCGAGAGTTATCGACTACAAACATTTTTAGGACATCATATTTTTCAACCCGTAGATTACAAGGATAAAAGACCTGAAAGTCTGATTCGGAATATCGATTTTCACGCCGTCGGAAAGTTTCACATCGAGAATGCAAACAATACCTTTTTACAAATCCATTTCTTCGGATATACATCCATTGAGTTTTGTGCGCGCGCGAGGAACCAGGATGATTTTTTACGGCTAGCCAAGTCGCGGGAAAAGTGGTTTCCCAAAAATGAATCATGTAAGTCAATTGGAATATTAGCGAACAAAAAGAGCACGACAGTCACGATGTTAGTGATAGGGTAAACAGAGATCGTTTGCCTGGAAAATGTATACTTCTTGTCCAGAGCGCGCACGACGAGCTTCAGTCGCGATTGATAACACAGGCCCATGAAAGAAAATAAGTAACCTAAACTGGTTCTATAACTATGCTATTCCGATGTAATTTTGATCGCTGTTTCCGAATTTGAAGTCAGAGTGGGGGGTTTCTTAGTATTTCACAAGGTTATTTGAAGGTCAAATCGAGTGAATTCGGTGGAAAAATTGAAAAAGTCCATACCTAAGTCTTTGGGGTCTGAAAATCTGAATCTGACATCCGAGTTGTTGGACCTTCGAAGGTCAATTTGAGGGTCATTTAAAAGTCAACCTCTCCAATTCACGGGTTAAATTTTTTCTGACTTCGTAACTAACTTCCTAACGAGCTGAAAATTCTACGTTTGGATATAATTTTTTTTATTTTTTTCAATGACCTTGTGAGTTTACCCCAAGGTCAAGGTTTCTTACCCGCTTTCGATAATGAATCTCGTCTGTATTGAAAGATATCAAACAAATAACTTCTACAAAAGTTGTAGATTTTAATCCAAGAAATTAGTGATGGTCTGTTTCGAGGTCATTCGAAGGTCAAATTGAGGGAATGCGGAGAAAAAATCTAAAAAAATTCATACGTAAATAATGCGATCAGACCTTGATCGTGCAGATTTAGCGATCGAATCTTTGATCGTGTATATAGGTGATATTGCGAGAGAATAAATTCATACTCCCGGGATGTGGTGAGCTGCCGTCTCCCCGGTGGTGCAGATGGTAGCACAACTGACTGGAGATCAGGAGAACGCTGGTTCGAATCCAGCCCGGGAAGCGTGGAATTTTTTTCTCACAATATCACTTTGGGATGGTCCACCAAGCCCGATTAAAATGAATCTATCCGTTGTTTGAAACATGTGGACGTTAAAAACTAATGATTTGTGAGTTATTGGGTTCTACAAATCTCAATCTGATATTTTTTTGACCTCGAAGGTCAATTTTGAGGTCAAATTGAGGAAATACGGTGGAAAAATGTAATTTTCCTAAATGAGAATTCTCGTGTCGCAAACGAGTGGGTAAAGGAGCTTAATAAACTTATTCTCACACAGACAGCCCAAAGGCTTGATTTAAATTGAAATTTCAACCGAAACAGTGTAATCACGAAGGCCAGCACTGAATCAACGTATTAAAAACTCATTTGCCTGAGGGGATAGAATTCGGTGTACTCTTGCCTCCCTTGGAAGAGTAATTCTTTTCGCATATAGATGTATGAAAGTTTTAGGTATACTTTAGTATGCCATTTCAGTACTGTCAGAAACCTGCTGCTATAGAGAGTTCTGGCCATGATGACAACTGCTCTCAAAAACGGGATGTGTAGAATGATTTGACGATACACTTTCTCGATTCACATATTGAACATTCCCAAACATTCAAAAATTTTGGAAATTTGGGAATTTTCAAAATTTCGAATCGAAAAATTTTCAATTTTCTCAAAATTCTCAATTTTCTCAAAATTCTCAATTTTCTCAAAATTTTTACATTTTTCAAATTTTTCAGAATTTCCAAATTTTTCAAAATTCCTAAAATTTCCAAAATTCCAAATTTTTCAAAATGTAAAAATTTTCAAAAAACTTTCCTAAATTTTCAAAATCTTTCCAAAATTTCCAAAATTTTCAAAATCTCTCCAAAATTTCCAAATTTCTAAGTTTCCAAAATCTTCAAATTCCTTTATGGTATACGTGATAATAAACGCTCATTTTACGCATCGATTTTCGTGCCTTAAATGCGATTTTACGCACCAGTGTTTTTGCCTAATTATTATAGCACTAGTGCGTAAAATCGGATTTTATGCACTCTAATCGATGCGTAAAATTCGCGTTTGATCACTATGCCATAAAATATTGTATGCAACTCGTGAAATACGATTCCACGCACTCGTGTGACCATCTAGCCCTCGTTCGCTGGCTTCGCCGACGACTCGTGCCAGCTTGTCACACTGGTGCGTAAAATCGCATTTAACGCACTAGTTGCATAAGATACTATTATAAGATCGATTACTTCCGTGATAAAAAATAATTGACTTCTGGCAATCTGTCTCCATGTTTGGAAGAAAAATCGAATTGGATATTAATGTTAACCATGAATTTAACGTTTTTCTCCGAGTATGGTATTGAATCAAAATCTTGTTCGGTAATTCGCCCGCTTCCGTCGTTTCGTCAGGTGTTGTCGATGCACATTCCAACACGCTCTGTTGCCCCTGTTCGGTCCCTAACTGGACATTCCCCGCTTAGCCATTGTTGCCAGATCCTCATCTGTCATTCGAATCCGTGAATAGTTTGCTAGATTCGCGCGTCGCTTCGCGGCATGCTGTCGTCGCTGATTCTACAATTCTTCAAATCACTCTCGGCGATTCCTCGCGAATTCCCGCACAAGTTATTATATTATATGCCATAACCGCAGTTCCTTACTTTTTCTTAATGGGAGAGATCGTATATTTGTATGCTATCTACGTTGTGATTATGAATTCGTATTTTTTTATATATTGCAACGGGGTGGAATCTGCACTTTTCGTGGTGCAGAAACTGCACCCCGCGCTATTCGATAATGCCCCGCTCCTCGCCCAGCGGCCGGGTCAGTCGCCCAGCTCCCACGAGCAGACGCCGCGCCAAGGGTCTTGGTGGTGACCCCCAGCCGCCCGTACCGGGGTACGGGCCGTCGCTGCTCGCGTAGAGGACGCTTTCCTGGGGCTGGGAAGAGCGGGGGGGAAAGGGGGGTTGCAGGATCTCGTGCGGCGCTCGCGGTCCAACGTTGCGGCTCACGCCGATTGCTGGGGCTCCGTGGTAATCACCACGTGCAATGAGCCCTTAAGAAAATACTTAAAATTAACGGGCACTCGCGAACGCGGCTACTCAGTAAGCCGAGAAACGGAGGGTTTCTCGGCCGCGGAGAGTGGGGGATTCGGTCGCAGGTGCGGGAGGTTTCTTAATAAATACGCGTGACTCGAAAATTAATAAAGAAAGCCTCTTTATTGAGGTCAAAAACAATACAGAATAATACACTTGCGTTGGTGGGCCGGTGCCCGCCAACGACTTAAAACGCGCGCGCACGCGCAGAGGGCCGCTCGGCCACGGGGCCGAGTATTCGCTCGCTCGCGGGAAGTATAAAGATATGCGCGACTTACAAATTCGGCGTTCGCCTGTCGCTCTCGCCCGCAGGATGGTCGGCGGGCTCGTTCGCTGCTCTCGTCGCCGCGGTCGCTGCTCGCTGGTCCTGGCGCACGCGCTCGCGCTCGGCTCGGAGGTGCGTGGCCGCACTCACACCTTTCGCGGGGCGAGGATTGAGTTGCCCCGCGCGCCCAGGGAAAACGTTGTTTCCTCCGGGCAGGTGTAACGCTCGGAGTGTCTTCGGGATGTCGTGGGGGACACTCACGCACACACGCACGATCTCGTGTCTACACGTCGCGTCGCGGACAAGGCAAATTAGCGGCGCGTGCTAATTTGCACGCGGGTCGGTACGAGAGTGAGAGTCCTTCCGTCCTCGCGGGGCTCGCGCGCCGCGCGAGGCGGGAGGTCCTCCCCTCTCTATCTTCTCTCTCGCTCTCTCTCGCGGGACGCGCACCCCCCGAAGGGCCGCGGCGCGTGCCCGCGTCGATCGCGCGATTCGCGCGCTCGCGCCCGAGCTTCCGGCTTGCCACGTGGCGATCGCGCGATAACGAGTGCTCGCGAGGCACTCGTTACAATATCCAAATTTTTGCCCATCTAGACGTACCCAAGAGAATTTGTCCACACTAACGTTAATCTTTATCTGTCATTCTCATGGTCCAATTGCTATCCTGATTATTATTCTTATTTCCTTTCAATTCTACACTGATTCTCTCCCAATTATTGAAACTCATCGCAACTTTGCATTCTTTCTTTGCTACCTGCATTATTTGCGTATCTGTCAAAACCGCGCGAATGCCTCTCTCAGTTTCTAGCTTCCCAATTGACTGTTCCGTTGTGAGACTTCAGCAATATGATTCCTCCATATTCAACTTTGCCAGTAGTAGGGACCTTGCTAGAGCCTTCCAATAGTGCTCCGAGTGGATACCTTGACTACTTATTTCCGGCCTGTTTGTCTGTTCTCATTTCTCCGATCGCCTGGACCAACTTTTTGTCGGCTTGAGTTAGAGTCCCACTTAGTCACGTTTGATTTTTCTGTATCAAAAACTGTTTCTACAGACTGTGTCGCCTCTCTGCTTGCTCGCCCCGCTCTCACTCGTTCTACCCAGAGTCTCGGTTTATCTGCTAGACCTCAGGCTTCACGAATATTGAGCGGCTTTTGCGATGGGCTCTTACTCCAGAAGAGTTGGATTTCCTCCTTGAATAATGGAATGTTACATTCACTAGTCTTCGTTCTAATTCATCAACAGATCCAGAGTCCTTGCCTATTGCTTGTATTACTCTGACGGTTGCTCCTTCTGCTGAATGGAAACTGCTTGAACCTACATCTATGTCTAGGTTCGATGATCTATTTGCTGATCCTTTTGATCTCGTGGAACTATTCGAGGAATCGATTGATGACGTTTCTCCGAATTCTTGTTGGGCCCATACTCCGGCTGATGAATCCGAATATGGCGAGGCCAGATAGGAAATTTTTTTACCTCCATGCTCTGTTGCGATTTGTTGTAACTGTTTGTATGCCTGTTTGTAACCGTAGTATTTACTCATTCCAATAACAGTATGTAAAGAAATTGAATCCGTATTTTTATTCGATGTCCAACCCTTTCTATTCCCTGAAGGATCTTTTAAGTATCAATATAATAGTGAGTTCTGATTTCTATTTTCAACTGCTTATTTTTGTTGGCTTAGCGTCTTCTCGTTTACTTTGTTTTTTGTTGTTGCTTTTTAATTGGGGTATCATACTGCTGAAGATAAAACAGATCAAATACTTAGAGCCATATATTTTCTAAAAATATATTATATCAATACACTGAGAAAGGTTTCGCGATTTGCAATTGCTGATATCATGTTTGTTTATAATCCGAATGCTAGTATGGTTAGTACAAATGACTGACCGCGACTTATCTGCTGACTCGATTTTTCGGCGTTCTCGACGCCAGTCGGTCATACAACAGGTGCTGACTTGGGATTCTGGCGGAGTTTTTCAACGCCGTTTTATTTATTTGATTCATCTTTTTCGGCGTAATGACCTTGATGTCCACTCCGGCTTTCTGATTTTGTTAATAACATACGATTAACATGTTAGCGTTACGTTTCCCGACGAAGTTTACCGCGATTAAATGTTTCATTTCCCCAAGCGGAACAAATTCGACGCTGGGTGTGCATGGCTGTTATCCCCAGGTGTAGCATTCTCGGCACCGGTTTTTCTTTGGGCGGAGTTACCTCGACGCTGAGTCGCTATAATTCCAGGCGGAGCATTCTCGATACCGGACTCTTTTACTTGTATGAATAATTCACTTACTCCGATATTCGATCGTAGAGTGATGTTAGTTAGGATGACGATATACGATGTTCACGAAAAGCGTCATTCATTTCCGAACAATTTGAATTAGAATTTGTATCTGGCAATTCGAAATTGCGGACCCACGTTAGGGCCGCCAGAAATTTGTGATTTTATTACTTTACCCTTATTACATTTGTGCGTGCCCACGTTAGGGCCGTCAAGAAAGAATTTATTGACCATAATCTTATAGCTCATATATTTGAGAAAAAAAACCTTATGAAAATATACTCGTGACTTCCCGCTCTCGCATATACCCACGTTAGGGCCGCCAAAACAAACTGCTTGACAATCGGGGCTTGCAATAGGAATGGGTTCCCACCTCACGTTAGGTAGGGATAGCAACAATGACCACATGGACTCAGGCTCTATATGCCTTCATGTCGGCGGCTCTCCATCAGTTCCTTTATATTCTCATGGGGAATACATCTCTTGAGCCCATCTATATACACTGATCTCGTTTTTTCACCTGCTCTTATTATAGCCACATGTTTATCATAATTTATCTATATTATCTCGCATTTAACATATTCTTCCTCATCCATTTCATTTTTCTTGGGCATTTTTAACCAATACACTATCTCTCCCACTCTGAAGTGTCTGGGGTTAATATTTTGATCATAATACTCTTTCAATCTGAATTTTGACTGAAATAAATTCATTGCTGCCATAGTCCGAGTTTCCGCGACGTTATAGGCTAAATCCGCGAGATATTCATCGATAGTCAGCAAATATTCCTTCGCTATTGGACGGTGTTCGCGCGCGCTGACCGTATACTATTTCGTGCAGCGAATAACCGTGTACGCTAGTATTATAAGAGTGTTGTGCGACTGGAAGAATCTCGTCCCGTTCCTCGTATTCGTTCAAATTAATCTAATGTATTCTTTTATAACGTGGTGCCTTTTCTCAATTTCTCCGTAACCATTTTACCTTTCTTGGAAATTTTCAGCGAATATTTAACTTATAAATTCGATGGTGAATTATTTATCCCGATTGCCTTCTTCTAGTAGTAGGATGAAAGTGTGTATTCTTTTTTAAGATCTTGTTTCCTTGTTAGATTTTGCAATGTTTTGCTGTTTTCCCAGTTTCGCATTGCATACGATTCATTCAGTTATTTGGTAGTTCGATGCCTGCATGGCTCTTTTGCCATTCGCTCAAGCCGAGCAACCTAATTATATTGATAGACTGCCTCGAGCCGATTTTATCCAAGACTTCTGGATATATATAATTGACATCTATAAAGTTTGATCTACTTGGTCTCTTACAAAGAGTAAGCTATTGTATTTATCCACGAATTCACTCCATATTTCTCAAAATTTCCATCCACTACGTGTCCACAAGGAAATATAAAAATCTAAGATTCATTCCCCTATGCTTCAGTTATCATCCTCGTCATCTTCACACCAAGAGACGAAATTTCTCACGCAATCGATTATTATTATTTCTCACTCCAAGGCTCGCATTATATTGTACGCATAATTATCCATGTGATTCAGAGCTTATTCCATCGAGTGGAGATGTGTAGTTACGCGTAATAAAGATGCTTTGTACACACTCCAAAATATGATTAATAAATTCTTCTAAACGTGATATATTCTCAAAATCCACAGGGGTTTTATAAATTATTCTCCTTGAAAACAAAGTAACTTAGAAGTAAAATTTGTTCATATTACAATTTTGTTATTGAGAATGTTTAAGATTGCCCTTACGGAGCGAAATCGTAGTGCATGATTAAAAAATTTCTTCATCTCGTCGCTTGGGAGGAAGAACGTTCCATTTCAGAAACTTGCTATAAAAAGTTCCATTTCAGAAACTTTCTATAAACAGTGCCATTTCAGGAGAAATTTTTTCCCTCGGAGTTTTTCCGACTTCAGGGGTGATGTCGTATGCATGTGTCTGTATGTCCTGTGTGTATGTGTGTGTGTACATGTCTGGAAATGACAACTTGATCCCAAGTCGAGACGTGATACTCTCAAAGTAAACATTACATATTTTCTTCATCGATGGATTTGGATGAAAATTGGTATCTATACGTTTTTGAGGTCGCTGATCACGAATCCGGCCTCAAACTTTGGAAATTCAAATTAGAGCCTCTAAGATCACCTGAAAAAAATTTGGAAAGATATTGATGAAAATTAGTATACGTGGGTTTTTGAGGTCCCTGATTATGAATCCGGCCTTAGATTTTAAAAATTCGAATTTAGCCTTCAAGATCGCCTGACAAAAATTTGAAAAAAAATGGAATTTTATTGAAAATTAGTATACATGGGATTTTGAGGTCGCTGATAACGCATCTGACATCAAATTTCAAAAATTAAAATTAGAGCCTCTAAGAACACTTAACAAAAATTTGGAAAGATATTGGATTTTGATGAAAATTAGTATACATGGGTTTTTGAGGTCACTAATTATGAATCCGGCCTCAGATTTTAACAATTCGAATTAGAGCCTCTCAGATCACCTAAAAGAAATTTGAGAAGGTACTGGATTTTGATGAAAATTGGTATGCATGGGTTTTTGAGCTTGCTGATCACGAATCCGGCCTTAAACTTTGGAAATTCAAATTAGAGCCTCTAAGATCACCTGAAAAAAATTTGGAAAGATACTGGATTTCGATGAAAATTAGTATACGTGGGTTTTTGAGGTCACAGATTACGAATCCGGCCTCAGATTTCAAAAATTCAAATTAGATCGAGCCTCTGAGATTACCTGACAAAAATTTGGAAAAAATGGAACTTTGTTGAAAATTAGTATATATGGGATTTCGAGGCCGCTGATTACGAATCCGGCCTCAGATTGTGAGAATTCGAATTTAGCCTCTAAGATTGCCTAACGAAAATTTGGAAAGATACTGGATTCAAATAAAAAATGGAATCCATGGGTTTTTGAAGTCGCTGATCACGAATCCCGCCTCAGATTTCCATGACCCAATATAGACCATTCGAGAAGATACACTGGAACTTGATGAAAATTATTATATAAGGGTTTTTGGGAGTCAATCAATGGTTTAAACAGTATAATACAGTAGAATTCGAATGTTTTTCTGGCTTTGTCTTATGGTGTTCAGATGCTCATTCGCATCTTATGGAAACGATATAAACCAATTTTTGAAGATTTATAATAAATTCGCGTCATTTCAAACTGCAACAGGTGGTTGTTAAACTTAAAGTAGTAAAACGTTGTGAAAATTATTATTCACTAGTCAAAATCACTCACTCACTATCGCTCGCTCGTGTCTTTCATTTGCTCTATTATGAATATGGATGAAAATTGGAATTTTCAATTGTATTATCGGTAAATAATTTAAATAAAAACCAAAATTTTTCATCTCCCCACCATTCTCGTTCACAGAGAATACGCCCACGCATGAATATTATCAAATTTGTCGATTCGAATGTATGATGCGCCCCGGCTTCTCCATCGATCTGCTTGAACATATTTTCAAAAAATCAACCCTTCGTACGTTTTTAAAAGGGAGTCCCACCCGGACATCGGTACACAATTTTTTAAATTCTCCATACTCCCACCATAACTTGAATTTTTCAAAATTTTTTTCTTATGGAAATATAGTCCTCGATCCCACCTTCCGATCTTCATTACCAAAGATACCTCGAAACTGTATAATTTTAGTTTAGCCTGAATAAGAAAATTGACGAAAATGTTTAATTGTCACCACACCATTTTCTTCCACAAAGAATACGCCCACGCATCAATGTTTTCAAATTTTTCAACATAAATTATGAAAGCGCTCAAGCTCATCTAACGATCGGTTTGAACAAAATGCCGAAAAATCAACCCCTTGTACGTTTTTGAAGGGGATAGTACGGGAACATCGGTTAAAACTTTTTTCAAATTCTCTATACGCCTACCACAACTTAGATTTTTCAATTTTTTTTTCTCAGAAAATGTAGTCCTCGACCCCACCTTTCGATTCGTCATAAAAAATATACCTCTAAATTATCATATCATTGTTTCCGAGAGCAAGAAAGGTGGACTAGAAAAATGTACGGATCTATCTTATGATTATGTAGATGATGCGAATCAGCTTCTGAACACCATATGACAATACGAATTTTTAAAATCTGAGGCCGAATTCGTAAACAGTGACCTCTAAAAAAACCCATGGATTCCATTTTTTATTAAAATCCAGTACCTTTCCAAATTTTCGGTAGGCAATCTCAGAGGCTTAATTCGAATTCTTACAATCTGAGGCCGGATTCGTGATCAGCAAGCTCAAAAACCCACGTATACTAATTTTCAACAAAGTTCCATTTTTTTCCAAATTTTTGTCAGGTGATCTTAGAGGCTAAATTCGAATTTTTAATATCTAAGGCCGGATTCATAATCAGTGACCTCAAAAACCCATGTATACTAATTTTCATCAAAATCCAATATCTTTCCAAATTTTTGTCAGGTGATCTTAGAGGCTCCAATTTTAATTTTTGAAATTTGCTGTCAGATGCGTTATCAGCGACCTCAAAATCCCATGTATACTAATTTTCAATAAAATTCCATTTTTTTCCAATTTTTGTCAGGCGATCTTAAAGGCTAAATTCGAATTTTTAAAATCTAAGGCCGGATTCATAATCAGGGACCTCAAAAACCCACTTATACTAATTTTCATCAATATCTTTCCAAATTTTTTTCAGGTGATCTTAGAGGCTCTAATTTGAATTTCCAAAGTTTAAGGCCGGATTCGTGATCAGCAAGCTCAAAAACCCATGCATACTAATTTTCATCAAAATCCAGTACCTTCTCAAATTTCTTTTAGGTGATCTGAGAGGCTCTAATTCGAATTGTTAAAATCTGAGGTCGGACTCGTAATCAGCGACCTCAAAAACGTATAGATACCAATTTTCATCCAAATCCATCGATGAAGAAAATATGTAATGTTTACTTTGAGAGTATCACGTCTCGACGTGGGATCAAGTTGTCATTTCCAGACATGTACACACACACATACAGACACATGCATACGACATCACCCCTGAAGTCGGAAAAACTCCGAGGGAAAAAATTTCTCCTGAAATGGAAACTTTTTATAGAAATTTTCCGAAATGGCACTTTTTATAGAATTTTTCTAAAATGGCACTTTTTATACTTGTCAATCTGAAACGGCACTGTTTATAGAAAGTTCCTGAAATGGAACGTTTTTCCTCCCAAGCGACGATCTATATTGGAATTACTCTTATCGGAAAGTTACCAAGAGATTTTATACTTCCAAAATCTATTCCCTTGCAAATGTACTATCCTCAAATAATTCCATTACCAAATGTGGTTAACTTGACCTTTTATATTTAAATTGACACTTTCCGTGACCGATCTCAACAATTAACTTACTTCATCGGGAGAAAAGGTTTCACCATCTTATCTAAATATTCAATTCCAGCTTGCTCCGTTTATTCTCTAGTATTTTACGAGCAATAAAATGTTCAAATAAGGAAGCTTATCTCATTTATATTGAATATAATACTCTCGTAACACTAAATTTCCCACGTTCGATCATTTCCTTTATTGACAACCATGAATCCTACCAGTGGATGCTATGAATTGCTTTTTTTCCATCTGTAACTTTTTCTGTACTTCTCGCAAGAATTGAATACGTGTTCTATCAAACTATTAAAAATCGCATTGAATGACAAAAAGCTCAATTTTTTATATTTGAATTTGTAATCTTTCATTTTATTTCGTCTCAACAACTTAGAATTGATTCAGAATAGATGCGTTCTTTTGCGCCTATACTTGTAATCGTTTCGTAATTTTTGTAAGACGTAATACGATCAAACACAGTCAAGTTCAACTCATCACTTTCATCTCTCAATATTTTTCGAACTCTACGTTTTTTAAGATTTATTTTCGGTTTCCCATCTTCGCGATTCATGTCAGCTCGCTCAGATTCGAATTTTCTTTAATGCGTATTTTTTGTGGAGCTAGTTGATTAATTATCTATGTATGATTCTACATACTCGTTTGATTTTGTTTCAACGTATGTTTTGTAATTTTCCTGTTTAAACTGTTGAAGAGTCAGCTTTATCTCCGCAACTTGGTGACCTACAGTATCAAGCTCAATATCGGTATTGCGTTCTGTTCCTGAAATATGCTGACTCATCAATTTTCTATTATTTGACTCAAGACTATAATTTGTCGGTAAATGGAAAGTAATTTTATTTTCGCTAATGACATTGTTACTGAGAGAGTCTGTGATTTGAGATGGCATCGCAGAAACCGAATCTGTCACTCGTGGCTGATATTCAAAGTGAAATTCTGGAATTATTTCTGTATACATGCCTTCGCAATCTGTACATTGCGTTTTTTTATTCGCACGTTTTTCATAGGAAATTGGAAATATTTTATCGGGACCTTGTTTGGGTTTGCGAATAAAATCCAATAAATCATCGCTTTCCTCTACTAATTCCCATATTCTACCAATGCTACGAATTTGATAAGTGTGTTTAACTACATCTTTTGTATGATTTCCAAGGACTGCCGCTATCGCTACTGCCTCTGCAACAGTTTTTGGCTTTCTAGATCTAACTGAAATTTTTAATGTTCCATTGAGCCCCGTAATGAATTGTTCCAATGCGTATTTGTTCACGAATGAATGATATACTTCTATTTCCCAATCGTTCAATTGTTCGTCTGCTCCTTGAATGCGATCAAGTATATAAGCGTAGACGCTTTTTACGTAGCTCACAAAATTTGGATAGTTTATCTGTTGTGCTTTCTCTAAATGTGACAGGAATTCTTCCATGTCGTTATCAAAATCCCCAAAAACTGTGTCCAAATCTTCTAAGAAATATTCGACTGAAGTGTGGAAATAAACGCGTTTTTCCATTTTTTTTTCGCAGGATCTAGAAGTCTAGAATAGATCATAGGAAGCATGAGACATTCCAAAGATTTTTCGACGTCTCTATGTATATCGCGAACTACCATGGTAAATAATCTCACTAGATCTAGGTCTCCCGCAAAATATGGAATATACCCAATCCTTCCTGGAAGACCATTGTTGCCCATAATGATGTACGACATAGTGAATAATCTATGTTAAACTATTTCAGTGCAATTTCAATATTTGTATATGAATTGATAAATTATTGAAAAATTCCATAAGTAGATCCACTTCTGCTTCTAATATTTTGACATTTCTGAAACTATTGGAGGTGAATATTCGCTTGCTTCATTTGTATTAAACTTAATGTTAATAAATTTTCCCAAACTCTGGAGATCGTTTTGCACTTCTTTACCGTTGTATTTCAACATGATTGGCTTACGTTTATGAAGTTGTTTCACTTGTGAAATTACTATTTCACGTGCTTCTAAATTCCAGTCGTTCGCGATTCCCACGGGACTATCTGATAAAATTTGAATGTACTTACAAAAAGGCGACCAAGAATGTATTGACACGGCTAGCTCTGGTAATCCTTCCTATCTGGGCGTATATTATTGCTTGCAGTCGTCCTTTCTTTCCCTCTTTCCTGTCTATCTGCTCCGCTGCTGGTGTAATCTGCTTCGCTGTTGGTGTAATCTGCGTCGCTGTTGATATGCTTCGCTGTTGATCTACTTCGCTATCGTCTTCTTCTTTCCTCCGTCACAACGCTCACTTTTCGCGGTTGGTTCCGACGCGGTTGATTAAATTCTCAAAAAAAAAATGGTCCAAATTCTCGACTCACGATATGAACTCTTTTACACGAAACGAGATCCCAGCACCTCCACCATGAAATGGGACCTATAGCGGCGCACGTTAATTCCTGTTACGTGGCGCGATCCTTTAACGCTGGGTTCGGATCTCGGCTGCGGTATTGACCGTAGACGTTTTACTCGGTAAGGTTCTATTACGTGTCGAATCAGGTTATCAATGACTCAGTACGCAGGGATTGGATTATATGTGCCTTTATTCCCTATTTACTTCACTGAGAGAGCTCGTGTAATTATTCCAAATACTAGTGTACAATATGAGCGTTGAACTGTCTATTGTCTCCGCGTAACTCGCGTAACTCCCGTCCGACAGCCGACTAACTCACCAACGAATGACCCCGAGCGCCTTGAGGCGGTCGTATTTAATCCCTCGTGGAGATGCCGTTGCAACCCCTTGGTGGCGCGCTCGGTGGGAGGCGGTCAGTCGCCTCCCGCCGTCTCGAGTTACGCTCCGTGCGTCACGATTCCAACATCGTCCTTCTAGAACGTTCCGATATTCGTGGCGTGGCCCCGCGCAATGCGATTCTAATAATCGTGGGGCCAGTCACGTGACAGTATACATGGGTTTTCGAGGTCGCTGAGCACGAATCCGGCCACAGATTTCGGAAATTCGAATTAGAGCTCCTAAGATCGCTTGTCAAAAATTTGGAAAAGAATTGGATTTTGTAGAAAATTGGTCTACATGGGTTTTCGATGTCGCTGATCACGAATCCGCCCACAGATTTCGCAAATTCAAATTAGGGCCTCTAAGATCACTTGTCAAAAATTTGGGAAAAAATCGAATTTTGTTGAAAAGTGGTATACATGGGTTTTTGAGGTCACTGATTGAAAACATACTGGATTTTGATGACCGACCTTGGATTTGAAAAAATCGAGTTAGAGCTTCAAAGATTGGTGACTGAAAATTTGAAAAGGTAATGGAATCCAATGAAACTTGGTGTATGGGTTTTTTAGGGCGTTGGTTACACATAAAGGTTCAGATTGAAATAAGCCTAAACCTTCAACATCGTCGACCGTAACAAGGAAACATTCTTGTAGAAGGTTACCCTAATAAAGAGCCTTCTCATATTCAACTTTAGAAAAAACCGTTTCAAGTGTCATAACATTTCTTCTAGTTTTTTTCGCGTTTGGAGTTAATGCATGCATTTGTGTGTGTATTCCCAATTAAGGTAACTGCAGCCAATGCGCCACCCCTAAGGTTTTTTGCGAATTTGACTGTGATAGACTTAGAATTTTGGAATTCAGTGGAAAGTATCCTGAAGCTCAGCTCAATATCCATCAGAAGTCATCTTTATCCGACCATTTTCACCTATAAAAAATTGGAATAAAAAAGAAACGCAAAACGGCTAAATGCACTGAACGTGCAGTCAATTTGGCACGACTTCTTAATCATTTGTTACAGCCTCTGTAGGCCCACAGCGATGATCAAATTGGTATTGGAATGAACTCTCAATCATTCAACTCAAAAATACGAATCTAAATCATCGTAACATGTCTTTAGAAAAATTCAACGATTTTATTCAGTTTTCCCATTTATAAACGCATAAGGGGCCAAATTGGTTTCACTTTTTTCCATACAAAACGGAGCAATTTGAGTAGGATAAAAATAGTTTTGGGAAAACTGATGTGACCAATCAAAAGCTGGAATGTTTTCACATAAAAAAGAGCAATGACACTTTGAGAGACAAAATTTATTTACACCTGATTTTTCAGGTTAAGTGTGAATAGTGAAGTAAGAAAAGGGTAAACAAATCAGTAAGTAAAACTTCAGTGTTGTAGGAAAGTGGTTCTAAGGGCTAAATAGATGGGGAAGGTACCAAAAATTTGCTTTTGATGCTCCAAACAAAACCCGAGGGCGACTGATGCTCAGAGAGCACAGGAAATACGAAATCTGACAAACGTGCCAAATTGACTGCAGTGCCAAATTGCCTGCAGTTACCTTATAATTATCTATACTATTATATAAAAGGACATCCTGTTTTTTTGTGGCCGCTAATCTCAAAAACTACTGAACCGATTTTCATGAAATTTTGATACTTGATCCTTGACCACTCCAGGCATGTTTATGGATATGTGGCATCTTAAAATTTTGAGTAGAAACCGAGAAATAGACAATGCATTTTTCTGTGGTGGGGGTAATCGACCAAGTACCAGTGCGCGCCAGTAGATGGCGAGGCGTTGAGTCGCACGTGTATAAGGTATAGTGTGGCGCTCTCTCGCAAAAGAGTCAGCGTTCTATCGGCTATATAGGAGAGCTTGAAAATGAGCTCAGCATGTTTCTGGGATCTTTCGTATCCCAGTCCCCTGCTGCCAAATAATTTTGGTAACAATGCCGAGGCCCAGAAGTAACATTAGGCGGTGCACAATTAGATCCAGACGAACGCAGTCCGTTCGTCAGGGTCGAATAATTAAATACCCGTTAATAGTATGTGAAATATCTGCTTTTGAATATGATCCAACAGAAAATTACGCTTATATAAAAAATATTGTAGTTGGATCTATGGATAAAGTATGTGACAAGTGTCAAGCCATAAAGTGTCCAGATGAAGCTCCTGGATTGTGCTGTTCTGGTGGAAAAATTAATCTTCCTGCTGTTGAAGAGCCACCAGAACCTCTCAAAAGTCTTCATTCAGAGAACCGCACTGATTCCACATTTTCTGGCCAATTTAAGGAACTATGATACACTGTTTCAAATAACTTCATTTGGAGCTAACGAAATTCGAGAAGGAAATTTTAGGCCAACTTTCAAAATTCAAGAGCAAGTATATCATAGTATTGGGTGTTTATTGCCTCTTGGGGGTGGAGATTTTCAATTTGCTTCAGAACTTCTAAAAATTGGAGATGGGAAAGTATCAAATGAAAATGATTACATAAATATTGATAGAAAAGTAGAAACGACTGTTAATACAGTCATGGACCTGATTTCTAAAGTCTATCCAGAAATTGAAAATCTCTCTGACAAACCTTAAAATTGGTTATGCGAAAGGGCAATTATAACTCCTCGAAACGCTACCGCTCATAATATTAATAACAGTATTTTAGGAAAGTTTGATGGAGAAATACGACATTATCATTCTATCGATACAGTGATCAACATTGATAAAGTTGTACACTACCCTCAAGAATTTCTGAACTCTTTATCCTTCGGGCTTTCTACCTCATGATTCAAAATTGAAAATTAGTTCTCCAATAATGCTATTACGCAATCTAAATCGTCCCAATTTATGTAATGGCACAAGGTTGCAAATTAAAATTATGCGGGAAAATATAATCGAAGCAACTATTCCTTACAGAGCCTGCTGGAGAAACAGTATTCATACCTCGCATACCTATGATTCCATCAAACTTATTATTCCAATTCAAACGATTACAATTTCCTGGGGAACTTTCTTCCGCCTCGACGATCAACAAATCTCAAGGACAGACTTTTAAGTACGTAGGGATAGATTTGCAAACAGAATATCTTTCACGCGGCCAGTTGTATGTTGCTCTTCCACGGACAGGAGTTGCACGTGAATAATTCATATTAATTCCTCAAAATTCGAAAACTAAGAACGCCGTTTATCCAAAATTTCCAATTCTCAGAGGTTACATGGGAAATACAACTCCAAGGATTACAAAATATCAAATTAATCAAAGTTTACAAATGAATACATATTATACGAGTTTTTCAACAATAAATGAGAGTAACAATATTTCGAACTCAATACACATATTCGCGGGCGAAGCCGCGACGGGGGATGCTAGTATCCATATATTTGTTCTACAAGTTCCTTTTACAGAACAGAAAAAATGAGCACTAGAAAATTCATATGCAGCGGTTCGAGTGAAATACCGTAAAACTCTATTTGCGTAGATTAAACTAGTTACAAACATTTTTGCATATTTTGATCGAGGCTTATTACTTTTCCAACATAAAATTCTTTTGACTGGAATCTTCCGACTTTCACTGACACCAGAGTAGAGTTAATGTCTCTTTTTTCGGTAAACCATCTAGATGGATGGTTCTCTGATACCATCGACGATGTTGAAGATTTAGGCTTATTTCCATCTGAAGCATCAGTGTAATCAGCGCCTTAAAAAAAACCCATGCACACCAATTTTCATCAAAATCCAGTATCTTCTCAATTTTTCGGTCGCCAATCTTAGAGGCTCCTAATATGAATTTTCAAAAATTTGTGGCCGGATTCGTGATCAGCGACCTCAAAAACCCACGTATACCAATTTTCAACAAAAATCAATTTTTTTCCAAATTTTTGACGAATGATCTTAGAGGCTCTAATTCGAGTTTCCAAAATCTGTGGCCGGATTCGTGATCAGCGACCTCAAAAACCCATGTATACCAATTTTCAACAAATTTCAATTTTTTTCCAAATTTTTGTCGGGTGATCTTAGAGGCTCTAATTTGAATTTTCAAAATCTGTGGCCGGATTCGTAATCAGCGACCTTTAAAACCTATGTACACCAATTTCTACAAGAAACCATCGAGGCGAAAACTGTTTAACGTAAATAGTTAACTTAGCATATTACATTCAGATGTGTCCACACACACACACACACACACACACACACACACACACACAACACACACACACACACACACACACACACACACACACACACACACACACACACGCACGCACATAAGCAATCGCACTCAAGTACGCGCGTATCGCATCAACTCCAAACTCGAAAAAACGCCGCAAAATAAAATTAAACCTGAAATAGATCTCTCTATGAAGTAAAATCTGAGTTAGATCTTTCTTCAAAGTCGATTTGAGAACGATCTTTCTATACCGCTCGATTCGGAATAGATCTTTTTATTTCGCTTGATCTTTTTTAGCTCCTTTCTGAGATCGTTGCTTTTTCCCCCCAGGCGACGATATGAAAAAAAATTCATCGTAACTTTATGTTTTCCCGTTTGCTGCATTATTCGCTCATTTGCAAAACCGCGCGGACGCTCCTCTCAGATTCTAGCTTTCTAATTGGCTGCCTCATTGTGAAACTTCAGCATTATGATCCCTCCACGTTCAACTCCGCTGGTGGTAGGGACTTTTGCCAAAGCCTTCAAATAATGCTGCGAATGGGTACTCGGACTACTCTGCTGCCGGCCCGTTAGTCTGCTCTCATTTCTCCATTCACCTCGATCAACTTCTTGTCGATGTGAGTTAAGATTTTGGGCTATATTTTTCTCTTCTAATCTCATTATTTATTCCACAAACTATCTATCCAGGCTATGTCTCCACCTGCCTTCTCTGATGCTGATTTCTCGTGGAATGCCGTCTCGTCACGAAGTGCTCGCCCTCGGCCTGTTTCCCATCGACCACGGTACGATGGTGCTCCGCAACGACCAAGTTCCCTTGATGACCACCGACTTGCTTGGTCCATGTGTTTTGGACCACAGTATCGTCTTCCTGAGGTGTTCAATCCCCGGCATGTCTATTTTGACGTTCCTAGTCGCCATAAAGATCATCGTTCGCCTGATCCTTTGGCACCCCGTCATTGCGTTGCTCCTGATTCTGCTGAAAAGTTCTGGCCTTCACGTGCAAACCCTCGTCATGCCAGTCGATCTGTCGATCGACCTGGCTGTTGGGTCCTGGTGCGTGGTGTTGAGACTCGCGACGAGTTTCGGTTCTTCCTGCGGCAAGCTGCCGACCTGACCGTCTTACAGTGGGACGAAACGGGTTAAAAATGGGCAAAATTCAAATCGCCCTGTTTTTTTCCATGAAAACACCAGTATACCACTCACGATGAGCATTTAAATAGTATAATGCTGAGTGTGTTTCCTGGTCGGTTGACCGAGTTTACCAGTCATGATGAGCATTTAAATGGTAGAATGCTGACTATGTTGCGACTCGACATGTTTAATTTTAACGATTTTACACTAAGCAACATTACAATTGACAAATTTGATCCTGACAAGGCACTGCTCTGCATAATTTGTGCTTAGGTTCTCACATAGAATCAATTGATGTTCTCATTGTCCTGGAATAGTTGATTCCGGGAAAATTTGTTCGAATAATCGCTCACGGGTATGTTTATTTCGAATATGCTTGAGAATCTATCGATTTTTTTGACACTCTCGTCTGAACTCGGCTTGAGACAGAGTTGGGATTAATTAATAAAAATTTTATTTAAATTGGTCATATAATTAGAATTGAAAAATTCAATCATTAATTATATTAGAAATAATTAATAATTAAAAGAGTTTCATTCAATTATATTTGAAATGAATTATGATTAAAAATTTAATCATAATTGATTCCAAATATAATTGAATAAAACTCTTTTAATCATTAATTATTTTTAATATAAAAAAAACTGATTCTGCACCGCGAAGTTAATAGAAATGAAATCGAATATTCAGGCTGACACACTCGCATTCACGCCATACGCATTCGCACGCGAAGATGATCCAAACCCGCTCCGTCTAACTAAAGAAACTCGCGAACAGCCCGCTGCTTCGCTCGTTCCGAAAACCCGCGGCGACCATGTTCAGCACGCGTTCCTAATTTCTACAGCGTTATGCGACAAACACGGTTACCCGATCGCGGTTCGTTTCAAGCACACGCACTCAGTCACACCGTCGAACCACACATTCACTCAATTCACGCATTCACCCCGAACCGTATCTCTCGCGCGGCCGTCGAGAAAGATCCTCGCGACCCGATTTCCTCGCTCGCAGAAACGTACTCGAGACACACCGAATTTCCCCAGATACACCGCTGGTCAGCACTCACCCACGTGCTGCCCAACTTTATACGCACACGCATACAGTTTTCACACACAACCCGCTCGCTCTCTCTAAACTACATCAAACATTATTATTTCACTGACGCATATTTGTACTAATAGTTAATGACATCCCTTTAAGACATACCCGCGATACGCTTATTGATACGCGCGTACCGGTCGGTTCGACGCTGAGTTCGATCGCGCCTTTGTTCCACGTGCCGCGCTCGGCCTCACGCACAACGACATGCCCGCCCAAAGATACTCCCGAATGCGCAGAAACTATATATTGACGACTGAGATTCGTCCATCCCAAGGCACGCCGTCCACGAGATACGCCGCGTTCCGTTTGGCTACATACAGATAAACCGCGATTTCAGTTCATGCGCACAAAGGTATACCGCATTCGACTGCGTTTTTCATGATACATCAGTTATAAGTTGGATGCGCCAAGATACACCGCGAGACAATCAATTTCACCGTGCCAAGACATCCCGAGAACATGCCAAATCGCGCCAAGATAAACTCGCGTTCACGACAAACCGCGCCAAGATAATCCCGAGATCGCGTGGTGACTACTCGCCCGAGCCGGTCGCTCGTCACGCTAACGGCAGAGCGCCATGTTGGACGCGAGAGCCGGTCGTTGCACGCTCGCTGCGTCGCAACTCGCTCGAGCCGTACACGCTCGCGGGGGAAGAACCACCAACCTCGCTAGCTAGTACCGTCGATCCTCTCCGCTGCACCTCGTGGCCGCTTCCTCAGGAGGGTCATCCGGGCTCCGCGCGTCGCTGTTCCCTGGGTTTGCTTCCGCTCGCTCGCACGCTCGGTAGAGAAGTGCCGCACTCGCCGCGCTCGCCCGCCGTTCGCACTGGGCCCTGTTGCCGCGCGCTCCCATTGGCCCGCTACGCACAGTCAGCACCAATCCGCGCACGCGCCTACCCGGCCGCTATTACGCAGTTTCTTCTCGCCGGTTCCTTGGCAATGCATCTGTATCCCCAATGCATTGTAAAAAGCCCTTTGAATTTTCCGTGCATGATCCCATAGTCCAACGCATCAACATCCTTCTCGTTTTTGCCTGGTCTAGATAGCTTCAACTGCCTTTTTCCCGTAGCCATCATGGCGCCGTGTTCTCTCTCCTCTATGCTCGGCTCGGCTGAGCGCCGTTGGCAGCCTCCGCTTGACGCGCGTGAATCAAAAAAACAAGACGAAACGTGTTGAATTCTCTAGCTGAGAATCCGTTTTCGAACCGACCTGGAAGGCTCGCATGGTCTATTTCCCCCCAATTTTAAGCTTAGCATGCTAACTTTGTATCATTGCAAAATGCCATGTTACACTGTATAACTTGTACAGTAAACGTCCAAAACCTCTAAACCCATAACCGAATGAAACCATAAGCACATAACATCATAATCTCTGGACGTTGTTTGGCCATAACCTCAAAAAACCTAGTGAATTAGAATTTCCAGGACATTTTAATTTCTATAACTGTATAAATTGTACAGTAAACGTCTTGAACCTCTAAACCCATAACCGAATAAAACCATAAGCCCATAACACCATAAACTTTGGACGTTGTTTGGCCATAACCTCAAAAAACCTAGTAAATTAGAATTTCCAGGACATTTTAATTTCTATAACTGTATAAATTGTACAGTAAACGTCTAAAACCTCTAAACCCATAACCGAATAACACCATAAGCCCATAACACCATAAACTCTGGACGTTGTTTGGCCATAACCTCAAAAAACGTAGTCAATTAGAATTTCCAGGACATTTTAATTTCTATAACTGTATAAATTGTACAGTAAACGTCTAAAACCTCTAATCCCATAACCGAATAACACCATAAGCCCATAACACCATAAACTCTGGACGTTCTTTGGCCATAACTTCAAAAAACCTAGTAAATTAGAATTTCCAGGACATTTTAATTTCTATAACTGTATAAATTGTGCAGTAAACGTCTAAAACCTCTTTTTGTGACAGCGTAGTTCGAGTTATATTGTTATAGGATAATACGGCTCGAAAATCTGGGGTTACAGGGTTATATGGACATGTTGTTATTAGGTTATAAGGTAATATATTGATAAGTTTGAAGATTAACTTTGTCGAACCCCATAAACCCAAACGATTTTATACAAGTTTAATTATTTAATTATAAGCCTAGGCGATTATATAATATAGTATAACGGGATTGTGAGGTTATGCGGTTATGATGTTATGGGGTTATAGTGTTATGGGGTTATGATGTCATGGGGTTGTGGAGTTATGTGCTTATAGAATTAGAGGTTTTAGACGTTAACTGATCAAGTTATATAGTTATATACAATGCATAATTCTGAAAATTCAAATCTACTAAGTTTTTTGAGGTTATGGCTAAACAACGTCCACAGTTCATGGTGTTATGGGCTTATGGTGTTATTCGGTTATGGGTTTAGAGGTTTTGATGTTTACTGTACAAGTCATACAGTTATAGAAATTAAAATGTTCTGGAAATTCTAATTTACTAGGTTTTTTGAGGTTATGGCCAAACCTCGACCTGCAGGGTTCAAACCGACCTCGGATTCGGATTCAGCGACCCCGAAAACATATAGTAAACATAGTCAAACCCCCTGCGTCGAAATTTTTTTTTGTGTGGCTGTGTTATATTATTTACTTTTTGGATTAATCTTTCTTATCGAGTGAATGCAATTCATGACACATGTACTTTATCAGTAGTTTCTTGTCAATTTTAGCACAATAGAGACAATATATTGACCATCAATACATGTAACTACTGAAAATTAGGTGGCGTTAAGTTGTATAGTAATGCTTGATCAATATAAATATGATATTGACAACTCAGGATATGTATTAGTATGAAAGAAAGTGAGTTTTCACAGTGGATAACGTAATAATACCACAGACAAGTGTTTGCAAAATTTGGAAGTGTTGGCGGTACGAGGCTCCCCTTACTCCTATTTTAGTTGATATATTAATTTTTTGGCAGCTTCCAGAGCCCAGGCCCATTTTTTCACTATATAAGCTGTATGCGGTATGAGTTGAGACAACTTTCAGTACCCATGGGGATGGGGCTCTTGGCGAGCGAACTCACGGGGCTCTAAAATAGAAGTTCAAATAGGTAATGTGGAGTACTTAATGTGCTTCAATGACCTTGGAGATAATTTTTCTATAAAATTCAGGCAATTTGCAGACAAAAGTGTTTCATTCATTTATTGCCTCAGAGGTCATTTTCAGGGTGTAAATTAAGGTTAAAAATGCCTCTGGAAATGCATAATCAGCGAAATTAGCAACTTTGTTTATTTATTAAACAGGGTGAAAGTGCTCGAAAAAATCTGAAAAAATTCTGGGAATTCGGCATGATGCCTTAGAACTTTTCATGTTCGATCCCACAAAGAATTTTCCATATATATATTTACCTAGTCCGTGTGCATGCACGTGTGTGTGCACTGAGAAAAATTCTCTCATCGGAATCTGCTATATGATATAGTAAACGTAGAATCTACTAGAAAACGTAGAAAATAGAAGAATCTACTATAAATATCGTTAAACTAGGTTTATTTGTGTAAATAACCCTCATGTTTTATAGTTTTTTCATCAATGTTCATTTACTATTCGATTATTGTTCATCGACCAATAATTATTGTTTAATGAACCAGAATTATAAGGCAACTGTGTCCGCTCAATTATATCTACTATAAATAAAAGTACTATATAGAGTGAAATCTACTTTAAATATAGTATAATTAATACTTTTTCATGGTATACATTAGTGAAATTTGTATAGCTGGTTTCACAATATCTCATAGCTGGGTCAAAATGGAACTATATTTATAGTAGATTTATAGTTCACCCAACTATAAACTGCTCTCAGTGTGTGTATGCGAGTGAGAAAAATGGATAAGACATAAACAATTGAAAAATCTGTTATTTAAACATTAATTATCTGATTAATCATGCCATCAATTAATTGATAAATATTGTGCCAAAATATATAATTAATTTTAAAACGTAATCATGATTAATTTTTTAATCATTAATTATATCGAAAATAATTAATGATTAAAAGAGTTTCATTCAATTATATTTGGAATCAATTATGATTAAATTTTTAATCATAATTCATTTCAAATATAATTGAATAAAACTCTTTTAATCATTAATTATTCTACTGATAATTAAAGACTAATTTATTCAATTATTGACATATAATTAATTAATTACAAAACGTCCCATCCCTGGCTTGAGACATGATAGAGTCAATTTGTTTATAGGGGAGACCGGGGCTAGTTGACGCTCTTTTTACAATTATGCTTCCACCCACGCAGTAGAAATAAAAATCTAAATCTATCAACTGATGTACTCTAGTCACAGATCATGCTGAAATTTAGTTTACTGAAATATAATGAGTAGTTCTTTTTGAATAATTTATTTTTCATCGAGTAATTTTTTGGTCAACTTGCCCCATGTACAGGGTATTTTGGCGTCTATGTCGGGGCAAGTTGGCGGTCATTAATTCACATGAAATTAAACTTCATACAATAAACATGAACTATTTTTTCTTAAAGAATATCAATATTATTAATCAAATATAATACTTTTCATAACAATTTTAAATTATTATCAATAATTCCCCAAATAAATAACAATGAACAAACATATTTACAGAATCTTCAACTATTTGACACTCACTGCAAACATATAGTTTTGTCACTCTGACGCACTTCTCATGTGCCCATTTTCTACACATTAAACATTGAATCCACGATTCCCTGTGGATTTCAGAGAAAAGTTCTTCACAAACTGAGTAATATGATTCGTTTCCTTCCAATTCAACTCTTGTTTTCTTAATACATTTTCTGTCCAACTTTCTTTTTGGTTTGGAGTTTACTTTTTTGCAGCAGGTTTTGTTTTTAAAGCATCTGAAAAAACGGCTGCCAAGTGCCTTAGCAGTATGCTTTCTCAAAGAGGCTTCAACATCACCCACAAACGCTTCCCAAACCTGTATTTTCACCTTTCCACTAGCGTAGATACTATCATCTATTTTTCAAAAATTACAAGAAAATTATTTAATCAATTCAATTCGTATCTTTGTGACTGTGTAAAGTAACCAAACTATTTTGCGAGTGTTGATGTCTGCCCGGGCTCTCTTATTATTTGATCAAATGCAACAAAGCAAACGGTTCTAGGTTCTACATGATGCGAGACATTTGGACCTGCATAATTTTTCGATTAATTCATCTTGTGACTGTCATACGGTTTAATGGCGGTCAAAATCGATCTGCCCTGCCCTTAAGTCCGTATTTAGCACACTTGAAGACTCATTTTGATCATTTTCGACGGCTGAGGTAGGAAATGATCAATTCAAAATCTATTTTGATCATTTTCGACGGCAAAAGACACCAAATTTTCCCAATTTTCTCTATAGTACGTTGAAAATACTGGAAACGAAACTTACATCAATTTTTTTCCCCATTAGCAACGGTTGCTAAGGAGCTAATTGGGAAGATTTTGTGTCCTTTGCCATCGAAAATGATGGAAATAGATCTTAAATTAATAATTTCCAACCTTCATAACGGTTGCTAGGGAAGTAAACAACGGTTGCTATGAAGAAAATAGAACAATTCAGTGTCCTTGGCCATCGAGTGTGACTTAAAACTGATTTTCCGGCTTGCCCCAATGAGCACTCATAAGGATTTGTGAGAAAACACGTTAGAAACGGTTGCTAAGGAAATAACCAACGGATTTTGCTGAAAATTGAACTCGTGATAGATCTTGCCACAACTAACCGGTGTGCGAAATTTCAGCAAGATCGGACGATTCCTTCGAAAGTTATCATAGACAAAAGAAACGAAAAATTTTACACCTTAGCAACGGTTGCTATAGAAATAAACAACGGATTTTGCTGAAAATTGAACTCGGCCGAGATTTTGCCGCGACTAACCTGTGTGCAAAATTTCAAGAAAATCGGACAATTTCTTCGAGAGTTATCGTGGACGAAAAAAAACGTTACACACATACATACATACATACACACTCACACACATACATACAGACACTTTTGGATTTCCATGTTTTTCGACCCGTAGATTAAAATCGAAAATCGAGGTCCCGAGGTCCGATTCGGCGGGTCGATTTTTGCCCCATTACAAAGCTTTCTCTTTGAGAAAGCAAAACACGGGTATTTATTTCTCCACTATACCTATTAAATGGAAAGTTAGTTGGAGTTATCTTCGCTACATGTATTTTATTGGGTAAATGAGTTTTATGAGGTGTCTTCAATCTCATCAAAACAGAGATATCTCGCAAATTCAAGATGATTTGTAATTTCTGTCGTGGAAGTCGGCTCCTGCTCCATGAATAATGATAATCTACATAGTCATGTTGATCATTATTCATGTTCCAATTCGGCTCATTCCGATTGAAATTGAATCTCAAAAGGGTTACCTTCACCTCATTTTTAACGTACCTTCTGTCCAAGGGAGATAGTCGAGGGAAACGATTTCTTGTACCTTAGAGATTTCTGAAGAGAATACCGGAAGAATTTTATATTTTCATGAAAAAACTAGAGCGAATCGGATTTTGCCCATTTTTAACCGTCATCGACCTCTCTCGCCCCCTCGGATGAACGTGAGTATTCAATTCACTCTTTTCCTTCTCTACCTCCATCTCTACCACCGTGCTTGATATCAGCGTTCAGCCGACTGTTACTCCCTCTGTTTCTTGTTCACTCGACTCTGCCTTCCCGTGTGTATCAGTCTCGTTCGGTGATCGGGTTGTTGATTTAAAGTCGTTGCTCAAATCGGTTGTGCTTCGTCCCAATTCGGTCCTTAATACTGTGGATGCGTTTTCCGCGGCCTTGGCTCTTGAACGTGCTACTCCGTTGGTAGAGAAGAGCCACCCCTACGACTTAGAATCTCATACCAGTTCTTCCTCTGAATCCATCGATCCTGATGCTATTCTCGATGATTTCTTCCAATCTCTAAAATCCGTGTCGTCCCAGACTTCTCACTCCCCCTCGGCTCTCTTGCTCGATTTCGATGGATATTTAATTGTTCCTCCGCCTGGTTATAGTTGGGATGACTGATATTTCACTTTCGGCGAGACATTCGCTCTGGCTCCCGCAACTGGTGTTGTGCTTCCGCTCTCTGACGTTAGGGTGAATCAAGGGAGAGCTTCTATCCCTCGCGAACTAGAAGAATTCCGATTCTGGCCTTACTTGGCTTCCAACATCGCTGCAGCTGTCTTCCTCTACTGCTTAGAGTCTGTTGCCGATTCCCATTTCCTGCGTGTCGACGAACTCTTGGCGAATGCGCGTGGATTTCTACTAGGTAATGATCCATCAACGCATACCCTTGTGCCTTCAAATGAAGATGCTGACAATGCTGCTCCGTCAAGACCGAGTCCGGCTGAAGATGTTGGTGACGTTACTTCTTCGAGGCTGGCTACAGATGTTTGTGGTGCTAACATGCCCGCGCAGGCCCTGCGACCAGGTGCGACCGCGCCTTTACTCGATTCGTTGAGCGTTTAGCTTTACTTACTGAGCCTTCTGCTCCACTCGATGCTGAGCCGTCTTTGCGCCGATCTCTTAATCCAGAAGAGTTGGACGTTTTGGATTCATTCCTGGAATACTCGAGTACCTCATTCTCGGATCTCGAGTCCTTACCCATTGCCCTCGCCATTCAGACGGCTGCTTCTCCTACTGGCCCAAAAAAACCCGAGCCTCCTACATCTGTGACCGAATTCGATGACCCGTTTGGAGATTTCTCCGTCCTCGTGGAGTTATTCCAGGAATCGACAGGTGAAGCTCATGCTGGACCCGTTGACGTGTCTATCTCTTCTCAGGAATTCGACTATGGCAAAGCCATAGAAGATATTTTTACTCGCAAGCTTTGTTGCGGTCAACTGTACCCAGAGTACCTTCAGTGTGATGCGGGTTATATGGCGTGTGTGAGATGCGCGCCTCAGCTATTTGAATGCCTCTACTACCAAGAACGAGAACCCTACTGGCGAAACCGCTCTTTGGAACAGATAGCTGAGTTTCTCAACGCCGTTTCATTTATTTGATTCCGTTCTTTGGTGTAATAACCCCGATGTCCGCTTCGGCTTCATGATATTGTTAATGATATATGATTGGAATGATAACGTCACATTTCCCGAAGGTGTTACGATTAAGCATTTCGTTTTTCCAAGCGTAATAGATTCGACGCTAGGTGTCACTTCGTACTCTGTAACGTTCACAATGCGAAAACCGGGACCGCAGGCCGATTCGCCATACAGGAGAATGAGTGTATCATCCAATTTCTTTTTGATAATACATTTTTTGCCTTTGACAATAAATATTATAAACAAATTTTTGGCACGCCCATGGGCTCTCCTATTTCCCCATTATTTGCAGACCTTGTCGTGGACGATTTTAAAATGGAATGTTTAAACAAATTAAAATTAGTATATAACTGTGAACCGCTAATTTACAAGAGATATGTTGATGACACCTTTTTATGTGTAAAAAAAGAACACGTCGAAATAGTTCTTAAAGTTTTCAATGAATACAATAAAAATTCAAAATTCACTCATGAATTAGAAGAAAATAATTCTATAAATTTCTTAGATACAACAGTTATTAGAACCAACAATAAATTAATCACTAACTGGTATCAAAAACCAACATGCTCTGGTAGATTGTTAAATTTCATTTCAAATCATACAATTCAACAAAAACGTAACATCATTTCCAATTTAATAGATAGATCAGTTTTACTTTCAGATAAAAGATTCCATAACGACAATATTAATAAAGTTAGAAAAGACTTCGTTCAATTAGATTCTCTAAAAAGAGAAATAATTCAGATAAAAAAACTCCCCTTTGTACTTTGGCAATATCTTTTCAAGATACATTCTACAATAAAGTATCCGGCTCCCATAAAAAATTAAACATTAGAACACTTCCTTTAGTCAATCATAATCTTACAAACATAATAAAATTAGGCAAAGATAAAACAGATATTTTAGATCAAACTGAGGTAGTTTATAAATTTAATTGCAACGACTGTTCGGCATGTTATATTGGCGAGACGAAGAGAAAATTAAAAGATAGAATCACAGAACATAAAAAACTTACTGATAAACCACTCCCGGTCCCTTTGCATTTGATAGAAAATAGTACACACACATTTGATTGGAATAACGTTAAAATTTTAGACTGCGAAGCGAATTGTAAGAAACGACTCATTTCGGAAATGCTCCACATCAATATGTACCAACACACACTTAATAGGAAGGAAGACACACAACAACTCAGTCACACGTATAGTATAGGAAGCTTAGCAAGATTTTTCAAAACAAATACACCAATGTATCTGATGGTATATAAGACCACTGACGTTAGCTTTATACACAATAGTTTGACAATGGCAGTGGAAGCAGCCGCTTCCACTGCCGAACGTAATATTATATTTTCATTCAAAACTGGTGAGGAAGAATATTTTATTGTTACTTTGTCGATTCTTTTGTACTTGAATTGTATTATTCATTATGTGTTTTTTGTGTAATGAATTTTTAGCCTGATGAGGTCAGTGAACCTAACTAGCGAAACGTCGCATAAAATAAATGTGGTGGATTTTGTGAATTTTCCTTTTTCCACTTCACTCTCGACTGGCCCTAAGAGTTCGACAATTTACACACATTTGGAATTATGGAGGGTGCACAATATAATATTCATCAAGATAGTGACTCCGACTACAATGGCATCCATTTACTTTCAGTCTCACGCTGGCAGAACTAACGGAGCACCGCGTCCCACTTGTCATGCACGCGAGAGT
Organism: Aphelinus atriplicis; assembly: GCA_020882685.1. Classification (NCBI taxonomy): domain Eukaryota; kingdom Metazoa; phylum Arthropoda; class Insecta; order Hymenoptera; family Aphelinidae; genus Aphelinus; species Aphelinus atriplicis. The sequence continues at coordinate 5,182,681 of JAJGQD010000006.1, forward strand.
CTTGCTTCTTTGAGCCGGCGACCGCATACCGTGGCGCGACGCGACCACTCAGAGAACGGCCTCTCCATCTATCTGTGACGGGTTTCCCCTCCACACATACGATATCATATCCAGACTATTTTCCATGAATAACTCACAATCAGGATAAATGTTTGATTGGATTTGATACCTTAGAAAAGTATCTGGATATTGTAAGTATTCCGATGCCGTCAGTGATAACGATTAATAAAGCATTGAAAAATACATTATTGCTAGGTGGTGTCAATAGTCAACGGGATCGAATCCAATTTTAGAGGATTTAGGAAGTTTGAAGTAGAAATAAAGATGAATAATCATGAGCTGACTTCAGTTGCGTTTTGGATACATCCTCCTCAAGCTCTTCGAAATAATTTTAGATTATGAAATGTTTTACCTAATAAGGTCCGGAATCAAAGTGTACTGGACAATTACTACATATATTTGCATTGTTATCGAAATAACATCCTCTGTATAGTATGAATCACATTTGTTCAGGAAAGTTGGAGAGATTGAGCCATTCAAAATCGAATCACATCAGAAAGCTCTAATATTAAAGTTGGTGCCAGCATTTACTTATAATAGTATTAATCTTTCTTCTGGAAATTACAGATCAAAGAAATTGCAGCGCCATATACATCAACTCCAGAATTACAACGTTTTTGGGCTCATGATATTCGTTTTATGAGGGACCAGAACATCACAAGCACAAATAGTTCTACTAACTCAAGGTAACATGAAGATTTTGGAGTATTGATAGATTGATAAATCAGAGTATTTTTTTCGTTCTTTTGGAACATAGATATTTCACTGAAGCAACAGATTGATGTTTTTAATACTGACTAGGGGGGTACCCCCCCTGCTCGCTTCGCTCGCCAACCCCCCGTGTGTTCTTTAGAAATCAATAGTTTCAATAATAAATGTAGTAATAATTAAAAGAAAATCACATTCAAAACTTTTTGTTCGATTGAAAAGAATACTAAACGAACGATTCGAATCACGTCAGATCGTCGAATCGATTAATGTCAGCTATATTCATGTTAAACGTTTGTTTTTTTAGATTAATAGTGGGTTTAACTTTAGGTTAATAGTGACATGTGCTAGATCATATTTTTTGGTTTGGGTATTCCGCGTGTTCCATTTCAGATTTTCAGCAGCAGATTTTGAGTAAGATTGCAATGGTTGCTAGACACGTAAACATTAGTTGCTATGGGTAAAACGGAGATTTTGTATCCTGTGCAGTTGAAAATACTGGAAACGAAACTTACGTGGATTTTTCTTTCCCTTAGCTACGATTGCTAGGGCGGTAAACAACGGTTACTGAAAAGCTAATTGGGAAGATTTTGTGTCCTTTGCCGTAGAGAATGATGGAAATGGGTCATAAATTGATAATTTCCAACCTTCGTAATGGTTGTTAGGGAGGTAAAAATCGATTGCTATGGAACAAATATAACAATTTAGTGCCTCTGGCCATCGAGTGTGACTTAAAACTGTTTTTCCAGCTTCCAAAACAACGGTTGCTAGGGATGTAAATAAACGGTAGTTTCGACGAATAAGTGGATTGATATTGAAAAAAAATTGTCCAAAATAATATTTAGTCCTTTCCTTCTACTGCAGCAACGGTTCCTAGACACGTAAACAATGGTTGCTATGGGTAAAACGGAGATTTTGTATCCTGTGCAGTTGAAAATACTGGAAACGAAACTCACTTTTTCTTTCCCTTGGCAACGGTTGCTAGGGCGTTTAACAACGGTTACTGAAGAGCTAAGTGGGAAGATTTTGTGTCCTTTGCAATCGAAAATTATGGACATGGGTCATAGATTGATCATTTCTAACCTTCGCAATGGTTGCTAGGGAGGTAAACAACGGTTGCTATGGAGCAAATATAACAATTCAGTTTTCTTGGTCATCGAGTGTAACTTAAAATTGATTTTCCAACTTTCGAAGCAACGGTTGCTAAGGATATCAACAGTGGTTGCTATGGGAAATATCTCATCGATTCTCTTCGATTGTCATTGATTCTCGTCAACTCTCATAGTCCCAATGAGCACTTATGAAGATTCGTGAGATAACACGTTAGGAACAGTTGCTAGGCAAATAAACAACGGATTTTATTGAAAATTTAACTCGGCCTAGATTTTGCCGCGACTAACCTGTGTGCAAAATTTCCAGGAGATCGGACCATTGCATATTTATTGGAAATAAATAATTTATTCGAAGACACGGCACAAAGAGGATGGAAAAAAGAGGTGGAGACAGGGGTGAAAAAAGAGGTGAAAAAAGAGGTGGAAAAAAGGGTGGAAAAAGGGTGGAAAAAAGGGGGTTGAAAAAAGGGGGTGGAAAGAGAGGTGAAAAAAATGGGTGGAAAAAGGTGAAAAAATGGGTGGAAAAGGAGGGTGAAAAATGGGGTGAAAAAAAGGTGAAAAATGGGTGGAAAAAGAGGGTGAAAAATGGGGTGAAAAGAGGGTGGAAAAAGAGGGTACTAAGGGGGGGCAACTAAGGGGGGCAACTAAGGGGGCAATCAAGGGGGGCAATCAAGGGGGGCAATCAAGGGGGCAATCAAGGGGGGCAACTAAGGGGGGCAACTTGGGGGTCAAAATTTCCCACGGCGGCGGCGGCGGCGGTCTGGCTTTTAATATAGAGAGATAAACAGTTTCTTCTGCCTGCAGCATAATGCAAAGAGATATATGTGGCGTTTCACGTTAACTCTCCGGAGCCTGCGCGCGGACACTCAAACCTTGGGTTCTTAACGATTGTTCTTGACGTTTTAAGACCAATATCTACATGAACCCGGATATGGTATAGATGTAGTTTTTCCTCAGATTCCCTATGTTTTCGAATTTAGTTTTTGAAGGTTTTCACATTTTCCTGGTGAAAAAACCTAAAACAGGTCATATCTCAAAGAGCTATTTTTTTTATTTTTTTTTTCAATAGTCTAGTTTGAAAGCTGAAGTTTTCTTACGTCGATATAGACTTAAAAAAAATTGGACTTTTTTGTTACATTCGAGTAATCGTGTAGTAAACATGAGAAAATGCGCCGCACTGGGCCGCTCCGCACTCCCTCCACGCGCTTGGGCTCAAATTAAGTCCGAATAACGTTTTCAAAGCAAACAAAAGAATTACTTTATAACCAGCACGTCGTCACAACGTTGTCATAACGTTTTCATCGCAACCTCAAATAATTCTCGCACAACCAACACGTCGCAACAACGTTTCCAGAATCTTTTTATTGCAACCTGAAAAAATTTGATATAATCAGCTCGTCGTAACAACGTTGTCAGGACGTTTCTATCGCAATCTTGAGAAACATTGCAAGATAATTACGTTGTAACAACGTTGTCATAACGTTTCCATCGCAACGTTGTAAAAACGTTGTCATAACGTTTCCATCGCAACGTTGTAAAAATGTTGTCATAACGTTTCCATCGCAACGTTGTCAAAACGTTGTAGGAGCGTTTTGACGACGTTTCTATTTTTTCCATGTTGCCCAAGCCACGTTGCATCAACTTTGTAAAGTCGTTTCCACAGCAACGTTCCGTACGATATTTCGCAACCTTTGCGGACATTCAAACGTTGTGTGAACGTTGTCACAAGGTTGTCAATAAAAATGCGAACAACGTTATAACATTGCAAAAGAAACCTTCAGACAACGTTTTACAACGTTTCGTGCTATCTGGGGGATAAGTTTAACATCGACCAATGCACGCTTAGGATTAAATGTAACATATAATTACCATCATATATCATTGTAAAGGAGTACTGAGGAATTTCAATACATATACAGTAGCTTTATGTTTATCGTTGTCAGGAATTAATTACCCGGATCTACTCCCCTCCCTCGAAATATATTCATACTATGTGGAGTTTTCTCATTTTGCCACGTCATTATTTTCAATCGTTTGATTTCAACTCATTGTTCCCATTTTGTAAAAGAGCGATGAACGAACACTATAGCCAGATAACACAAATACTGCATCCAAAGATTTGGAATAGAAATTTATCTCTAAATTCAACATGAATTTCTATTCTTGCTTACAAGAACAGAGCGGACAGTTGCCGTTCGTTTCCCTCCCCCCTAAGTACGTAACGAACATTCACCATCCGTACCCATTTAAGGGACACGACTTGGTATAAGGGACACTCTTCCTTATGGTATAAGAAACACATTCGGTATAAAAGGAACACGCTTGCACTAGAAAAACATTAATTATTACGATCCAGAGTCATCTTTTCTACAGTCTGCACAAGGTGAGTTCACAGGCGATAAGCGACCAGGGTCGCCCGAACGTTCTCGTACCCAAAACAAATCAATTATAATATAATATAAAACGAATCAATCAGAATCAAACAAAACAATCAATTAGGTCGAGAATCAAAATTAGTGAAAAATGGAGAAAACGAGCTTTAAAAAGTTAGTTTATGGTTTCCGATCGTTGAAAATGTTTTCTTCCACCATTATTTAGTATTGCCGACAAAATCCTGTGCCGCGGCGATGCTCTAGACGCGCGTATACATGAAATACGAAGATGGTACATATTGGGTTGTGGCGCATATTGGGTACACCTACCTTAGTTTTCATCAAAAGTTGTAGATATTATCAAGACAAACAAAATGAGCTTCCGCAAGTCCCGATCCGACTCATAGTTTTTTAACAATTAGTGGAAAACTCCTGGAAAAGGCCGGCGCAGTCACAGCGTATGTTTTACAGGGAGAAGGTATGGCAGCGAGTTACCAGTAGCGCGCTTCAAATTCTGGCCATGCGAAAAACTATTTATATTTCCGGTTCTAATGAACCGAATTCGACCATTCTTATTCAAATTTGGGATAGCGCAACTTAATATCACGAATGTGCCTCAAAATATACTCATATTTCTGGTAAGTAAATAAGATATATTTGAATAGTAAACATTCAATTGATGTTTCATTCAATCGTACCATCATTGGTATGTAATATCACTAAAAAACTCTCAAAGTTATGTACGGAATTCTTAACATTCCTCAATACTATTACAATTGAAATATATATTCTATTCTTCGCTATCCATAAATATTAGTACATCGATACGTCGTTCGCAGAAAGACGAATGCAATCTGTTCGCGAATAAAGAAACATATCGCAATGTGTTCGCGAAGAAAGACAAATTTCGCAATCTGTCCGCGGAGAAAAACAAATGTTGCAATCTGTCCGCAAAAAGGATACATGGCGCACATCCCACAATTTTCCGACGTAAAGAAATGTATGGAATGAAAGCTTTGAATGTGTATGTTATAATTCACAAAAAACAAGCCTTTTCTACAGTTTGATTGCGGTTCAAACTCTTTCTTCGTTAATATTCACAGGAGAATAATTCCAACATTTGTCTTTCTTCGCGGACAGATTAGCTTTGTTTTGAGTTGTTAAGATACTATCTGCCCCGGGTAAGGAAATTCTTTACACCCACAAACAAGACTAAAAGCATACTGTACGTTCAATATGAAAACATTCTATAATTCACCACGGGCGTAAGGTGCAATAATTACGCCCATGGGTGATCGTGTGACCCTCTATCTTAGTATTCTACTGTAGTTATGAGATATTACATTGTGTAACGAGCGTAGAAAGTTGACAAATGCACACGCGGGCGCCCAAGTATGCTATTGGCAACTGTACCGTGCGAGTTGCTCATATTATTTTTCATCGTTGGCATAAAAAATGATGTATCGCGTGGTAGTTTTGTGGATGCGAAATGGGTGATTGTGCACTCCGTTGTGATAATGTCATTTCGTAACGCTAGAGCTTTATGAAATGACGCCATCAGAGGTAGACGAAATAACACTATAGCAACGGAGTACACAATCGCTTATTTTGCATCCCCGAAACTGCTATGCAAAATGCCATTTTTCATGTACCCATGAGGCAAAATAGTATGTACAACTCACGCGGTACAGTTTCCAATAGCATATTTGGCGCAATTGGCAACTTTCCGCTCTCGTTACACAATGAACTAGTTTGATACTAGGGCAAATAACTGTGGTTTTTACACAATCCTTGAATCAGGTTTTGCTACTGTATCGAACAGAATCAATCACTGAAGAATATTACGAATCACGATTGTTGCATAAATGTTTTTGTAAAAGAGTACCAATGATTTTACACATGAATACTAATTAAAAATATAGAAAACATGTCGAGCAGCAGTATTGAAATATTTGCATCATTATTATCAGGTGGCGCGTCAGCGTCACCGACGATAAGTATGCGCAGCAAGCGCTCGTGGGGACGTGACTAGCCATTATATGCAGCCCAATGTCGTGTTCAACCTCACTTTTTTAATTTGTTTAATTTGTTTTAATTTGTTTGTTTTACCGTTGTCCCGCAGTCTTGTAACAGTTATAAGCAAGAACTACGGTCACTTATGATCACTTTTGTCAGAAAAGTTTCATCGAAATTGCTCTGGTTATACTTGAGAATAGAAGATTGAGTCGGCTAGCAGACGGAGTGCGCGAAAGCACTTGAAAATTCGTCAACATTTCAAGATTTCAAGAGTACGCTATAGATATACAAGCGAGCGAGCGCCAGCGGTGTCCATTGGTGAGGGTGATCGCGGTATAAGGTTGGTTATCACTGTGGCCGGTCGACTGCGCATGTACGCTCTCAAGTGAAGTGAAGCAATATCGTATAATCAAGTAATATATAGTTATAGTAGTATCGTCGTAGTAAACAGCTGGTAGGCAAACATATGGGCAGTCGTGATGAAAAGTGCAAATGTGCTGGACGTCATCTAAGCAACTTCAGCAGCTTTGTCAATCCGACTTTAAATTGATTGAGTTGTTTGACATGGGCTAACCTATTTGCTGGTGCTGATATACTTTTCAAGGTAAATTAGTTTCTTTTTTGAAAAGATTTTATTTGAGGTTATTCATTGACTGGTTAATGAATCTAATTAATCATTTTTTTGCAGTTCAAAAATAGATCTGAATGAAGTTAAAAGGCTACAACTGCTCAGTATTTTCATACGGGCCACAGGAGTTGGCAAGACTCATCATACAAAATGAGAAAATAAGTTCTCGCCAATAACAGATTGACTTAATATGGATATGAATAAGCAAGTAGAAGACTTTCACAGCACAGTGGATTTCAGTTGACGTGTTGGACCTTTTCGACAATAACATCTTATATAAATGTAGGATGGGATGTACGTGTATGCGTGCATGTGTGTATGTATGCATGAGAGAGATTAGATTAGACTAGATTTGATTTATTGCCTGTACATTATGTTGTACAATGTGATCATAGTTGTACATATAGTTACTTATATCTAGATGAACAGTATAAATTTAGCGTAATTTGATTTAGAATTGTTTGAGTCAGTTTATTTAAAATTAGGAGTAAAAAAGGAAAGTCTAAGAACAGAGCAAGCTCTCACCACGGTCGCAGGCAAGAAGGTGGAGGAATAAAAGTTTTTTGAAAACAGGAAGAGATGAAGCATTAGTAATTACAGTTGGGAGTGAATTCCAAAGATAAGTTGCACTAACATGGAACGACCTTTGGAGGAAGACCGTGCAGAAACTGGGGACAACAAGCTGCGGCCGATGGCCCCCCCTCTATGAGGTCGAGTACTGGTATTCATGAGAAAATACTCCGCGAGATACGACGGGCTGCCATACTTGAGAATCTTATATACCATACAGGCCATGAAATAGTTTCGCCGAGTAGATGTCATAAGCCAGTTTAGTTCCTCCCTATAGGGAGAGATATGCTCGCTCCTTCTCACCCCATAGACGTATCTTATGCCAGTATTAATAAGCCGTTGGAGAACCAGATTTCGCTCCTCAGAGAGATCGCAGTACACGGGAGAGCAATAATCGACAATGGGAGAGAGGAACGTTTTGATGAGATGGCACCTGAGCTGAAGAGTCGTGCTCCTCCGGAATTTATGTAAGCGGTACAAGAGAGCATGAGATCTGCCAGTGATCGAGGCAACATGCTCCCTCCATGAGAAGATAGAGTCGAGGATCACCCCCAAGCTCTTCACTGAGGACTCAAGTTTAATTGGCGAACCATTTATGATGAGTCGGTCCGATGCCTCGGCAGGGAGACGAGCAATGAAGGGTTCGCTCCCAAAGACGATGGCTTTAGTTTTCGATGCGTTTAGGACGAGTTTATTCGTCAAGGCCCACTGCGCGATCCTGACAGCGACCTCACCAAGCTTGTCAAGCGTTCGCAGTATGTCGTCAAGGTGACAGTGAATGTAGATTTGAAGAACATCAGCGTACAGTATGTAGTGTACATCGGGTCCAAAGCATAGTGAAACATCACCAATATATAGGGCAAACAGCAGGGGGCCCAGGACAGAGCCCTGGGGTACTCCCCTACTGAGACCACAAAAACCAGTGAGAGTTCCGTTTTCACACATAACACACTGCTCCCTTCCCGTCAGATATGAAGCAATCCACTTTAGTGAGTCCAAAGAGAAACCAAGCTTTGCCAGCTTGCGCAGCAGCGTGGAGCGACAGACCGTGTCGAATGCCTTGCTAAAATCAAACAGGAGTAGAGCAGTCAGAATTTTCATGTCTTTGGCTCGACGGACGTCGTCGGTAAGTCTGAGTAAAGCTAAATGTGTGTAAATTGTCGATCTTTGAGGGCCATTCCAGAGTGAAGTGGACAAAGGAAAATTCACAAAATCCACCACATATTTATTTTATGCGACGTTTCGCCAGTTAGGTTTACTGGCCTCATCAGGCTAAAAATTTATTACACAAAAAACACACGTAATAAATAATACAGTTTAGGTACCAAACAATCGACGAAGTAACAATAAAATATTCTTTCTCACCAGATTTGAATGAAAATATAATATTACGTTCGGCAGTGGAAGCGGCTGCTTCCACTGCCATTGTCAAACTATTGTGTGTAAAGCTAGCGTCAGAGGTCTTATATACCATCAGATACATTGGTGTGTTTGTTTTGAAAAATCTTGCTAAGCTTCCTATACGTGTGACTGAGTTGTTGTGTGTCTTCCTTCCTATTAAGTGTGTGTTGGTACATATTGATGTGGAGCATTTCCGAAATAAGTCGTTTCTTATAATTCGCTTCGCGGTGCGAAAAGTGGCACCATGGGGCACAAGACAGAGTGATTCCTGCTCAAAAAAGGCTCTGAGAAAGAGAGCATCGGCCGAGTCTGAGAGCTGATTCGCATTGAAGTCACCTAGCAGTACTTTAGTCCTGTAGTCTGGTAAGTGAAGAGTGAGTTTGGGGATGAGGTCGGTCCCATCTTTGAAGGGAGCATAGGGCGGCCTGTACACCACACCAGCAATGAGTGTGTCGTACTAGGAATTTATTTCGCAGAAAAGGAACTCCGGAAGAGCCCTGCCATCAGCCCAGTCATGCGTAGAGGTACAGAGTTCCGTCTCAGTTAGGTTACGATGGACGTACATCGCCACGCCTCCGTCCCTCGTACTCCGATCATGTCTGATGAGAGTATAGCCCTCCAAGGTGACCCCAAGGTCGTTGTTCAGAATGTAGGGGCCTAGCTTTGTTTCAGATACGGCTATGATGTGAAAGAGAGGTTGTGCCAGCAGAAAGCGCCCAATGTCCTGAATGCGCGCCCTGATCGAGTTGGCATTGAGGTGGCAGACTCTCAGGGTTGTCCACAGCAACCGAAGGGCTCGTCCCGGTAGAGTATGGCAGTGCACGCAGGTTAGGTATCGCAGGGATGTAGAAGCAAGTGATTGAGAGGTTGCACTGTTCTTGTACATTAGAGCTATTTAGAATCATAGTACCAGACGGGCTAAAATTTATCTAAATCATCCAGTGAGCCAATGAGAACTGGCTCCTCCCCCTTCCGCCTAACGAAAATCTTGCCATCCATGTGAAACGCAGATGGTCTGGGCACGAGGTTACACGTTTTGACATGCGCAGCCTGATACAGCTTGAATACATGTGATGGAAGAAATTCGTTTGCGTCGATGAAGTACAGGGGGTGAGGCGACTTCGCACCAGCGCCTCGGAGTAATGCAGGGTCCATTGCATTAGTGTGGACTCTGCGCAAGCTGATTTTGTTCTTAATGATAACGCCGACATGGGCCGGGGAGATCAGGGTCACTACGACCGATACGCGGTTAGGAGAGGCGGTTGACTGGGCAGTAGCTCCAGCTGAAAATCCTTCAGCGGCAGAGATAGTAGAGAGTGACAGCGATGAAGCAGGGGCAGGGTCGGGGCGACCAGCAGAGCCACGCGGCCTTCGCAATCGTGCGGAACCGATGTCATGCTGCTGAAGGTCAAAGTAGATCGTGCGCAGCGCAGCGAAAGCCAGCTTGTGCAGATCAGTGGCAGGGTCTGGGGAGAGTCCGGCTAGTATGATATCAGCCGAGACTGACCTGGCCGCCACTGAAAGCGCCTGGACCCTCGCCGCGAGCGCAGCATTCATGGAGTGAAGCTGTTGGAAACGAGCTTCATCCGCGGTGGGGGGGGGGGGCTGCGTGGAGCAAGCCTGGATATGACTATCCAGTTTGCGCGCCAGCGCGTCATGCTGCTCAGCAAGTGACGCTATGCCGGTCTCGACCTGCACAACCCTCCCGACCAGAGAGGGAAAGTCATCCAACACTGCCAGCTTAGTGGCAAGAGCATCAAATCTGGCGTTGATACCAGAGCTGATGTCGTCCATTCTGCTTAGCAGCATGGAGACAGGGTCCCCCACTGACGATGAGGATGAGAGGAACGAGTCCATGCTCGCAGAGTTTGCAGAGGCTGGGCGCGAGACGTGTCCGTCACTCTGCACCAAGGTTGCTTGCAGGCAGGCCTCACACAGCGTCGCGTCCTCGTCTTTGATGCGAGACTCACTAAGACCCCCACACTTGGAGTGGTACGTCTTGTGACACAACATGCAGGCATACACATAGGCATTTGCCCTGGCAGCCTGCTTACAGCGTCCACAAGTCGCGTCCTCCAGCGGTGGGGCCGCCCTGACACGCCTCGGTTTGTCAGCCATGCTAACCGCACAACGAGAAAGGAAAGGAAAAGAGAAAAAAGAAAAAAAAAAGATTACACGAGAAAAAGCAAGAGCGACGCAGTGCAAGTGCAGAGTGGGCCTACAGTCGAGCGGCGAAAATGCTGCGCGCTACCGCAGCAATGCAGAAAAGGTCTGCCGTGAGCGCGAGCAGCGAGGGGCAGAGCGTACGGACGCGAGTGGGGCGCACGACTGTGGAGTCCGAGCGCCGGTCGCAGGATCCGGGGGGGACGAGAAGGGGGAGCGCTCAGCTGAGGAGCCGATCGAGAATCACAAGTTGCGCGTTAAGGAGCTGCTGCCACCAGACGTTCACTGTACCCACTAATTACGCTGATTATCGACTGAGACGCGAGACTGTGTAAATATGTAAAACAAGTATTGTAAAAAGAAAGAACGCGCTCTGCTAGGGTATTTTACACAGTCCCGCACTCGCAGACACACACTCGCTTACACACAATACAGATAAGATCGCCAGTCACACTGCACACACACACACCTACACATGTGCACTCAAATTTCTTAAAATAGTGGCTGTTTGGACGCACTCAAAGAGTTTGCACTGACTGTTTTGCACTGTACGTCACCCTAAAGCAGTTGAAGAAAAGCAGCAAAAAGCAGGAGAAAAGGCAGCAAGAACAGGGGACGGAAGCAGCACAGCGCAGCGGGGCAGTAAGGGGAGAGCAGCTCTCCCGCGCCGAGGTGTTGATGCGATGGAGTGGGGGAGGCTGGCGGGCCGGCGAGACTGCTTGGCGCCTTAATCTTGAAGAATCCCAAGATTTTCTTCTGGGCAGAGTGAGTGCAAGCAACGTTGCGCAATTGTTGTAATTGCAACAAACGTTAGCTTGCAAGGTTGCGCACAAGCTCCTGCAAAAAACAGGCCCTTACGGGCAGAAAAGCAGCAGAAAAAGCTGGCTAAAGCGGAGCGAGAAAAGAGGCGTGCGTGGTCTAGGCTTACCAGAGAGAGAGAGAGAGAGAGAGAGAGAGAGAGAGAGAGAGAGAGAGAGAGAGAGAGAGAGAGAGAGAGAGAGAGAGAGAGAGAGAGAGAGAGAGAGAGAGAGAGAGAGAGAGAGAGAGAGAGAGAGAGAGAGAGAGAGGAGAGAGAGAGAGAGAGAGAGAGAGAGAGAGAGAGAGAGGGGGGGAGGGAGAAGCCCACTGCGAAGGTTGGGAGTGTCGGGGCCGCGTCCAAGCGGGCAGAATTTGTTTGGCCTCCGCTCGAGCAGTACCACCGCTCGAACCTGCCTAGCATGTATCAGTTTTGATTCTAGTTTAAATAAATCTAGTTGCTATTGAAGTTTTCACCTTTTCACTTCCACCCTGCGTACATTTTTCCCACATAAATATGCACAAGTCCACAGGAGAAGACGTCTAAATATGTTATGAGTGTTACCTTTATTGATATTTCTGTGAGTGATTTTAGTATCCGACAATTGTGAGATGATCAGTGTAACCTCAAGACTGTTGACTTTACCTGCTCCTTATCCGCCAGCTCATATAATTCTCAAAAATGGAAATTCATCACCTACTACCATGGAACTGTTGGATAACTATTTATACCTGTTGCAAGGACTGAATAAATATTGTGAAGAAGTGAAAACCAGTGAACAGTTAAATGCGAAAAACAGCTGTGAGCGAAAGCAGCTCATGAATGAAGCTCTTCATCTCTACAAGAGGAGACGTCTAGCCGTGTTATGAGTATTAGCTTCATTGAAACTTCAGTGACTGATTTCAGTATTTGACAGTTCCAAGATGATAAGTGTTAGTCAAGACTGTTGACTTTACCAGCTCCTTATCAGCCAGTTCATATAATTCTCAAAAATGGAAATTCATCACCTACTACCATAGAACTGTTGGATAACTATTTTTACCTGGTGCAAGGACTGGATAAATATTGTGATAAAGTGGAAACCAGTGAACAGTTACATGTGAGAAACAGCTATGATAAAAAGCAGCTTGTCATAAAACTCCTCAACTTTACATGCAGACGTCTAGAGATGTTATGTAGTGTTTGCTACATTGACACTTCTATCGGTCATTTCAATATTCAACAATTTCAAGAGGATCAGTGAAACTGAAGACTAATGACTGAACTAGAACTGTGAATAGTCCATTGTATTTGTTATTTTGTGTTTGTTGAAATATTTATTATAATAAATGTCTATTGAAAGAGGACTGCTCTTGAACATATATCATCATCACATATTGATGAAAATGTTGATGCCTGATTTTGATGACTTCATAAGTCTATATCCACCTCTGACATATTGAAAAATTTTTTCAGGTAAGACTATAATAATATGATCCAATTTTGAATTTGCCAAACTTTGATTTGACAAATTAATTGTTTTTATCAGTTTTTTGAACATTTTATTTTGTGTTTATATATAATTAAATGTTCTTAGAAACATTCTCCTCTCAATAGTGCAATTATTGTGAGATTTGATTCAATTACCAATTAGCTTTATACATGAGAGTATGAACTCATTCTCGAGTATCCGGCCAAGTACTATGGCGCGCCTGTAGATGGCGAGGCGTTGAGTCACGCGTGTATACACGGAGAGAATAGTTCAGTAGAATCTGCTGTAGACTGTATAGGAATTCGAGATCGAATCCACCACAGTGAAATTTCCTGTAGTCTAAAGGAGATTCTGCTGTACACTAGCGCTGCCAGAATTGCTGTGGCGCTGCAAAGTAACATCCTGCGTATATAATATGCTTATGCACTGAATCGCGGGCCCCGCGTAGAACCCGAGGGTGCGCTTCTCGTATTTTAACTTGGAGAAGCTGACCCTGGACCCGAACGATGTCCAGGTAGTCAGGGTACCCGAAGACGGTGTTCCAAGAGTGCGCTCCGGGTACTTTTGGTTGGAGAAGCTGACCCTGGACCCAAGCGATGTCCAGGTAGTCAGGGTACCCGATGACGGTATTCCAAGGGTGCGCTCCGAGTAGTTTTGGTTGGAGAAGCTAGCTCTGGACCCAAATGATGTCCAGGTAGTTAAGGTCAGCTTCCTCCAGCGAAAATACCAGGAGCGCACCCTTGGAACATCGTCATCGAGTACCCTGACTACCTGGACATCGTTTGGGTCCAGAGTGAGCTTCACCAACCAAAAATACCAGGAGCGCACCCTTGGAACACCGTCATCGGGTACCCTGACTACCTGGACATCGTTCGGGTCCAGGGTCAGCTTCTCCAACCAAAAATACCCGGAGCGCACCCTTGGAACACCGTCATCGGGTATCCTGACTACCTGGACATCGCTTGGGTCCAGAGTGTACTTCACTAATCAAAAATACCAGGAGCGCACCCTCGGAACACCGTCATCGGGTACCCTGACTACCTGGACATCGCTTGGGTCCAGGGTCAGCTTCTCCAACCAAAAATATCCGGAGCGCACCCTTGGAACACCGTCATCGAGTACCCTGACTACCTGGACATCGTTTGGGTCCAGGGTCAGCTTCACCAACCAACAATACCTGGAGCGCACCCTTGGAGCACCGTCATCGGGTACCCTGACTACCTGGACATCGTTTGGGTCCAGAGTGAACTTCACTCACCAAAAATACCAGGAGCGTATTATATTTGATTTCAACCATTTATAATTTTTCTATAAACTTCTACAACATACTTTTCGTCAACGTTTACCTTTTTCGAAGGTAAATGTTTTTAGGGCTAATCACACCAGTTGAATACTTGTCAGTTGATGCTGGATTTTGCTACTTTCCCGTGTCATCGTTTACGAAATGAACTGGAAAATGTAAAAAAGGCATGGAAGTGATAAATCTATACATTTACAAGAAATAGCATATTAGTTCGAAATCCGTAACAGACAAACATGAACCAAAGAATAAGAGTCATATAATTACTTTCTCACGTACATTTGGTAGATTTCACTTGACATATAATTGATTGTGAGTGTAATTTGCAAAAATATTTGTTTGGTGGTAGGATAATCCCACCAGTTGAATACTTGGCATCAGATTCTAGATTTCATTACTTTCTTGGGTCATAATTGACAAAATGAACTGAAATATATAACGATAGTGTATTGGTAAAAATGTCTTTTGAAGTGATATTTTTAAATGATATATTCGATTTGAATCATATTATTCTCTTACATACACTTGAATAGACTAAGATCAAACAGACATTTTCCTATTTCTTTTTCTATGAAAAAATTTAGTCGCATCGAATTTATTCAACAACGAACTATGGGATACGAAACCTACTTGTCGTCAACGTATACCTTTTTCAAAGGTATATATTTTTCTATGAGAAATAAAAATGCAAATGGTCTATTTTATAAAACTGATTATTGGATCACGTGCTTTTTTGAAAAAAAAATACCCGTGTTCTTTCTTTTTCCATTTCCAATTGTTTAAATGATAATTATTTAAACAAATTGCACCCAAAGTCGTACATTCGAGAAAGTAATGATGTCAATCGGTTCTACATGAGAAACCAAGAAAAAAACGTGAAATACATTTTTTTCATTTGAGCCTTATTTTTCTGGCAATCGCGTTATAAGCAATTGGAATTTAGTAAAACCAAGAATTGCAGTACACTTCAGAATGGGTAGTGACAGATATACAATTTATAATGAACCATTACTCTATGGTTTACAAATCAAATCAGTCTTGGAAAAGGGATTGAAGAATTTGATCAAGAAAAGTGAAGAAAGAGGGGATAATATAAGTGGACATTCTGGATTGATAAATCCCGAGTATCTTTTCACGAAAATTGCAGATGACGGTATTTACTTTTATTTTCGAAACAACTTATCGCAGAACACATTTAAGATATAACCCCAAGCAGAACATCACCTATCTTAAAAGACAGTATATTGAAGAAGCGGCGTTTACTATTTTCCGAACAAAGTATATCGGATCATTCCGATTCATTTTCAGATTCTGTTCAATATTTATGTACATCAAACGTTGTATCGGCATTCACGCCAAGTATTAACGATTCAATTTTCACTCCTGACCTTTATTCACATTCATCAGGTGAAACGTCATCTACTCCCTGCACTGATAACCCTAGTTCTGAATTAGAAACATCATTAGAGTCTTCAACTCCTAACGTCATGAATAATTTCAATTTTCTCGAATCATGTGTGATATGCGGATTCTTGTTGTACCTTTATAAAACCAAATATATACGCTTCGTACTGAAAGTATATTGGGATTCCCTACCGTAATCGAAAAATCAAACGATGAATATTATACCATAAGAAATGTTATAACCTATTTTATAATGCTCAGCCGAAGAAACATGAGACTCTTTTTCAAAATTCGAATACCGAAAATGAAAACTCTTTTGAAGAGCAGTTTGAAAACTTATGTAATTATATAGATCAGAGTAACAATTTCAAATTCACATTTATAGAGTTCAAACAAGGTATAGGATAAAAAATCGTAGATAAAGGAAAATTGTTGCAAAAACTCCAAGAAAAATATGAACAAGATCTCCAGATTATAAGACATCAAAGTAGACCACCAACGATTATGTACAAAATGTTCAACCTTTCAGATATATCAGATGAATTGTGTGACGGGGAAACCCGGATCACTATGGACAGAGAGGCTGCTCGCCGATTCGGGCGGTACGGCACTTTAGCAGGCAGCCACCGGCTCGGGAGGGCAGCACTCTCCAGCGCGAACGCGAGCCGTGGCGCGCCGAGAGTTCCGGCGGCGTGAGGCCGGGAGCGAGCACGCGGCGGACGGCATTCTCGTCCGGTGCCCGCAGCAAGAGAGACGCGACCGCCATTCGATCCCCGAGCCGAGTGTGCGTGCGTGTGAGAGCGGGAGCGTGAGTGTGTGCCCGGAGACGAGTACGCGACGAGCACGAGGCAGCCGAGGCCGACGGCAGCACGACAAGCCCCAGCGACGACGACGAGGAGCGAGAACGAGCAAGCTTGCGAGAGAGACAGCGCATCGCAGGTTTGGTTGTGCGCGTCGCGGCCCGGTACTCCCCCTTTGTGAACGTGCGTGTTGGCGAGCGCGCCAACACACCCTTAAGGGGTTACATACACCTTAAAATTAATAATTCTTAGACAACAGAAAAAAATAACTATTTTAAAGTTTTTTTTCAAACAAATTTTGTTTCAAGAATCTGTACACTAATTTGAAACTTTTCCACAAAAAATATATCCCAATAGTGCATTGGAATATTTTATATAGCTATATATTTGTATTAACTCTAATATCACACTTGTCGTAAGATCCAGAAAGCTGAGGTCCACGTATACCACTTTTGCAAAATAGATTATGTTTCTGACATCAATACTCATATCCGGAACCTCAGTCTCCAAGATCTGATCAATTCTGACCACCCAAGTCTGTAGGCTTATCGCATACAATAATGAAAAATCAAGAAAACAGCTATTTCACTGGTTTGGTCACTCGCTTATGGGGTCAAACTTGATTGGATCTTGGCGACTAAGGTTCCGGATATGAGTATTGATGTCGCAAACACAATCCACTTTACAGAAGTTGTATACGTCAACCTCAGCTCCTTGGATCTTACGGCAAGTACATCACAAGAACGACGGGCTCTGTCCCTGGCCCGGGCCCTTTCCCCTCGCCCCCGAGTTACACGGCAAGAACGAACGCGTGCGGAGGCGATTCCAGATTTACTAAAAACTTCCCTTACTGACCTTTTATTCGACAGCAATAAGAGAAGCAATGAAAATATTGCAAATGACATAAGACTGGACATGATTGCTCATTCAATAATTTTCGTTCTTCGCCCAGAAGCCTTCATTTCAAAATTACAATTGGCAATTGGAACGTACGTGTATCGAAAAACTAGATCAAAATTAGATGTTGATCTCCTACCAAAAGTAGGCGTATCTACTTCATATTATACTTCATATTATCTACCTGCAATTATTTGAAGCATCATGGATCCACCTAAGATGAAAGTCGGTGATGCCTCAATTCAATTTGTATTCGACAATACAGATCACAATGTCAGTACTTTGAAAGGTCATACTTTTCATTGTCTGGGAGGGATAGGTGTATATACACCTGCTCATGAAATTGAATACGAAGGAGGAACAAAAAAATGTAAAAAAAATGCTAGCAGTTTCGACATTAGCTTCTCAAAAATGTATTAGAACTATACCATTTCGTAAATCAAAATCGAATGGACTGCAGTTTATTTACTACGTCGATACGGATATTCTTGATATTCGAAATAGACCACTGTTAGAACTATCGTATGCTGCTTACATTTGAAGTAAAGCTTTTGAAATAAAAAAATTACCTTCATGGGAAGGTTCTTTCGAAATTTTAACATGAAAAAAAGATTATGTCACATCAAAAATAAACTGTTTGATATTCATCAACGAACCTCCTTCAAACTTGACGACTCTGAATTCAGCCTTACATTATGCATCAGAAGAATGTCGGAAATTAATACAAAGTACAGTTTTCGTAACACTTGATCAGCCATTATATTTAAAAGCCTGTTCCATTGTAGCTCAACCTGAAATTGGGAAATTGAAGAATATTGTCATCTGTTTGGATGGATTTCATCTCTTTATGTCATATCTGGGGGCTATTCAATATGTGACGGATGGCAGCGGGCTTGGAGATTTGTGGTCAACAGTTCATGCACCGGAATCTGTGACTGGAGGAATGTCATCAATGGTAGGAAAAAGTGTTGACAAAGTTTCACTTTCAAGCACAAATAAAGTTGTACCCATATCTGTGGTTAGCAATGGAATACATTTGAGTGATGAAAATTTGATCTTTGTCGATTCTAATTTATTATTTCAAAGAACAGCAGCTCAATTCCAGGGTAATGAGGAAAAAACGCGAGAAGCCTTATTGTACGAGCTATCGCCATTCCCATTGAGTATATTCGGAAAAGATGGCTTGATGCGAAGTAATCAGAATTGTATCGAATATTCGAAACTCACCCTTACAGTTATACATTGACAAAAAGTTTTAAATATGTACTAGACAGAGGATGGTTACTACATAGTATAATTTGGCCTCACAGTGAAACATTCAAAGATGTTTTCAAAATTTATAGACAATTTATCATGTGCTATTTCAATAATGATCCCGTTATAGTTTTTGATGGGTACAGTGAAGAAATAATCGGAGTCAAATCATACGATTACTAGCAAGTTATTTGCAACGACACGATATCAAAACAAAAATTGCTTCTAAAGACGCTGACACTTTGATTGTATTTGTGTAATGAATGTTTATTGAAGATTATCTGTATCTTAATCCTATCACGACTGTATGAACACTACGACTATATAATACTTACATATTGGGAAAATTCAGATAATTTCATTAAAATAAAGCAAGAGTTGAGGTAAAAGTACTAACAATACATGTTCAACACTTGATATGTCTATTTCTTATATACAGATATATATTGTAGTAGAGGGGGCTCCTTTTCTTCAGACTATTTGTTTAGTCCCACTTCGCGTCCTTCATCTATATCGCTGGTCGGGTGCCTCTTTTTCAGATTCTCCCTCTATGCGGCTTGTCATGGGCTTCTTAGCGGTGCGGTGAGAGGGGGTACTCCGGGGCGCTATTTTTCCAGCCGCTCTCGGCGGTGCGGAGAGGAGGAACCGGGGCGCTACTTTTCCTGACGTTCTCTGCGGTTCGGAGAGAGGGTACCTCCGGTATTTTTCCGGGCGGGCGTGAAAAGGGGGAGTTGGACGGTGGGTTAGGGGGCCGCCCACCCCCCGAGAAATTTCAAATGTGAATATCTCGCGTTCTAATGAAGGTATAGGGATGGAATTTTTTTCGGTGTTTATGACTACACGTAAAGTATCTGATGCGTGAAGGAGTAGCGAGCGCGTAGCGCGAGCAAGTGTGCAACACTGTACACTCATTGGAGAATTCCTTTCGGTAGGAAATTTTTCTTTTTACGTGTGTGAGATATGTGCACGTGTTGTCGGACGACCTCGTGGCTTCCGGAAGAATTGTGTCGATATTGTCGGCACTGCCCTCTGCAGATGGTAACTCATAGTCACTGTCAGTAAATCACTTGGCCTGAGTCCGTATCCTTCCGTGACTCTCTTTGGGTTGTGAAGAGGGGGTATGTCCGGGGCCTGTTTCCCCATGATGGTTAAATATGTGGGAGTTGGGAGATTAGAGCGAGAGGGGGTGGCCCACCCACCGAGAAATTTTAAACGTGAATATCTTGCGTTCTAATGGAGGTATTGGGATGGGATTTTTTTCTGAATGGAGTAAACGCGCGTGAAAATTTCCAAAATAAACGAAAATGCTCGAGCTATAATACAATGGGTAAGGATTCCAAGTAAATATGAAAAATAGTTTATGAATATACATTATGGTTTACTAAACATATCTACATGGTAAGTCATCTTTGAAATTGATTATATTCGTCGCATAACATTTGGATACATGTACATACAATTGCTAGGAATACTACATCGAAGTATCATTCACAAAATATATGATTTTTGGATGAGGCAAGTTTTATTTCCACCTGGTCCCTGATATATACAGTCTTCTTCATATACATTGAAAACCTCGCTCAAAATAGGTACTATAAGTTTTTCGACAGTCGGACTTTTCAAAGCCAAAACATTCTCAATTTGCCTTTGTATCCATTTTTTACAATCGTTCACTGTGTGACTTACACTGCTTAACAGTTTAATTATCGATACATCTAACCATTCTTTTTAGACCTTGATAAGTTGATTTCTGTAACACAACACTCGGTGAAAAACACTTTGAATCGTTATTTGGTATACCTTCTACAACTTTTTCGAAAAGTACAGATTGCTACTTGGAAATAGAACAAGTGTCTGGGTTTAGAAGAACGCCATTGCCTTGCACTGAATTCACAATTTCTACTGTAGGTTCAAAACATTTGATAGACTGACTATAACTCTCTTTGAAGCGGATTTATTTAGCGAGTATACGGAATTGAGTAAAGCGACGTGTGGATGTTTTTGGGCGTCAGATCCCACAAGTACTGGTGTGATTCTCCTATTATCGTGAGAACTGATTTCTCCTCTATCCATGTTAGATATAGCCCATTTTAAGAACATAGTCTTAGTCATATCTTGAGACACTAAACGTCACTTGTGAGAAATGGAGCCTTCCTATATGTCCTCGGCACTGTTGTCTTCATGCAGCTGTATCGTATTAACAGTTCGAGTAAGAGACGTTTACTGGTGGCTCGTGAGTCTCAACTGACCGGTCGCAGGTCAGTTGAGACTCACGAGCGAGGTGGATGTTCAAGCGCCGCCCGGATTAGTGGTGCGATTGCGTACAGCGCCCTAGCCGTAGGAGGCAGGTAAAACTCCAGCTTGTAAGACGTTCTTTCAATAACAATATAGCGAAAATTCTCTGCAATAATGAACATCTGAAAGGAGAGAGATAAGATTTTGGTTATTGGCCTGTACTTTCTGGGATACATATTTTGCACATACTCTCACGAAGATACGTGTGGATGTTTTGGGTATCACTGAGTAAATAAACAAGCCTGCGAGATATCGAAGGTACGACACTTATTTTCCAAAATCTCAGTTACATATCTGAATAGTGATAAATGAGAAATATCAGGAAAGCCCTCATCTTCGTTATTGGCTACGTCTTGAGCCTTCGAGGCTATGGAGATGGACCGGGCGAAAACTGGAGGGAGTTCTTCCGGAGAACGTCACTCGCTCCCAAACTCTTGGGAGCCAGTCGATTTTGTAGAAACATTAGTTCGTTAAATTAATCCATCAAAATGGCCATGATCAAAGTGCTTATCACCATATTGATGAAGCGTGTGAGGAGAGCAGGGACGGCGCTTCTCCGCGTCTCTTTATTTTTCGCGACTCGCGAAATAATAAAAGTTATTGTGGATCATAATTTGATTGAAACAATACTTGTATCTCCAGACTACAAGGATATAATTGTAGTAGCTGTCCTTGCGGCCATAACGAGGAAAATCAGCGATTTTATACAGAGAATTGTCGATAATTATTTAAATGAAAGTAGGTTTCATTGCAAATAATTACTGGAATGGTCCTAATTCAGAAAACTGAGAGTCAGCCGGAGAGTTATTTTATTTTTTATCATTTTGAAACTCGTCAAGACACGCCACTTGACGAGGAGAATACAACATTTTTGCATACGCCCGTATTATGCATAGCGCAAATCTGTTGTGATAGCTGTAAAGATTTAGGAAATATAAATTCCTGTTCGGAGTGCTGTGTGCGTCAGAAAATTCTTCAAGGAAAAGACTGTGCAGGGAAATTCATGGATTTCGTACTAGGTTTCATGGGCGCTTTCTCCAATTACATATGTATAGCACATAACGTGAGAGGTTTCGACGCTCAATTTATTTTAAAATATATTGCGGATTATGGAGGTGATTATGAGCCACAGGTAATTATGAACGGTAGAAGCATTAGTAGGATGCAGGTCAATCGGACGATATTTATTCATAGCCTTAGCTATTTACCGTTGAAATTATCGCAATTTCAAAAAACTTTTAATTTGGGCGATCATATGAAAAAGGGTTTCTCCCCTCATATGTTCAATACCCGGGAGAATTATGTAAAAAAACGTTCCGAAAATCTTCCCAAAATTAGTTTCTATGGTTCAGATAATAGAGCGAAAAAGAACGAGCGGAATTATTAAGCTGGTACAACGAGACCAAAAATAATAATTTCGTGTTCGATCTCAGAAAAGAGATGTTAGAATATTGTATACAGGGTGTAAATATTCTGCGTCAATCTTGCATACAATTTGGGGAAATATTCTTAAGGGTAGAAAATGTAGATCCGCTGGCCAAAACATGCCCAATCGCGAGTGCTTGTTCGAGGGTTTCCAGGCGTAAGTTTTTAAAAGAAAATAGTATAGGCATTATCCCCAGTAACGGTTATTTAACAAATGGTCAGCATTTGCAAGAATGTATAGAGTGGCTCCTTTGGGAGCAATCGAAAATCGTGGATAATATAATTAGACATGTGGGTAATAGACGCGAGCATATCCTTACCGAAGGGTATGCAGTCGACGGATATTTACAGCCACAGAACGCAGGTGATAAAGGAACTGTCTATCAATATCTCGGTTATTATTAGCATGGCTGTAGCACATGCTATTTGCACGATCGTAGAAGTACTCTTTATAACGGTGTATCTCGGAACTCGTTATGAAAATACTTTAATGCGTTCGAACAAAATAAAATCTGGCGGTTACCCATTGATCGAAATGTGGTCCCGCAATTCTTAACAAAAATCAGGAAATTCGGAATTTTATAAACACACAATCTTCGGCAAATAAAAATCTAAATATGAATCCTCGTGATGCGTTTCACGGCGGTCGTACTGGAAACATTGCGACATATTACAAGGTTGAGGCTAATGAAAAAATGAAGTACGTAGATGTTTCTTCACCATATCCGTACATTTCCAAAACCGGTATCTTTCCCGTAGGTCATCCAAAAATTTATACATGGAGCGAGTGCGTTGAGATAACCGGTGCAGATTTCAGCTTATTCTCACAAAAAGTCCAGGGTCTTGTGAAATGTAGTGTATTGCCACCGCGAAATCTCTTTCATCCTGGGTTTTTCCTTACAGTGTTAATTCACGGCTGCTCTTCCCGCTCTTTCGTAGTTGTTGCGAAAATCAGGTACAAAGCCCATGGTGGATTCTTTAATGAATATATAGATATATTTTCAAGAATTGAACAGGAGGCAAGTGGCTGGCCTTCTAATGTTAAAAACGAAACTGCGAAAGAAAATTATATTCAGGAATATGAAACGCGTAAAGGAATATTATTAGATCCGGAGAAAATAGAAAAAAATCCTGGTATGCGCGCTGTTGTCAAGTTATGTCTCAATACATTTTGGGGTAAATTCGGTCAGAGGGATAACATGCCACAAACGACTGTCATAAGAGATCCGGCAAGTTTACATAATTTATTACATAGCTCTGAAAAAAATTGTAGATAGTATTGTATTCGCGACCCATCAAACTGCGTATGCTTCATGGCATACGACGGAACAGGTGACACAAACTACGGCTCACGCGAACGTAGCTATAGCTGCGTATACAACCGCGCAGGCAAGATTGAAACTCTTAAGTTATTTAGAAAGATTAGGGGAAAGAGTCTTGTATTATGATACAGGCTCAGTTATTTTTACATCACAAGCCAGCGATTTGTATGAGCCACGGGTAGGTTCATTTTTAGGTAATATGACTGATGAATTGAAAATGTACGGCCACGGTTCGTTTATTAACCAATTTGCTTCCGCAGGTCCAAAATGTTATACTTACCGCGTAATATCTCTTCTAGGTAAATCGCATGATACATGCAAAGTTAAAGGTATCAGGTTGAATTACAAAAAACTCGGTAAAAGTAAATTTCGAATCAATTGTTGACTTAATTAAATATCGGAGCGACACCGAGAGAAATAAAATCATGGTCGATAATGAAAATATAGCTCGTAATGAACTCCATCAAGTAATAACACGTCAAGGGATTAAAATGTGTAGGCCGGTTTCAGTTAAGAGGCGTTTTATTAATGAACGAATTCCCTACCCTTACGGATATAAAAATTGTAAAAATTAGTTTCAGATACCTGTAACCCTCTCGAGATAAAGAATCTTGCTTGGTGAGTAGAAGCTTACGCACACGGACGCATCGACAATAGCTTTGTAAAAATTGAAGTAAGGCTGTTTATACTCAAAAGAGTACATGTTAATTATGCTACACTATATTGCAGATATTGTGAATCCGTACGACCTTGTGTATGTGAATATTCGAAACAGTTATACGAGGTGAATTTCACAAATATAACTTTGCCGGCATTGTTAGATTTTATATGCGCAGAGGAGGTTCTTGTGATTGATTTTAATACCAGTATTCAAAGAAACTATAGTGTTCGCGACAGAATTGAAAGTTGCTGCACGGAACATTTTGTACGCCCGACCTACGCTTTCTCTGGGTCCTGGATGTGCCCATAATATGAAGATATGTGATCATAGTAAGTAAGAGACAATATTTAGCATGTAAGCATCATAAGTATTATTAGATTGTAAAAAATATTAATAACTTGTGACAGTCGTATGTGTCATATAAATTGTGTAAATTGTGTGAAATAGAAAGAATATGTTCCTCGAACTCTTTTCTTTTTTATTATAGTAATTTTCATCACCACTACTCTTTAGTATAAAAATTTTTACTTTTGAAATTTGTATGATATAAATAACAATTTAGAAAAAAAACTTCAGTCTAATATTCGACGTTCTACAGTAAGGATGGATACACGTTGGAAACATCCTTTCACTTCCATGATCTGTGGTCCGACAAGCTGTGGGAAAACAGTATTTGTGAAAAAGTTTTTAAAATTTCGAAAACAAATAGTGGACGTTATATTCTATTACACTGAGTAGCAGGATGGCTACAAGCTCAGAATTTGTCGACAATGGAGAGCATATAGAGTTTCGAGAAGGTTTACCAAAGCCTGAAGACTACTCTCGCGATACACACTCAATAAAACTCATTATCATCGATGACTTGATGAGAGAATCATCCAATAGTGTAATTTGTGATCTTTTCACTAAGGATAGTCACCATGAAAATATGTGTCATGTTCATTACGAAAAATATTTTCCATAAAAGCTCTCATTCCCGAGATATTTGTTTGAATTCGTCATATATTATACTTTTCAAAAATCTTAGAGACAGAGAATTTAGATTGAATTCATTAGATGAATTTAGATTCAGAACTTGCATCTCCCTGGATGGAGAGTTTCAATTTGTCTATATACCTAAATATACGCAATCTAAACACGTAGTGGCCGTTTGAATATAATAAGAATTCGAACAGTTCTTTTAGTTAGTTCATTTTCTACGATAGCCGGGAACACACCTCAAATATTTCAACATCATCGTCTCCCTTTCAAAGAGAAATAAATTAGTCTCTTGGAAGCTCTGCGTGATTGTGATGAAGATAACGTCTCGTATTATTGAAAACTTCTAATAGAAAATTAGTAAACTACATTTGTGAATGCGCTTTGAATGTACTTAAAGGTGTTGTTTCTCTGAAAGATAACAACTTTCAGAAGCTGAAAAAACATGAACAAACTTTGAGAAAGCTAATTATTATTATTAATTATTATTATACTAATTATTATGAGTATTTACGAGTTCTGCAGAGATATTTATTTTTCATAGATGAAAAGAGGGTACCGATGTACCCAAAAACCGATGTGATAACTTCGAATGGTGGTAGTGATGATTTGATTATCGAGAGTTTACCGAAATTGTATCAGAAAAACGGGCATCTGTTGATCAAGCACTTGGAAGCCAATCTCGATCGTATTTGCTGGAATGAAAAAGGAAGTGTTTATCGACAATGAAAAAATCGATGGTTCCAACATAATTGATCTTATAAATGATACGAGCAAGAATAGAAAGAACGTTAAAGCTGTAGGCAGAAGAGAATTCTCCATAGTTAAGTCTTGCGCGAGATAGACACGCCGAGGAAATTTATCGGCAACCCTGATCTGCTGAATATTACAACTCCACACAACAATCGAAAAAAAATACAAGTCTGATGACGAGATGGAAAAGTTTTTGTCTCTCAAAGATTCCAAACTGGATCTTACAGAATATACGGACAAAAATATTTCATCAATAATAGACGATACTATGCTTGAGAACTCCTCCACGCCGAAAAGATTTAGAGGTAAAACGCTTAAAAAATCGTCTACACCTAAAAATAAAGGGAGTCATTTTGGATAGGCCTAGAACATAAAAATGTCTTCAAAGATTATTAAGAATCCTCAAAAAAACCTTTTTTAAAAAAAAGTGAAAATGTAGCGTCAAGCATGTGGCAGAATTAATTTATCTCTTATATTGCTTGGAAAAAAATGAAATCCATAGTATACACATGAGTCAATTTTTCATTTCATCAGTATTCATTCTGATTAATTCTCATATTGTTGGATTATCACGTATTCTTATTACAGTTCACATACTATAAGAGATATTGTCAACTCTAACTAACCAATTACGAAAAAACTCACCGAAATGCTTGTTAGGTACCTCATCAATTATTTGATGAACTAATGACGAACCAAATTGACGCCACTTAGTAGGATCGAATGTCTTCGAATACGTTTTTAAACTGAGATATAATATTCTTCACCACCTAATTATTTCTAGTTCATACAGTTTCACAACCTCTCCTAGATCGTTTGATTTATTCAAAATATATTTTTGTATTAGGATTGCAGGTTCAGTTAACCCTATAATTCAGATAGACTTTATATATTCTTCTATTATTAAATGCAAAACTAAGGTTTCATCATAAAGATAATTCATGTGTATATTTTGTCGGCCTTATGGACAAATTTCACGTTCTCAAATCAGTAAGATTAACGAAATTGTAAAGTTAATTTTGGAATTGGAATATTGTGATTCTTAAGACGTTGAAAATGCCTACCAAGTGGCGTCAATTTGGTTCGTCATTAGTTCATCAAATAATTGATGAGGTACCTAACAAGCATTTCGGTGAGTTTTCTCGTAATTGGTGAGTTAGAGTTGACAATGTCTCTTATAGTATGTGAACTGTAATAAGAACACGTGATAGTCCAACAATATGAGAATAAATCAGAATGAATACTGATGAAATAATAAATTGACTCATGTGTCTAATATGGATTTCATTTTTTTTAAGCAATATAAGAGAAAACTAAATCTGCCACATGCTTCAGGCTACATTTTTACTTTTTTTTAATAAAGGTTTTTTTGAGGATTTGGAGTTTTTTTGCGGAGGATTATATATTATAAAAATGATAATTAATAAAATGTATATGCAATAAGGACTCACACATTAGCGTCAGTTATGAGGATTCAGTAGATATTTTTCCAAAATATTTGTATGCATGAGCGTTGATAAAACAAATATGAATAATCAAGAGAAATTAATTAATTTATTATCTGAATGTAAGACAAGACATATCAAAATTCATTCCATGTTTTTTTATAATTAATTTTACATAGGCAAATGGTGGTTGAGAATGTCGATGTCGGCGTGCCAACTGGGAGTTCGATTTAAATAAGAATAAGTATATCCTAATCCTCGATGCTGTCCAGGTACCTAGGGTGGCCGATGAAGTGTCCTGAGGGTACGATCCTGGTATATAAACTTAGAGAAGCTGACCCTGGACTCGAACGATGTCCAGGTAGTCAGGGTTACCGATGACGACGTTTCAAGGGTGCTCTCCTTGGATTTTTGCTTGGGGAAACCGGCCCTGGACCCGAACGATGTCCAGGTAGTCAGGGTACCCGACGCCGGTGTTCCAAGGGTGCGCTCCTAGTATTTTTGTGTAAGGAGGCTGACTACCTTGACTACTTGAACATCGTTTGGGACCAGGGTGAGCTTCTCCAAGCAAAAATTCTAGGTGTGCACCCTTGGAACACCCTCATTGGGTACCCTGACTATCTAGACGTCATTTGAGTCCAGGGTCAGCTACTTCAACGGAAAATACCAGGAAAAACTCCTGGAGCGCTCCCTTGGAACACCGTCATCGGGTACCTTGACTCCCTGGACATCGTTTGAGTCCAGGGTAAGCTACTTCAACGATAATATGAGAAGCGCACCCTCAGAACACCGTCATCGAGTACCCTGACTACCTGGACATCGTTCGGTTCCAGGGTGAGCTTTCCTGAGCAAAAATTCCTGGAGCGCTCCTTTGGAACACCGTCATCGGGTACCTTGACTCCCTGGACATCGTTTGAGTCCAGGGTGAGCTACTTCAACGACAATACCAGGAGCGCACCCTTAGAACACCGTCATCGGGCACCCTGACTACCTGGACATCGTTCGGATCCAGGGTGAGCTTCCCTAAGCAAAATTTCCAGGAGTGCACCCTTGGAACACTGTCATCGGGTACTCTGACCACCTGGACATCGTTCGGGTCCAGGGTCAGCTTCTCCAAGTTAAAATACGAGAAGCGCACCCTTAGGACACTGCCATCGGTGACCCTAGCCACCTGGACATTATCGGGTATCTGGGTTCTTATCCTTATACTTATTCAAATAAAACTTCAGTCGACACGCCGACATCGGCATCCTAAATCACCATTCGCCCATGTAAAATCAATTACATTAAAAAAAAAATCATGGAATAAATTCTGATGTGTCTTGTCTTATCTTTTGTGAGTTTGAAAAAAATCTGCAGTACTTTTCGTGGAATCTATGGGACAGGGCTAATAGTTTTCCCATATTCTTTCTAATTATACATTAACAATTCATTTTCAAAAATTTCCCCATGGTTTCAAATCTACGCGGGAAGCAAGAGCATGTAAACGTTGTTACGTGGGCGTTCTGGACTAAATGTGTACCTCTTACTATGCGTGAACATAGCTGCTTCATCAGGCTACCGCGGCTAACTTCCGGGTCGTAAGAAAAATAGATCTGAACAAAAATCTGGTCAGGAGAAAAAAGTAGTAGATCGCTTGACAGAGTACTCCAAACTCATTATTGTAAACGAGTTTTTGGGTATTTCTTTCTGTCAATCGCTCAATTGGGATGCTAGATGATCATGAAATCCTGTTTCGCATCCAAAAAATGTCATTTTGGCTAAATTAATGCCAATGTAAAAATCGAGCGTGCAATATCAAACATTATATAGTGCGGTGTCTTCTGCTTGACGCATGGAACACTACCGCGTTCCATGATCAGTATTTTAAACTTAAGCATGGAGCTGGATTCTCCGGGGCTTGAAATCTAATTTGAGTTAATAAGAAAAAAGTTTCTGCTAACGAAATTAAAAAGTGGCTGATGAGACACGATGCCTACACGTTACACTAACCTATACGAAGAAAATTTTCTAGATTATTTTATGATGTCGGTACAATTGATCATGTTTGGGAACAAGATTTTATTCATTTAACAGCTTTCAAAAATTATAATGATGAATACATATATATATTGGTAGTGATCGGCGTCCTTAGCAATATATGAATGGGTTGAACCACTCCGAGACAAAAATTCTCAATCAGTTGCAACACCACTTGAAAAAATATTGAATTAAGGACGCTGTCTTTTTACGGCTCAGACAGATTCTGGGTTTAGAATTTTTAGGAAAAGCTACACAGAAAGTTTTTAAAGAAAGAGGAATATAATCTTTCATGTTGTCCGTAATCCCGATGTGAAAGTTGCAGTGGTTGAACGTTTCATTAGAACGTTGAAAGAGCGCATGTATAGATATTTCACGTATAGTGATACTTATCGTTATATCGACGTGCTTCAGAAAAATGTATCTGCTTGCAACAAAACACCGCACTCAACGATAAAACTGTCACCAGCTGCGGTTACTATACATAACGCACACATCGCTAGAAAAGATTTAGGGTTGCGTGCGCAGCAGAGACAAAAACATCAAAAAGTACCTTAATTCAAAATTGACGATTACGCTCAAATTAGTAGAGAGAAAAACTTGTTCAAAAAGGTGCAGGAAAAAATTGGAGTGACGAAGTTGTACGAGTTTCGAAGAGACAAAAATTGTTTATCTACAAATTGATGGACTTGCAAGGTGAAGATATTCTAGGATTCTTCTACCCTAAAGAACTTAGTTTAGTTCACAAAGAACGAGTGGTTCGAGAAGAATAAAAAATCGATGAAATTTCGAAAACCAAGGGTAAAGGCCAGAAAAAAGAATATTTTATTAGTTGGCAAGGTTACAACGACAAATTCAACTCGTGAATTCCGGCGTATGAATTGAAGAAAATTTCAAAATGAACGCGAGCCAAAATGATTTCACGATTGTACTACCGAGTAATAGCAGATCGAATTGAATGGGCAATGGAGAGTTGGAATTTCCGAAATTCATATACCGTTTACAACTATACATATTTCACGTGAAGATTCTAAAATTTCACCACCGGGCGAACCCACTGTTTATTTTCCTCATGGTGATTATAAAAATGTTAAAGATCTCATTCGAGCTGTAAAACAGGCCTATTCATCATACATAAACATAAAATATAATGATCACATATCCTACGATGAAAAGTGTGGTTCTGTATACATTAGAATACGAAGGAATTTTCAAAAAGTCACAGTTGGCGCTAATATGTCTGAAACATTACTACGAATTTTTGGTTTTGAGAATGGCTCTCAAACGTTAGATACACCTATCAAAGTGTTTAGACCATTTTACTACTGAGGAAAGAAACCGGCGTATTTGGAACGAGCGATACCTGATCAACTTTTTATATATTCGAGCATCTGTGAATCCTGTATTGTAGGGAATACTTTCGCACCATTGTTACGGATAGTAAATTTAGAAGTCCAAAGTTCAATTTTGGAACGACTATCGTTAAAAAATACAACCCGATCCAATACGTACTGCTACTTACTAACCGATTTCAGTCGATTGAAATAGATGTAAGAGATCTGTTTGGCAAACCGATATCATTCGAATTTGGGACAGTGACAGTAACACTTCACTTTAAGAGAGAAATTTAAAATATGACTTTCCAAGATATCTATTACCGTCAAAATGGCGGCGCCGTAAATTACTTCGCTGGAGCACCACGTATGCGTGGACATGGACTTGGTTCATGGTTCTCTGGGATCTTCCGGGCAGCTCTACCATACCTCTCGAAGGGAGCTCGAGCTGTTGGTAAAGAGGCTCTCACGGCAGGCGTCGGTATACTTGATGATCTTGGTGAGAGTAATATACCTTTTAACGAGTCATTACATAACAGAATGCACGAATCGTCTCAAAATCTAAAACGAACGAAAATCACTGAGTTGATGGAGGGCTCAGGATATAAAAATGCATCGCGTAAGCGGCGTATTCAGTCTGTTCGTTCCACCAATTCGCATCGGTAAGAAAAAAATACTAAAAAACGTAGAGCTGTAAAAAAACAGAAAGTCAAGAAAGGGAAAGTTCAGGAGAAGACAGTTAAACGTCGAAATAAAAAGTTGAACGATGAGAAAAGCGCCCAACAAGGGAGCTAAAGGATATTTTTGATTGAAATACATCAAAATGTCGTTTTTGCACCGTCATACAGAACCGTGCTTGAAGAGCGAGCTTGTTTTATTCTCTCTCCTACCGACCCAAACAGCTATAGAATCGAGCAGATGGGTGCAGGACAAGCCCGTTTCGTCTCTGTCCGACGATGGACCTCTCAAATTCTACATAAACGCTCAAAACGGAGATTATTTGGATCTCGCTCATACTATGATCAGAGTTAGTGTACAATTGAAAGACAGCGACAACACCGCTCCCAAGAATGTTGCTCCCGTAAACAATTTTTTATACTCACTATTCAAGCAGGTCGAAATATATCTGAATCAGAAACTTATATCGCCTCCAAACAATGCTTACCCCTGCAGAGCATATGTTGAATTATGGACCAGTGTCGAAAAATTCTCATTTGTCATCAGGATCATGGGAGGCTGATACGCCCGGTAATATGGGTGCCTTACCTGGCGCCAAAGACAACACTAGTTTAGGCCTTGGAAAACGTCAGAAATATACGGAAGGAGAGAAAATAGTTGATTTGATTGGACATTCGCATTGCGATATTCTTAATCAAGATAAATTATTACTTAACGGATGTGAAGTTTGTGCACGATTAGTTCGTTCAAAAGATGCTTTTTGCTTGATGGGTGATTCAGGAAAAAATTATTCTGTGCATATGAAAGAGGCTACTCTATTGGTTAGACGTGTTACTGTGGCTGCACATGTTTTAATCGCACATGCTGAGACTCTCTCTACAACTATGGTGAAATATCCACTCACACGCGTACAAGTAAAATCTTTTGTTATGCCTATAAGGATACGACTGGTGAATGCTTAGAAAATGTTATATTAGGACAATTACCTAAACGTGTCGTGGTTGGTTTTGTAGATAACAAAGCTGTCAATGAATATAGAAGATATAATCTATTCAATTTTCAAAACCTCGGCATCATTTTTTTATCATTGTACGTTGATGGTGTACAGATACCGAGCAAACCTCTACAGCCATCGTTTACTGAACCACCACAGTACATTAGAGCGTATCACTTTCCGTTTTCGGGGACTGGCATACATTTTATGAACGAAGGCAATGACATGAGCCGACTTGCTTATGCTAAAGGATATCGTCTAATCGCATTTGATTTAACGAATCCCTCTGCAACCAGATCTCTCTGCACATTATGCAGGTCATTGGAACCATGTCAAGAACGGTACAATGAGGACTGAAGTACGTTTTGGTCTAGCACTAACCAAAACTATAAATCGCATTCTCTACGCAGAGTTTGATGAAGTGCTGGAAATAGATTCCACACGACAGATAATGGTCGATTTTAACTCCTAAAAATTATAAGGGCAACTCAAGCCCTTAGCATAAAAATGTTGAACGATTATAAATAATTATTAGTTGAAAGGAGCATGAAAGTATTAGTATAAGATCGCGTACACATATGCGTCTGCTCACGCGTGACGCGGTATCCATGAATCGTCGGGTAGCTTCAAATATATATATATATAATATATATATATATATATATATATATATATATATATATATATATATATATATATATAACCGTTTGCGAACAATATGAAAATGTGAATGATACTGAAATGATGCGTAGAACTATGAAAAATCGAATTATGCGGATATACGGCTCGAGACGCCATTGTTACGGGATACGCTGCAAAACGAGTCAATAAATTACGTGATCTGTTAACAGCGTTGGTGACGTAGTTTATTATGCAAAATTATTTTTCAAGCTAATTTTGAGACTGCCTAAGTAATCCCCTAAGATTCTTATGTGGAGATATGCGAACAAATCGTAACCCATCATATAATAACGCAATTTGTTTATTGTTAATTATTTTTACATGATAATTTTTACAAAAACGTCACAATAGACATTCGTATGTGATCTCCAGAATCAAATACAAGTCGAAATATGAAAATCGAATCATTACATTGTGAATAAACAATGTCAATAGCTTATTGATTAATTATGTCAAAACGAATTGTGTCATTAATTTTTTATGAAATTTAAGACGGTTTGCGAATACGTTACGGGAACTAATGCCTCAATTGTCTAATGTTGAGTTTTTTGTAAATATAGATGAAAACATCAAGATGTTATAAACAATTAGTTAATTGTTATAAATTATTGAACTTGACAAAAATATCTCGACATTAGGCAATTGGCGTTATTCTCAGACTTTGATAGACTGCGTATACGCGTATGTAGCGACAATAGTTAATGCATAATTAGAGTCAACAAATTATAAATAAGGAGCTAGGATGTGAGTACACACTGTGACGTTTATCGGCATTCAGCAAATAAGTAAGCTAAAAAACGAGTCAACGCGATACCCTGCGATGGCACGATAGACTATATAAAGGGCCGCGCGTCCTCAATCAGGTCATTCTTTCGCGAGCATTGGTAGAGCGCGTATCGGAATACGATCGTCTCCGCGCATATAACATCATGTATTGCGAGCGACTGCGAATTCTACACTTGCACGATTGTAACATCTTTGTAAATAATTTTTGTCGTACACTATAAATCAGTAACTTTCTTTTCAATCAATTTCTTCGTAATTTTTTACCGAGTCCGAACCATATTAAATCACAAGCGCTTAACCACATGTTGGCAGTAGCGTTTTACAACCACTCACTTGCGACGCATCTAACCTCTCGTAGGAAGTGATGCTGCATTTAAGTGCATTACACATGTACATTAGCCGGCTGGCCTAACCACACGTTGGAAGGGGCCAAGCTAGGTGACACGGCTGTTAAACCGAGCGTTGTGGTTCATTGCCCAATGCCGGTGTTTTCATGCCAAACACACGCATTTTACACTTACAAATCACAATACACACACAATCTATGTAAGTGAGTGTCCTGTACGAAATTCTGCAACTTCGATTTGATGGATATGATACATGGCTATTTCTTTGAAAGATAATGATTCAAGATAAAGTAAATTAAAATATTTGATATACCGCGAGTATATCTGGCGACCGTTAAAAAGAGCCCAAACGTACCTAAAAACCGATAGGTACGTTACAAAATGTTGATTTGCCGACGCCATCGCTCAGTGAAGCCTGATAACGGAGATAAAGCAATCTTCTCATACTGTCTGCCTCAGTATTATCTGGGGTTTTGGGTCGTTTGGTACATGGTTTTTCAGTCAGTATGGATAACCTCCGCTTCGTTATAGATATACAAGGGTTTCATGGTTAAAACGGAGAATTTTTACCAAAAGACGTCGCCGTAGTGGGTGTTGACTACACTGTAGTAGCTTACTGAATCATCAAACCGCATTACCGTTTTTGTGAGTTGAGGCATGCTTTTTCATTGGCTTACACATATTCATCATGTCACAAACATGGAATAGAATGGTTCGATGTCAAATCCGATCTCGAAGATGTGTATAAAACTTCACTAAATGTCGCCCGACGCGCATTACAAATTCACGCTTGGGGGTCAACGAACCAGAAGTTACTCCAACAAGTGCTCTTGGGAAGAGTTATAAACCTCCAAAATTTACACTGTCCGTCGTACAAAAATCTTCCATACACAAATAGCCATAGCTGTTTTCATCATACTTGCATAAAAGAGTTCATGGTGTGTGCTTTGTCTTTTGGATACAAAGTACGCAATTGGTTAAAAAATGAAGCAAACCCAATTCAGAAAATAAAAGTCGTCAGCTCTTAAGACGTTATTGATCTCGAAAAAAAGAGGACAAAATACCTTACCAGTGGACAAAAGCATGTGAATTTGTTGTTAATGTGGATAGGAGCTCCCAACCTGGCTCGCAAGTAACTGAAATTTTGGTAATCTTCCTGAACCTCTAATTGTTGTTCCAAAAACAAAATAATAAAGGAAAACATTGTTTATTCATCATGAAAAGTTACATATTATAGTCTTATTATATCCAATTACTTCCGAAATTCTGATAGATTCAATTGAAATGAATCGAAAATGAAGCACCAGAACACCTGAAAAGTTTGATCTTTTATATGTATTAATCTCTTTTCAGTCAATATTCGACAAAGTGATTCAGATCATCTTTTAGATGATTTCATGGGCGATGACAAGGCTTCCTTTGGTGCTTTTATGTAAACAGGATTAGATGAATTAATTATAAAAACCGGAGAGAAATTTTAAGTGTTGCATCGCAAGTAATGCGACCATCTAGCCGATCTTTGTGAGGATTAATCCCTTTCCATTTAATATTCCAGAAAGTGGCTCATATCATCTTCTAGAGAAACTAACGAGAGATCGTAAATGCTCCGGTCATTACCTCACAGAGATACAAAGGAGGCGGAGGAAAGGCAATGCATGGCAAGAGATCAACCGAAGCGCACGTGCGTGTACGGCAGCCCGAGTCAAATATCGACGCGACCGCAAATCCGGGCACGCTAGAAGTAAGAGACAAACCGAGCGGGTGAGACTACCTGAGTCGCGCCAGCTGCACGCCAGCCTTTTGGTCATGAAGCGATGTAAGCCCTGGCGCGACGCAACTCGTCTCCGTTCCTAGCCGACGTGACGATCGAGTGGCCGAAGCCCTAAATTACGGAAAGTTCGTGGGCTGAGCCAGAATTTTTGACTCGCAGCCATTCTGACCACTACGCGCCAATATCCCGGCTCGTCCATCAGAATAAGATGAGTTGATCGCACGTACAAGCATAGCATCAACTGTATTCAAGTATTAAAATTAAGGATTTAAATTGTATGTATACATGCTCTATAAAACTTGAGAACGGCTGCTGCAAATTATTCTTAAGTAATTTTAAATCAAACATCTATGTCTCCATACGCGTTTCACGCGACTCATTCCACAGCCATTTTATAATGAACCAGACCATTTGTATTCATATGTTTCGTATATGTTAGTATTTAGAATGAACGCCACGAGAAACGGATTTTCATGGAGGACACCATGACGTCAATCAATGGAAAAGGAGTGAATGGAAAGCTTGCACTTTGAACAGAAGAGGATAAAACCAAAGCGCTCAGGGCCCATTAACGCCGAACGCTCTCCTCACATGCGCGGACACAACGGGTGTACCACGGCCCAAAAGCTGCTAGACTGGACGATCATTAGATCTTCTTAGTACTTGACCAGCCAGGAGACAAGTCCTGTAAAAGCGAGTCGCACTGCCCGAGGAGGCAACGAGATATCCTCGAGGCATTCCGGCTGTTTGAGAGAGCGTGAAGTGGGCGGCGTTCTCAGAATTCCCCAGGGCTCACGCCATAGCCAGCCGACGGAGGGGACGGGGGAGAAGAGGCCTGCGTAAACGCAGGGCCCGAGAAGTGGCTCTCGGCCGTCAACGATACGAGTGGGGTCTAAGAGGGAGTAGCGAAAATTGGCAAGAGGGGGAGAAGGAAGATCTACTCGTAGCCGAGAAAGCAAGCGCACTTAGCGTCGAGTACCGAAGCAATAAGTATCCCTCTGCAGAGTCCGTCTTCGGCAGCACATTATACTTCAACCGCGCCGCATTTGTGCAATCGGACATATATAGTTGTACGGTTTTTTCAACCGTGCCGAACTTCGTCATATCGGTCATTCAAATTTATCAATAAATAAAGTGATAAATACAAAGCTTCACATTATCATTTCTCATCCGACCTCTAACCCGAACAATAAAGCTCTCTTGATTTTTTCCACTTGAACAAAAGTAATCGAATTAATAAAAAAAAACTGGGAGAAGTTGCAAAGTTTAGGTGACGAGCCGAGTATTTGATGAATCAAGGAAATCGTCTCAACGCTGTTGAGTAGGCTCGAGCGGCGGGACGGCCGCGGCCGCAGCGGCCTAATTTTATGACTTTTTTTATCAAGGATATGCCCGCTCAGGTGACGCTCTGCAACTACCTTGCCCAAATGCATATTTGCACTACACAGACGAGCTGGCTGTGAATGTGTATGTTTCACGCTAGTGGAAAAACGCCGGAAAATCGTAGTATTGCTTTAATTACAAAAGTATTTACCGTAGAAGGTCGAGGATGGATCGCCTCTACGTAGAATTTCAATAGCTAAAATGTAATTGCAGTTACTCATCTCGGTTTTCGAGAAAACGACAATAAAGATTTGTTTTGCGAATATCTTGCTAATTTCCAACAACCTAGTGACCAATTGAAATATTTTAAAAATAGTTCAAGGATTCAGAAAATCCAAAAATCATAACTCCTGCTCTGAACAAGGTTTAAGGGTCATTTTGAAGGGACTACCACCCGACCGTTCGGTTTTTAGCTCATATTACATTATAAGAAATTGTACATTCAAACTTTAATATTTCGAGATACAACCATTTCTCAAAAAAAATGGTATATATATGTAATTCTTGGATCTACATTGTTATATGACAAGCAAATTCCTCCGATCCACGAACTAGCACGGAGAGGATATGAGTATATTAGCTTTACAAAATCTCCAGCACTTAATCTGTCTACAGAGAGGTGAGCATTGATTAGAATCAGTCCTCATCAGAGTGGACTCGTTCGGATGCGTCGGTTATGAAATTATCCTCAAAAAAGAAACAGTACTCGGAGAAGCACCTTTATCCCAGAGATGGAAAACTTCATAAGAAACTCAATACGATTAGAATTAGATATAGATATCTTGATTCGATCGTATACTAACAAACAGTCTTTCGTCCGGTTGCCGAATCATGTATCTCATTGTAGAGTAGTAAACCTATATAAAAAAGTTGAATTAGAGAAAAAATTCAAATGAATGATTTTCACACGAGAGAAAAAGGGTTCATTTAACGACTTGCTGACCAAATAGAGCATAAAAACTTCATCTCTCATTTCTTTCTCAAAATATCCGAAATCTGATCCATGAAAGGGAAATATTCTTTATAAGATGAAACATTACAAAAGATATTGCGTTTTCATGCAACATACTATCTATGATTTTCTAGCATTTGTCAGGGGATGAATGATGGAGAACAAGAAAAACTAGAAGAAGCATTGAATGAAGCAGTTGCAGAGGCTATCAATGATGAGACGTTCCGAAAAATTCAGAGGCTTAGTTATGGACAATACAAAACCGATCAAGTGAGAAATTTCTTCCTCTACCATGGCAGATCCATTTAATGAATCAAGATTGATAACCAAAACTTTAAATTAAGAATGATATCTTCGAGCAAACTATGGACAATATTCTTATTCTTGTCAGCAGTTGGGACCTTTTATCAATACGAAGATTTTAGTGTACTCTTTATTTATGGTCACATCCCAGAAAATCTCGAAATATTCACGTTCCCCGAAGAGCAGAATTATAAAATTGTATCTCGGAGAAATTCTAGATGAGGTCATATCTCAAGTGACCGCAAAAAAGGTGGCATTGTGAAGGAACACAAAATAAGGTCGCTTTTCAGCAATAGGAAATCGATTTTCTATCGAGAGAGATTCGTGATAATGCGGTCGTGATCACTCAGTTGTATTCCTGCAACAAATAGCTATGCGTGAATCACAAAGAGAACTCCCTACCTCCGTATGACCAATCTCACTAAAACTCACAAGGGGACACCACAGTCTCTAGATCCTATATTTTGACCAAACCTATTTTAATGTGTTCTATACCACATACGTATAGACCCATTTCAGGGATTTTGACCAATGGGGTCTCCTGTTGGAGTTATGGATACATCAAGTTTCAGAAAAAACTGATATTTCTAGGTTTTTTCACATTTATGACATATTGCTCGCTGACTCATCGAGTGAGCTTTCCTAAGCTTCTATACGCATTGTTCATACTAGAATCATAAATTCTACATGCTCCCCAACTATCAATAGCATTTTCACTCTCTATCATCATCTAATTTGTCACTAGTTCACACGCTATCTGAAATTCAAAAGTATACGATAAATAGATTATTCAGCGACAGCTATCCAAAACCCATCATCAACAGGTCTCACCCATCAGGTGGCGCGTCAGCGCCACCGACGACAAGTATGCGCAGCAAGCGAGGGGACGCGACAAGCCATTATATACAGCTCGTTTGCGGTTTAACCTCGCACCTGGAAATATTTTTCTTCAAACCTCTGTCCTGCAGTTTTGCGATGGTTACTAGCAAAAACTGCATTCAGTTGCGTTTGTTTACGTCAGAAAAGATTTACGAAAATGGACCTGGTTATTTGGGTATAGGAGGTATAAGTCGACGAGCAGACGACAGACACTCTGAACCTCTCGCAAAATCTCGCACAGAAAATTTTTCCCACCACTGACGTATATTACGTGAGAGCGGTTCGAGGCCTATGGCGAGCGTGGTTCTCAACGTAACGTAAACGTATATTACGTCCAGCTTCGTCCCTCGAATGATAGTGATGAAGATGTATATATATAGTTATAGAAGTATCGTCGTAGTAAACAGCTGGTAGGCAAACATATATGGGTAGTCGTGATGAAAAGTGCAATCGTGCTAGACGTCATCTTAGCTACTCCAGCAGCATTGTCAATCCGACTTTAAATTGATTGAGTTGTTTGACATGGACTGACCTGTTTGCTGGTGCTGATATACTCTTCAAGGTAGATTATTCTCTTTTTTGAAAAGATTTAATTTGAGGTTATTCATTGACTGGTTAAGTTATGTGTTGAAATTTTCAGATAAATACTCAGTGAAAGACAATTGATTTTAAACGACGAATATCATATTATCCATCAACAGATTATATTATAAAATTATTATATTATCACTGTATATACAATGCCAATGTTTTATATATATACATATATATATATATAAATATTAATTTCTCCACTACTCTGTTAATGGTACTGCATAAAGGTAGAAATAGTATCCTATGAAAATAAATGATTTCAACTAAATGCTCTGAATTGTTTGTTTTTATTCCTCATGTGAGATTCCATTTTGATAAAAATCTCAAGGTATAAAGATTTACATTATATATATATGAATATATGAATGATCATAATAACGTTCTGGGGTTTTTTCAATGCAATTACAGTAAGATTTGATTCAATTTTCAATGAGGTTTATACAATTGACGAGTATAAGCTCATTTTCGTGTAACCGACCTAGTACGATAGCGCGCCTGTAGATGGCGAGGCGCTGAGTCGCACGCGTATAAGATATAGTGCGGCGCTCTCTCGCAAGAGAGTTGGTGCTCTACCGTCTATATATGAGGGAGCTTGACCGTTGTGCAATTAGCCCATTCGCGGTTCATCTCAGTCTCCTATGTGGTTCTTCCACACTGGAGCACATATTTTTGAACTTTATATGCCGTGGTCCAAAAGTATTGTCGGCCGGCAAACGGAAGTACATCAAGACCTCAAGTCGTATGTCAAAATCAGTCTGCCAATGAACATAACATGGGCAGAAAGTAATGCTGGGTCTTTAAAACATATTAGTCCTAGACTCATTTACTTCGGAAACTTGCTATCTCGGACTTTTCACCTTTTAGATTGTCTCCGGAAAGTGATTTAGAAAAAAAGTTTCGTTATGGAATTTTGCATGAGGATTAAGTATTTCGAAACATTAATCTCGAATATTGTTGTTGCAAAATAGGTGGAAAGGGAAAAATGACACCAAAAAGCAAGCCATTTTTTGAGATTTTATTTCAAGTTTCCAAATCATACCTACGAAATGAGATTGTGATTCAGAGTACCTTTACAGTAATGAAAATACAAAAAAAATTTCATCACGATATCTCTGATAGTTTTCGCACAATCTATTTGTCAAGTGAGCCCATTTCAAAAATATCGCTAAATTTTACAACTGTAATCCAGTCCAAAATATACCTCCCATAAAACCATTCTTTACTCGTAAACTACTTGTACCTTTCTTTAGAAAGGTTCGCTACTCTTCCATCTGCAAGATATTATTAAAGCAATATCGTTTCGTTTTAGTTGCATTTAGTATAATAAATTGCATATAAAGCTACATCAAATCTAGTTATACATTCCAGATGGATTTTGTCAATAGTGATACGAGAAAGCATTAAATGACAAGTATCTAATTAGTATGATAATCCTACTGCAGAATGAATACTTTTAAATGTACACTTGATTCTCGTAGCTGTTCAAATTTTAATCCAGAACAATTTCTTAAGATGGGAAAGTACTCAAATCACAAATTCACGTCAAGTATTTAACTCATATATTTTTTTAGAGGTGTAGAACCAAAATTATATAAATGGTTTGAATAAGATGGAATACACCATAAGCAGATTTCTTTTCA
Organism: Aphelinus atriplicis; assembly: GCA_020882685.1. Taxonomy (NCBI): domain Eukaryota; kingdom Metazoa; phylum Arthropoda; class Insecta; order Hymenoptera; family Aphelinidae; genus Aphelinus; species Aphelinus atriplicis. Next base: position 5,224,873 of record JAJGQD010000006.1, read on the forward strand.
TGATTAAAAATTTAAATGGCAAGATGTCTTTTCAATCTTTTTCTATTTCAATGCATCTAAGATAATAATTACAGAATATGAAGCCTTCTTTCTTCTTCATGTTTCTCTGTTACGGATTTCAAACTGATTAATTTCATATAAAGTCATATCAAGTATAGTTATATTTTTCAAAAAAAGCATGGGATCCCGCAATCAGTTTTCATCCCATGGTGATAGCGTAGGCATGGGCCGAAGCCACTTTTTCTCGGTTTTACTGAATTCCAATTGTTTATAACGCAATTGCCAGAAAAATAAGCTTCAAATCGAAAAAATGTATTTCACGTTATTTTCTTGGTTTTTTATGAGAATCGCTGGACACCATTACTTTCTCGAATTGACGACTTTGGGTGCAATTTGTTCAAATAATTATTGTTTAAACAATAGAAATGGAAAAAGAAAAAACACGGGGATTTTTTTTCAAAGAAGCACGTGATCCAATAATCAGTTTTATGATGTCTCCGCTGGTTTGGCCATGGGCCTTAATGGGTTAATATGGTCAGAAAATTATGTCAGTACATCAGATAGCATGAGCAATTTTATTTTTCATAGTAAAAATTCACTTTTGAAAAAGATATACTGAACGACAAGTATATTCCTTATCCTGTGGTTTAATGTTGGATAAATTTTCAATCGACTAAATGTTTTTAAGTAGAATTAATCATATTTTTTTGTAAATATATAAATGCTTAAGTGACTAAATTTTTTTGAGTGGAGAAAAAATTGCAAGATGTCTTTTAGTTCTTTTTCTATTTAAATACATTTAAAATAATAATTACAGAATATGAAGACTTCTTTCTGCTTTATGTTTCTCTGTTACGGATTTCAAACTGATTAATTTCATACAAAGTAATATCAAGTATCAAGTATAGTAATATAATTCATAAATACGCATTTATGAATATGATATACGCATATTCACAAATACGAAATCAAATATATGTAAGATCATATTATTCAAATCTAATATGTTATTTTGAATAGGGTTGACGAATTTCTCACAACTTCTAGTTTTTTCGTTACTAATGACACGAATTTCATCTTCTCATATTAGATCGAATTTTGATTGGATCAAAAAACAAAAAAATACGACCTAATTAATTTTGCACGTTCTTTCGATTTCCTACGATAAAAAAAACTAGCGTATTCGTCCCAATTACAGATGTATGACTTCAATAGACATTTTTACTCGCACACTATCGTTATATATTGCAGTGCATTTTGTCAATTATGACTCAAGAAAGTAATGAAATCTAAAATCAAAAGCCAAGTATCCTACTACTAAACATATATTTTTGCGAATTACATCCACAATCAATTGTATGTCAAGTAAAAATCTAAATGGTGGAAATAAAATTAAATAAAAAATTGCTCCTCGAGCATAGTGAAAAATAGACCTTTGAAAAAGGTATATGTGGACGACAAGTATGTTCCGTATCCTTTGGTTCGCTGTTGGATAAACTTTTATTCTACTCAATTTCTTTAAGTAGAAAGAAAGTTGAAAATGTCTCGTCAATTTCAGTCCATTCAAATGCATATAAGATAGTATTCACAAAATTTGAAGCCTTCTTTCAACCTCATGTTTTTCTGTTACGGATTTTGAACTAATAACCTGAATATTAAATACAGTAATATGAAATCCAATTATACATTCCAGTTTATTTTGTCATTGGTAATACAAGAAAGCACTGAAATCTAGCATCAAATGCCAAGTATCCAACTAGTATGATTATTCATCCGACTACACAATGAATATTTTTTCAATGTACACTTGATCCTTGCCACCATTGAAAATGACAATGCAGATCAATTTGCTAATGTTAAGATAAGAAAGTACTGAAATCACAAATGCATGTCAAGTACTTAACTCATATAATTTTGTATAAGTTTAGTAGAAAAATTATAGATGGTTGAAATCAATTAAAATACTCCTCGAGCAATTTTTCTTTTTCATAGTAAAAAATGAACCTTTGAAAAAGGTATACGTGGACGACAAGTATGTTCCGTATCCTTTAGTTCGTAGTCGGATAAACATTAATTCTACTCAATTTCTTGAAATAGAAAGAACTTTGAAAATGTCTTCAATTTCAGTCCATTCAAATGCATATAAGATAGTATTGAATAAATTCTTAGGAGACTAAATTTTTCCATGCAAAAAGAAATTTGGAAATGTCTGTTTAATCTCAGTCCATCCAAATGCATGTAAGGTTAATTAATATGATTCAAATCTAATATATTTTTTGTAAATACAGATCCATCACTTCAATAAACATATTTACCAAAACACTATCGTTATATATTCTAGTTCATTTTTTCAATGATACATGAGAAAGTAGCGAAATCTAGCATCAACTGACAAGTATCCAACTAATGTGATTAGCCTTATACAGAACTAATATTTTTTCAAAGTATACCTTAAAGCAATTGTTGCACGACCTGTTATCAAATATCAATATCAAGTCAATTCAAATGCATATAAGATAGTATTCACAAAATTTGAAGCCTTCTTTCAACCTCATGTTTTTCTGTTACGGATTTTGAACTAATAACCTGAATATTAAATACAGTAATATGAAATCCAATTATACATTCCAGTTTATTTTGTCATTGGTAATACAAGAAAGCACTGAAATCTAGCATCAAATGCCAAGTATCCAACTAGTATGATTATTCATCCGACTACACAATGAATATTTTTTCAATGTACACTTGATCCTTGCCACCATTGAAAATGACAATGCAGATCAATTTGCTAATGTTAAGATAAGAAAGTACTGAAATCACAAATGCATGTCAAGTACTTATCTCTGAACTTCTTTATCTCTGATTTGCAAGAACCTTTATTGAGAGATCGATATTCCTTAGATATTATTTTGATGTAGTCTCATGAAAAAACATCTTCAGGATAGAGTGTTAACTTTTTTTTATATGTAAAGTGAAAAAAAAAAACAAATACACTGCCCATCGAGAATCTGTGAAAAACGGGCCCGTGGCAAGTATGTATTTGTTAATTCCATTGACTGAAAAAAATGAAAAAAAGGAGGGAAACAAAATAAATACATTTCAATTGAAGAATGAAAATAATATCATGATGTACAATTGTAACATTCAAACATTGAGAATTGTAATGTAAAAATTCCATTCATGTAGTTATCATTGGGATTTGAGATTCTAGTAGAATAACGTCAGTTGTACTATGAGAAAGATAATTTCGATTATCGAGTATTTTATTTGATTTCAAATTATTATGAATTTAATACTGAAACCTTACAAAGTGGTACTACTTGACATAGAATTGTGATTTTAGTACTTTCCATTTCAACATTGGTAGATGTTTTTAAATTGTATGTAGCTACTTGACATGGATTTTTGATTTCAGTATTTTCTATCGGAACATGGATGAATTGATCTGGAGACTTGATATTGATATTTGATAACAGGTCGTGCAACAATTGCTTTAAGGTATACTTTGAAAAAATATTAGTTCTGTATAAGGCTAATCACATTAGTTGGATACTTGTCAGTTGATGCTAGATTTCGCTACTTTCTCATGTAATCATTGAAAAAATGAACTAGAATATATAACGATAGTGTTTTGGTAAATATGTTTATTGATGTGATGGATCTGTATTTACAAAAAATATATTAGATTTGAATCATATTAATTAACCTTACATGCATTTGGATGGACTGAGATTAAACAGACATTTCCAAATTTCTTTTTGCATGGAAAAATTTAGTCTCCTAAGAATTTATTCAATACTATCTTATATGCATTTGAATGGACTGAAATTGAAGACATTTTCAAAGTTCTTTCTATTTCAAGAAATTGAGTAGAATTAATGTTTATCCGACTACGAACCAAAGGATACGGAACATACTTGTCGTCCACGTATACCTTTTTCAAAGGTTCATTTTTTACTATGAAAAAGAAAAATTGCTCGAGGAGTATTTTAATTGATTTCAACCATCTATAATTTTTCTACTAAACTTATACAAAATTATATGAGTTAAGTACTTGACATGCATTTGTGATTCCATTACTTTCTTATCTTAACATTAGCAAATTGATCTGCATTGTCATTTTCAATGGTGGCAAGGATCAAGTGTACATTGAAAAAATATTCATTGTGTAGTCGGATGAATAATCATACTAGTTGGATACTTGGCATTTGATGCTAGATTTCAGTGCTTTCTTGTATTACCAATGACAAAATAAACTGGAATGTATAATTGGATTTCATATTACTGTATTTAATATTCAGGTTATTAGTTCAAAATCCGTAACAGAAAAACATGAGGTTGAAAGAAGGCTTCAAATTTTGTGAATACTATCTTATATGCATTTGAATGGACTGAAATTGACGAGACATTTTCAACTTTCTTTCTACTTAAAGAAATTGAGTAGAATAAAAGTTTATCCAACAGCGAACCAAAGGATACGGAACATACTTGTCGTCCACATATACCTTTTTCAAAGGTCTATTTTTCACTATGCTCGAGGAGCAATTTTTTATTTAATTTTATTTCCACCATTTAGATTTTTACTTGACATACAATTGATTGTGGATGTAATTCGCAAAAATATATGTTTAGTAGTAGGATACTTGGCTTTTGATTTTAGATTTCATTACTTTCTTGAGTCATAATTGACAAAATGCACTGCAATATATAACGATAGTGTGCGAGTAAAAATGTCTATTGAAGTCATACATCTGTAATTGGGACGAATACGCTAGTTTTTTTTATCGTAGGAAATCGAAAGAACGTGCAAAATTAATTAGGTCGTATTTTTTTGTTTTTTGATCCAATCAAAATTCGATCTAATATGAGAAGATGAAATTCGTGTCATTAGTAACGAAAAAACTAGAAGTTGTGAGAAATTCGTCAACCCTATTCAAAATAACATATTAGATTTGAATAATATGATCTTACATATATTTGATTTCGTATTTGTGAATATGCGTATATCATATTCGTAAATGCGTATTTATGAATTATATTACTATACTTGATACTTGATATTACTTTGTATGAAATTAATCAGTTTGAAATCCGTAACAGAGAAACATAAAGCAGAAAGAAGTCTTCATATTCTGTAATTATTATTTTAAATGTATTTAAATAGAAAAAGAACTAAAAGACATCTTGCAATTTTTTCTCCACTCAAAAAAATTTAGTCACTTAAGCATTTATATATTTACAAAAAAATATGATTAATTCTACTTAAAAACATTTAGTCGATTGAAAATTTATCCAACAACGAACCACAGGTTAAGGAATATACTTGTCGTTCAGTATATCTTTTTTAAAGGTGAATTTTTACTATGAAAAATAAAATTGCTTATGCTATGTCATGTACTGGCATAATTTTCTGACCATATTAACTGAACATTACTCTCAATTGATATGTTCCATCAGCGCTTATCTAAAATTATATACATTTCAAGAATATATATATTTCTCCACTATGCATACACAATTTGTTATATCCTAAGTAATATAAGGAAATAGATTCATTTCAATGTCACGGAACGCGGTAGTGTTCCATGCGTCCAGCAGAAGATACCGCAACTATATAATGTTTGAGATCGCAGGCTCGATTTTCACATTGGCATTAATTTAGCCAAAACGACTCTTTGCTAGATGCGAAACAGGATTTTATGATCATCTAGCGTCCTAATTGAGCAATTGACAAGAAGAAATACCCGAAAACTCGTTCGCAATAATGAGTTTTGAGTAGCGTGTCAAGCGATCTAGTACTTTTGTTTTGATCAAAAATTGTTTTTAATCTTACGACCTGAAGTTAGCCACGGTAACCTGAGAAAGCAGCTATGTTCATGCATAGTAAGAGGTATATGATGGAAAAGTTGAGTGCAACTTGAGTATTTTCTGTTTGTTTATTCTGCAATCATGGGATTTTTGATTCCGTGTATGATTTTCGGTGCCTGTCTGGCATACGATTGCAGTGTAATTGAAGTGTAGAATAATTATGATTAATTGTGTCATTTACATGAGTTCAATGTTTAAAGATTAGAGATTCTGAGAAGTATAATATCTGTTCACGTTATCTGTAGAGAAAATAGAATTAAGTTTAATTTCATAATTTAGAAATCTTTCTACAGAGTTTCTGTAAAGTATATCCAAATTTGAGTGATTTACTGTAGAATGGAATAGTGTGTTTCAAGTTGATTTTGATATAGGTTATCCTCGCGGAGAAATTCAATTTGAAGAGCTTCGAGTAACACAAAATTATTTCTTACGTTTGATTACTAGTTATTGTTAATGTGGATAGACTAGGTTTCACTGAGTTCCCTAGTCCTCGAACAGCTAATGCTGGTCCACATTTTGGTTAGCCCCAGTTTCAATAAATAGTTTATGTTCGAAATCAGGGGTTTATTCTGAATTCCCTCCATAATCTTTCCTCATTCCGAACAGAGACAGTTTCTAATGTTCCTAGTAGTCGAGACCGTCGACGTTGAATACCCTTGCAATGGGTATGTTCGGCAGGAATTTCTCGGGACACGCTCTTACATTAGCTAGAATATTTGACGAAGAGAAATTAACTAGATTGGCGGAAAACACTTGTTGAATTTTTAACATTTGGATCTGGGAGTAAAATGATATTAGGAATATTCATAATAATTAGGTTAAATATTCGCTTTATGGATGGTCGATTAACATTATAGGGTGTTTGTGGTCCTCGATAACGCAACTGTTACAACATTTGAGAAAGGACAGAAAACCGCACCTGCAGGTGCAACGAAAGAAAATGAAGGAGCGCGAGACCGCGCCGCCATACACACCGGGACCGTTCCTTCTGACATACGCCACGCCTGCGAACCAGCCGCTGACCAACTTCGCCGAGATCAACGCGAGCGTTGAAAGAAACGAGACCCCCGTGATCCCAATAGGCCGGTATTGTACCCGGACATCGAACTGCAAATATATACGCATAGGTTTGAAACCCTGATCCGAGCGGACAAGCAGACCGAGATCGGATCAAAACCACTACTAACCAAAAACTAAGAAGAAAAACCGGAACGGAAAAATTGGCGGCTGTGCAGCGATTGCCGTGAACCGCTTTTTCAAAAAGTTCTTCCGCGGTGAGCAGTAGAACTGAAAAAGGTTACATCCGATTGACTTGAAATTTTAATTGTAGCTTCTTCATTAAATTATCTAGTGAAGTACACATCATTATATTTTTAGAATTTTTTTTGGCAGAATGGCAACGGTTTGAGAAAAAAATTGTTTTTTCCGACAAAAAAAGTCAACTTTAATTGTTTATAACTTTTTTATTTTAACAGATTATGAAAATGCTCATTTTACTCTATAAATCTGCAAGATCAGATTTTGAATAGATAACCCATTTATATTATTTTTTAACGTTATCCTGGAATCAAACGTCGAATAATTGTCTTTATGATTAATACACCCCCACAATATCAATTCTTCCAACACATAGCCAAATCAAATTGTAGCTCTTGACCTCCTCCTCTTCCGAACCCATTATACCGAATTTTCTTCAAATCATCATTTTCCAAGTTGTTTATCACTTCCAATTCTTTCGTGTGACAAAAATTCGACTATGCATAATTTTCTATGATCTAGATTACGCCCCCACGTCTATTTCTCCGGATTTTTCACCTCAGATTATGAAAATGTTCATTTTACTCTATAAATCTGCAAGATCAGAATTTGAATAGATAACCCATTTATACTATTTTTCCAACGTTTTCAACGTTTTTCAACGTTTGTCTGGAACCAAACGTCAAATAATTATTTTTACGGTCAATACGCTCCCACAATATCAATTTTTCCAACACATAGCCAGCTCAAATTGTAGCTCTTGACCTCCTCTTTCGCCCCATAATACCAAATAGTCTTCAAATCATCATGTTCCAAGTTGTTTATTACATCAAAATCTTTTGTATGATGAAAATTTGGCTACACATGATTTTCCACAACTTAGATCACGCTCACGCGTCTATTTTTTTGAATTTTTGACATAAATTGTGTACGGATTATCCTGGCGAGTAAAGGCAGCTGGGGGCAAGCGCTACCCTTATACATCAAGTTCGGTTCACCGATTCTTGAATTTCACGAAGAAACACAGATAAGCATCAATTATGGATGTTATCTGGTAGAATCCGATGATTTTCCATTTTTCCTTGATGTACAGCTGGATTTTTTATCACGTACCATACGGATTTTACGTAAAGTGTCCGTTTGGTAGGTTAGATTGCCGAAAAAATTTTTCTTCTATTCATAAGATATCTCGAAATGACGATGATCGATTGCGAGATATCTCGCATCGAACTCGCTACACACATAAGTGTATATATATATATATATATATATATATATATATATATATATATATATATATATATATATATATATATATATTAGCAACTGAGCTGCGGGCGCTGCGGCTGTTGTATATAGTGCATTATTATATATTATTATATTTATATATGGTGGACTACTACAGTTATGTGGACTGGCGTCTGCTACAGTCTACAGTAGTAGTAACGCGAGAGCTGGAAGTCGTCGAGCTTAATTAGATGATCTTGCATGTGCAAACGGTATTATTCGTTTTAATATTTGAAAAGGAATTCAAGAATGGAGAAAAAAAAGAAAGTGAAAGTGGACAGAAAGTCGAAGAAAAACATAAAGCAAGCAGTGATCATCATAAATAAGCTACCTGAACTCCAAGCTAAATATGACTGTGTAAGTATCATCAATCAATTACCACAAAAGGGAACACGATTGGTATTCTGGAAACCACAAGTTTTTATCTCAAAATAATAAAATTATCATGTTAAGAAGTATTGTCGATCCCATTTTTACTTTCTTAACACATGAATTTTGTTTGGTTCGTCATTCGTGAAAGAATTGCAGTTAGAAATATAAAAAAAATTACCTACTTGACTGCTTTTGTGTTTGAACACGTGCGTTTGGAACCTTCGATTTCTCTAACTCATCTGTTAAATATTTTTGGTATCTTTCTTCCTCATCAATCCCTCGATTTCTATTGTCTCTTTTTATATTTTTGTATATTATTATCCTACCTACACATAACCTTGAAAACATTCCAAGTATAGAATAGTACAAAGTTGTAATAGCCTAACTTGCTTCTGAACTATTTAGAAATTTATTAGAGAGATACATGCCGTGATACAGCTATATATGATCCTCTCTGTATTCAAAGCTTTCTGGTATGAAATGAACAACCGTTTGATAGTTGCATATTTTATCTTGTAGATCAAGCAAAATGCCAGAACTAACTGAACTCGACAAAGCTGCAACGTCAGAGCCAACCAAGGATGAGGCAGCAGCAGTTGGCTCTGGAACAGATTCAGATTCTGACGACACAATTCCAGAATTAAGAGATGCAGCAACAGGCAGTGGATTCTCAGGAGCAAATGTACCTGGCATTGATATGGTATCTAAGGCTAAACAGAGTCGAGGAGAGAAGAAAGCCAGAAAACTCATGAGCAAGCTTGGTCTGACGCCTGTGAGTCATTTTCAGATATGAATATTACTGCATATCTTTCTTGAAAGCATTGGTCAATTGTAATTGTTCCCATTGCAGGTCCTAGGAGTTAACAGAGTGACAATCAGAAAGTCAAAAAATATCTTGTTCGTCATCAGATGTACTGAAAAATAGCAGGCCAAAAACAACAAGCCAGATGTACTGAAAAATCCAGCTTCGGATACTTATATTGTTTTTGGTGAAGCAAAGGTAAGCTTCTTCATCATGTTGTATGATTCAATTTGTATTTTTGCTTGGAACTGCTCTCATCCGATTCGACTTTTATTTAATTTTTTCTCCATTCTTGAAAACAAATTGATTTTAATTATATTATATATTCTGTGAATGCAGATTGAGGATCTCAGTCAACAAGCACAAGTAGCAGCAGCAGAGAAGTTCAAAGAACCTCCAGTTATTTCAACTGCTGAAACTGGTGGCAGCACAACAGTAAGTTTTACTTGTTAGTAGGCGCTCATTATTGCTGAACATGAAACTATTTCATACCAACTCTTCTTTATTTTAGGTGGTTGCTCCAATACAAGAAGAATCAGAAGATGAAGTTGATGAAACAGGTGTAGAAGATAAAGACATTGATCTGGTCATGAGTCAAGCTAGCGTATCTCGAGGGAAGGCCATCAAAGCATTCAAAAATAATCAGAATGATATCGTCAATGCTATTATGGTGAGTTCCGTCTTTCAATACTCAGGCATATTATTCCTGTAGCAAATAATAACCATGATGATCAACGTGAAGGTTTCGTTAATATATATCACAGTCAGAAATGTATTCGTGAAGAAAACCTTGGCAGACTGAAATATAACTCACACTATTTTTTGAGTATTCTTTGAATAATTTTTGTGACATGCTAAGAGTTTCGTATTCGATGTGTTACAGGAATTAACGATGTGATGAACCAGCGTTTGAATATTATTAGGATATGCTCGCCACAACTCACAGTGTGAGACATCATTTTATCGTCTGTGAACCAATCATTCACATTTTATGCATCTCATCCCTGTTGAAAAAAAATACATGGAAATCCTAGTAGGAAATCCACGTGGATTGAACTAGGATCCTACTTGGATTGAACTAGGATCCTACTAGGATTCCCTAACAGAAAATCCATTAGGATTTTCGATCAATCCACATGGATTTTATGCAAATCCACGTGGATTTTTCAGAATTTATCCTAGCAATTCCACGGGGATTTCTGGTCGATCCACGTGGATTTTGTACGAGTCCACGTGGATTTTTCAGGAATCCACGTGGATTTTCGATCAATCTACGAGGATTTTCAAAGAATCGACGTTGATTTTTCAGAATTTGTCCTAGCTAATCCTTATGGATTATTGATGTATCCACGTGGATTTTCTACGAATCCACGTGGATTATTGAAATATCCACGTGGAATCCTGAACAATCCACGTGGATCCGTAGAAAATCCACGTGGATTGGCTAGGTTAAAATGTGGAAAATCTACGTGGATTCCTGGAAAATCCACGTGGATTGATCTAAAATCTACGTGGATTCTTCGAAAATCCACATGGAATCTTCGAAAATCCACATGGAATCTTCGAAAATCCAAGTGGATTTGCTAAGATAAAATGTGGAAAATCCACGCGGATTCTTCGAAAATCCACACGGAATCTTCGAAAATCCAAGTGGATTGGCTAGGTTAAAATGTGGAAAATCTACGTGGATTATTGAAAAATCCACGTGGAATCCTGAACAATCCACGTGGATCCGTAGAAAATCCACGTGGATTGGCTAGGTTAAAATGTGGAAAATCTACGTGGATTCCTGAAAAATCCACGTGGAACCGTAAAAAATCAACGTGGATTGATCGAAAATCCCGTGGATTTCCTAGGATAGAATGTGGAAAATCCCCGTGGATTCCTGAAAAATGCACGTGGATTGATCGAAAATCTACGTGGATTGACCAGAAATTTCCGTGGATTTGCTAGTATAAAATGTGGAAAATCCACGTGGATTCCTGAAAAATCCACGTGGATCGACCAGAAATCCCCGCGGAATTGCTAGGATAAATTCTGAAAAATCCACGTGGATTCCTGAAAAAACCACGTGGATTCTTCGAAAATCCACGTGGATTCGTAAAAAATCCACATGGATTCTTCCAAAATTCCCGTGGATTTGCTAGGATAAAATGTGGAAAATCCAAGTGGATTCCTGAAAAATCCACTTGGATTTGCTAGGATGAATTGTGGAAAATCCACGTCGATTATTGAAAAATCCACGTGGAATCGTGAACAATCTACGTGGATCCGTAGAAAATCCACGTGGATTCGTCAAAAATCCACGTGGATTTGCTAGGATAAAATGTGGGAAATCCACGTGGATTCCTGAAAAATCCACGTGGATTCTTCGAAAATCCACTCGGATTTGCTAGGATGAATTGTGGAAAATCCACGTGGATTATTGAAAATCTACGTGGATTCCTGAAGAATCCACGTGGATTGATCGAAAATCTACGTGGATTGACCAGAAATTTCCGTGGATTTGCTAGTATAAAATGTGGAAAATCCACGTGGATTCCTGAAAAATCCACGTAGATTGATCGATAATCCCCGTGGATTCGTAAAAAATCCGCATGGAATCTTCCAAAATTCCCGTGGATTTGCTAGGATAAAATGTGGAAAATCCACTTGGATTTGCTAGGATGAATTGTGGAAAATCCACGTCGATTATTGAAAAATCCACGTGGAATCCTGAACAATCTACGTGGATCCGTAGAAAATCCACGTGGATTCGTCAAAATCCCACGTGGATTTGCTAGGATAAAATGTGGAAAATCCACGTGGATTCCTGAAAAATCTACGCTGATTCTTTGAAAATCCACATGGAATCTTCGAAAATCCAAGTGGATTTGCTAGGATAAAATGTGGAAAATCCACGCGGATTCTTCGAAAATCCACACGGAATCTTCGAAAATCCAAGTGGATTGGCTAGGTTAAAATGTGGAAAATCTACGTGGATTCCTGAAAAATCCACGTGGAACCGTAAAAAATCCACGTTGATCGACCAGAAATCCCCGTGGAATTGCTAGGATAAATTCTGAAAAATCCACGTGGATTTGCATAAAATCCATGTGGATTGATCGAAAATCCTAATGGATTTTCTGTTAGGAAATCCTAGTAGGATCCTAGTTCAATCCAAGTAGGATCCTAGTTCAACCCACGTGGATTTCCTACTAGGATTTCCATGTATTTTTTTTCAACAGGGATTGCGCCATGGATATGAAGATTGGGATCAGGTGATTTTGAGTCTTTGGACAAATGCCTGCCCCATGAAATAAATTTACATCTACATACATTATAATTTAATTTTTGGCTATTTTGTTCAATCAGATCAAAGAAAATATCTTCAGAAGAAGTAGTAACAGCATTCATTAACCGATGCAAGGAAGTTAATGGATTACTGAATGCTAGCGTTGATGAAAGATTTGAAGAAGCAATCAAAGAAGCGAAAGAAGTTGACAAGATACTGAAAGATGGACTGTTGAGTGAGGAAGAGTTAGAGAAAACTAAGCCTCTTCTTGGTATTCCATTTACATTTCCATTTACAACGAAAGAAAGCAATGAAGCAAAAGGTACATCAATCAATTATGTCATAGAGAACTTGAAACATTTTTTGTAGCTTTGAAACTGTATTGAAAAATTCATTGAACAATATAACAATTTATGTATATCTCACTAGGATTACTCCATTCAATGGGTACTTTGAGTCAAAAAGGTCATCGTTCTATTGAAGATGCTACAGTAATTAAATAACCAACAGCATCAAATATCCAAAAATTGCAAGTGATTTAGAACCGTTTTTCCAAGAACTAGTGGAAAACAAACTATATTCATCAGGTGACTATAAAAATAATTAACTTTCATTATCATACAATGAAATCAATAAAATTTATCCATTGCTCTTCTAGATCTAGAATCTACTGATATAGCAGTCCTACTCAATATGCTTTTGTCAAAAATTAAAAATTGATCATAAAGGCAATAAAACAGTATTGATGACTCGACTCCTCAACTATGGAAATTCTTCTAAGTCATTTTTTTTTAGGAGCAAAAAGTCCAAAGGCTGTTTTGAGATCAATGGCATTATTGATTCTACAGCCATGTGTTTGCTTACCAGATAATATAATCAATTTATTTGATAGAGTGATAACATTATTACACCCTGTTCAAGATCCAACAGAAAGTACTGCAGATTTTTTCCTCACATTGACAAATATTCACAAAGGTGAAGTTTTGTATCCACCTATTCCAAAGAAAGAACCTTTCCCTATATTTCAGAATAGAACACATTTAATTGAGTAAGCATTACAAGCATCTTGACCATATTAATAGAAAAATGTTTATAAAATATAATAATTTTGACTCTTCATTTTATAGCTTCGTTCAAAGTAAAAATGCATACCGAGAAGTTCTTGCTTGTATAGAAAAAAAAGAATGAGACACTGTTAGAGACTTGGGTCGTAAGGCTCTTGAAAAATTGTCAGAAAAACGAAATTTGTGAGTAACTGGAATTTATTTGAAAACGTTTTTTTTTTATCTATATTGAACTTTTATTCTCTTCAAAGGCCACAAGACTCTACATTACCTCTGCATATAAGAAAATTATGCCTGGTTATTCCTGGACAAAATTGTTATCAAGAAGTATTGATGCATTTAAAAAAACTCCAGAAACTATACCAGAAGCTATCAATGCATTAAAAACTTTAATTGACGAAAAAGATTTCACTCAAAGTAGCAGAGGTAGATGGTATAGTAAGCTTGCGTTAATTGAGATGCATCATCGAAAAGATCTGGAAAACAGTGCTACATTAACAATACATGCTTTGCAACAGGATTCATTAACTGAAGTTGATATATCAGATCTTTCAGAAAGACTGAAGAAATTGTTGAGAAGAAAAAGTGGAATATCTAAGGAAACCAGAATGCTGGTTCAAGAAGCTCAGGAGAATATAGAAAAAAAAGGCTTAGCACCTCAACCTAATGTTACTAAAACTATTAGAGCAAACATGGCTAACAGGTAATTGTAAAAACAAAATATTTTCAAAAATTACTAGATAATGCTTTGAAAATATTAACACCTATGCAAATTGTCATGAAACTCTGTCCATTGCAATATTCTGTTCTGTTTAGATGTGAATCTGCTGGAAAAAGTACTTGGTCTGTAAATATTAATGGCAATGACAAATATTATGGAAGTGTATAATGTGTTTTACAACATTATACAAGTAACGAAGGCTTTACTGAAGGACTCCATTGTGAAGGTTCTTTGCCAATCACTCTCTTCGCAGTTTTCTTCTGGGATGAGCTTTACAATACTTTTGTACCAGGAGTATTTATATCTCCATATCAAGATGCACCCTTAGATCTTTTCACAGCCGAATTTTTCAGCAATAGAAAAGAGTCCATTGAACAAAAAATTAAATTCATAAGAGCTCTTGATTTAGAATCTTTTTCTGAATGGATGCATGAACGGTATTCAAATTATGTTCAATACAAATCGGTGATGTCTAATACACTGTTTAAAAGTGAAGAACAGTTTAAGGTATAAATAAATGATATTTATACTGTGATTTTTGTGTCACAAACTTTTCAAAATTATTTAATTAAAATTATTATTTTCTATAGGATGTAGTTACATGTCTGGGATGGTGTTATTGATATATGCGAGAGATTAGCTGCTAATTATAGATTATGGAGATCTGGATTTCCGGATTTGATTGTGTGAAATGTACTCATTCCTGAAGTGAATATAATAAAAATGCATATTCAAATTCTTTTGAAATTGGAAATATTCATGTGATTTTATTCCAGTGTAAGATTGTTGAAGTAAAAGGACCAGGTGATTCTTTATCTGAGAAACAAAAGTTGTGGCTTCAATATTTGGAGCATTTAGGAATTGAAGCTGAAGTTTGTAAAGTTGAAGGTATGTATTAAAATCATGTTTGTTGTAAAGATATAACATCTATATTTACATATATATTTATATTTTTGAACATTCACAAATCATAATATCGCTAATGCTTCTGGTACAGTTCTTGTACTTGGCCCCACGAAATAGTACCTAAAATCATTAAAAATTAAAATCAATTGAACTCATTTTAGTGTTGGCAACCTTCTATCTTACTACTCAATACTGAGGACTTTATGATGTCAAGTTATTGCTCATAGATTTATTTATTACACCGATAGTAATAGTATTAAAGAATGAAAATATTTCTGTTGCAGCCTTAGGAAGAGGATCTAAGTAATTCAAGATAATCAATTTTTTGAAATTATTGTGATGTTACAAGATTGTTTTCAAGTTCCTCAGTTTACAATTTTTTTGATTGGAATAATGACTGCATAAATTTATACAAGCATGTTAAAACTGTAGTATTTTTAAGATGTGATATTCATAAGTGAACGTACTGAAATTCTCTTGTGGCTGGAGTAGGTTAGATATTGAATTCTGCAACTAGCACACCTCTATGCGCCACTTCAGGTGCAAACATACCTGCAGGATAAACAAAACCGAAGAAGTGCCTATTATTAAGCATATGTCACAAGACTTTACAGCTTCACCTTTTTTATACAAAAATATTAAAAGCATTTCAGCTATGAAGTGACAAATAAAATTTATGTATTTTTTAACCAGACAATTTTCACTCACTGGCCTCCTTTAAAACATCTCGATTAAGACCTTCTCTAAACCATACAATATCAGGTCGTAAAAGTTCTATTGAAAATATCCAGTTAGTATATTTAATATTTATGGATAAAAAAATTAACAATTTCCCTTGATACACAATTTCAAAAGAACTCGGAACTTACTGAGTTTGTGTAAAATGGAAATTACCTTGTTGGGACTGACTTTGCTTACTAACGTTCTTCGATATTCATAAAACTCCCAAACTAATGATGGGTTAGCTGCAAAAGCTTCTGGGCTAGCTAAACTTGGAGCTTTACATTTTCTCCAAAAGCCGCCGGAACCTCGGAATGTTGGAACTCCAGATTCAGCGGATATTCCGCTTCCAGTTAATATCAAAACGTTTTTCGCTGTTGATAAGGTTTCCTTGAATGATTTCATCGCATTCATTGTTCCAACAGTATCGCTTGTTCTCTCTTGAATCAATATCGATGATGACAAGTAAAAGTATTGAGAATTCGAGAACAGCTGATTCTATTATGTTTGTATATCCTATCTCTTTCAATATGTGCTTTAATTTCTTTCCTACACTTACTCTAATAAGATCACAGGTTCTTATCAAACCTTTCTGAAAAAAGGTACAAATCTGATGAGGAAGTAATAAACAACTTGGAAAATGATGATTTGAAGGATGTTCGGTATGATGGGTCGGAAGAGGAGGTCAAGAGCTACAATTTGAACTGGCTATGTGTTCGAAAAATTGATACTGTGGGGGCGTATTGACCACAAAAATAATTATTCGACGTTTGATTCCAGGATAACGTTAAAAAAATAATATAAATGGGTTATCTATTCAAATTCTGATCTTGCAGATTTATAGAGTAAAATGAGCATTTTCATAATCTGAGGTGAAAAATCCGGAATAATAGACGTGGGGGCGTAATCTATATCATAGAAAATTATGCATAGTCGAATTTTTGTCACACGAAAGAATTGGAAGTGATAAACAACTTGGAAAATGATGATTTGAAGAAAATTCGGTATAATGGGTTCGGAAGAGGAGGAGGTCAAGAGCTACAATTTGAACTGGCTATGTGTTGGGAAAATTATACTGTGGGGGCGTATTAACCATAAAGACAATTATTCGACGTTTGATTCCAGGATAACGTTAAAAAAATAATATAAATGGGTTATCTATTCGAAATCTGATCTTGCAGATTTATAGAGTAAAATGAGCATTTTCATAATCTGAGGTGAAAAATCCGGAAAAATAGACGTGGGGGCGTAATATACGTCATAGAAAACTTGCCGCGTTGCCGAGAACCATTTTTCTCCAATTTTCTATCTGATAAACAACTCAAAAAATGACGATTTGAAAAACATGTGGTGTGATGGA
Source organism: Aphelinus atriplicis (assembly GCA_020882685.1). NCBI lineage: Eukaryota > Metazoa > Arthropoda > Insecta > Hymenoptera > Aphelinidae > Aphelinus > Aphelinus atriplicis. Next base: position 5,242,504 of record JAJGQD010000006.1, read on the forward strand.
TCGAAAGAGAAGATAGAGGGCTATAATTTATATGCATCATGATGTCGATTTATATCTATTGTAACGAGTGCTTCGCGAGCACTCGTTATCGCGCGATCGCCACGTGGCGAGCCGGAAACGCGGGCGCGAGCGCGCGAATCGCGCGATCGACGTGGGCACGCGCCGCGGCCCTTCGGGGGGTGCGCGTCGCGTGAGAGAGAGCGAGAGAAAAGATAGAGAGGGGAGGACCTCCCGCCTCGCGCGGCACGCGAGCCCCGCGAGGACGGAAGGACCCTCACTCTCGCGCCGACCCGTGTACTGATTAACACGCGCCGCCCAGTTCATCTTTTCCGCGACGCGACGCGACGGTTGGTGAACGTGCGTGTGTGAGCGTGAGTGTCCCCACACCACCCCGACGACACTCCGAGCGCTGCAGCTGCCCGGAGGAAATAACGTTTTCCTTGGGCGCGCGGGGCAACTCAACCCTCGCCCCGCGAAAGCTGTAGGCGCGACCGCGCACACCCGAGCCGAGAGCGAGCGCGTGCGCCAGGAGCAGCGACAGCGGCGACGAGAGCAGCGAACGAGCCCGCCTACCATTCTGCGGGCGATAGCAACGAGCGAACGGCGAAGTGTAAGTCGCGCTTATATTTTTGTATTCCCGCGAGCGAGCGAATCCTCGGCCCCGTGGCCGAGCGGCCCTCTGCGCGTGCGCGCGTTTTAAGTCGTTGGCGGGCACCGGCCCACCAACGCAAGTGTATTATTTTACTGCGTTTGGCACCTCAATAAAGAGGTTTTCCTTATTTAATTTTATTTCGAGAGTCACGCGTTTTATTGAGAAACCTCCCGCACCTACGACCGAATCCCCCACTCTCCGCGGCCGAGAAACCCTCAGTTTCTCGGCTTACTGAGTAGCCGCGTTTGCGAGCGCCCGTTAGATTTAAGGATTTGATTAAGGGCTCATTGCACGTGGTGATTACCACGGAGCCCCACCACTCGGCGTGAGCCGCACCGAGGGACCGCGAGCGCCGCACGAGACCCTGCAACCCCCTTTCCCCCCCGCTCTTCCCAGTCCCGGGGACGCGCCCACTACGTGCGCAGCGACGGCCCGTACCTGTGTACGGGCGGCCGGGGGTCACCACCAAGACCCTTGGCGCGGCGTCTGCGCGCGTGAGCTGGGTGACTGACCTGGCCACTGGGCGAGGAGCGGGGCAGTTACGGAAAGCGCGGGGTGCAGTTTCTGCACCACGATAAGGGCAGAATTCACCCCGTTGCACTATTTACAATAATTTAAAAGTATAACTTATCAAAACTGAATTGAATATTGAAGATTATAGAATGTTTTGTACATTTTTTAATTAAAATTCACTCGAAAGACTCGAGTGAGCGACAGCGAGCGAGAGATCATTGCTCGTATATGCATATAATTATAATTGGGAATATACACACAAATGCATGTATTAACTCTAAACGAGCGAAAACTAGAAGAATGTTATCACACTTAAAACGGTTTTTTCTATAAAGTCAAATATGAGATGGTTTTTCATTTGGGTAACCTTCTACAAGGATTTTTCCTTGTTACGGTCGACGATGTTGAAGATTTAGGCTTATTTCAATCCGAAGCTTCATGTGTAATCGGCGACCTAAAAAACCCATGTATACCAAGTTCCATTAGATTCCATTATCTATTCAAATTTTCGGTCGGCAATCTTGCAGGTTCAATCTAATTTGAAGTTTAAAAATCTGAGGCCGGATTCATAATCAGCGATCATAGAAACCCATGTATACCAAGTTTTATTCAAATCCAGTATCTTTTCAAATTTTCGGTCACCAATCTTAGAGGCTATGATTCTAATATTTTAAATCTGAGGCTGGATTCGTAATCAGTGACCTCAAAAAACTCATGTATACCAAATTTCATCAAAATTCAATTTTTTTTTCAAATTTTCGTCAGGTGATCTTAGAGGCTTGATCTAATTTGAATTTTTGAAATCCAAGGCCGGATTCGTAATCAGTGACCTCAAAAACCCATGTATACCAATTTTCGACAAAATTCAATTTTTTTCCAAATTGTTGTCAGGTGATCTTAGAGGCTCAAATCTCAATTTTCAAAATCTGAGGCCGGATTGGTAATCAGCGACCTCGAAAACCTATGTATACCAATTTTCGACAAAATTCAATTTTTTTCCAAATTTTTGTCAGGTGATCTTAGAGGCTTGATCTAATTAGAATTTTCAAAATCTGAGGCCGGATTTGTAATCAGCGTCCTCAAAAACCCATGTATACCAATTTTTAACAAAATTCAATTTTTTCCAAATTTTTATCAGGTGATCTTAGAGGCTCTAATTTGAATTTATAGAATTTCAGGCCGGATCCACTATGAACGACCTCAAAAATATATGTATACCAATTTCTAGAAGAAACCATCGAGCAAAAGCCGTTTAACGTAAATAGTTAACTTGACATATTACATTCTGATGACATGTAAATTACGTGAAAATCACCTAATCATTGAAAGAGTCGCACTACGGCTATCACATAGTGTGCATAAGACTTCTCAAGAGATTCGTGAACTGAATTTTATGTGAAATTCAAAACTCGCCTGAGTTTGCCCCTTCTTGCACGGACGGCGAGTTGGCCCCTTTTCACACGGACTGCGAGTTGGCCCCTTTTTGCTCGGAGGCGACGATATAAGCGCCGGCCCAAAGCAAAAATAAAATGGCGTACCCCCTAAAAGTATACGAACAAATATATTTTTACGCGCATTCGCGAAAGATATGTTTCGAATGTTACGTAACCTATCTAGAAGCAGAAGAAAGGGCCTTACTTGCCCCAGCCATTGACAGAAGAATACTGTGCCTAGTTCAAGCAGGTAAATGCAAATTTACCTAGGGATTTCAAAATCAGGGAAACCATTGGAATTCCCGTTGAGTCCCTACCCAGTAATATGCGGGTAACAGATGTGTACGAGAAAATAGATCAACTACACGCGGCAAACCAAAGGCGGAAAAGAGTGATCAGCTGAGAAAATGTAGTGAGAAAAATCTCAATAAATCGCAGGATATACCCGCTCCGCCCACTCACAATCCTATTCAGCATAACTCGAGTATAATCACGGAACCCGCGATCGATCAAACGTGTGAGGAGTTAAGATTAGAATCCGCGAGCGATCAAATGTGTGGGGAATTAGAATTAGAACCTGGTATCGATCAAATAAGCGAAGAGTCAAAATTGAAACCCGTGATCGATCAAATATGCGAAGAGTCAAAATTTAAACCTGCGATCGGCAATAAGCCGACGGTAACGAATTGTACGAATACGGAGATTCGCGCTCAAACGCGACCGAAATCATCCTTAGAAGCTCTCGGGATAATAGTAGAAGAAGCTTCAAACGAACTCAGAAAAACATATAGACCTACAGATAAGGACGATTTATTCAATAGAATTGAGGATCCCACTTTGGGAAAAAATTGAGTTCGTCACATCGTCCAACACGTCAATAGTGTTCGACTCAGCGAGTATTACATGCACTTAATTAAAAATATTACCAGCTACGAAGTATATACCAGAGAAACCAGCGTCGATTCACGGAGTCACGTCATTTCAACATACACGGCCCTGAACGCCCTGGCAGCACTGATTTTGGGTTGAAAAAAAGTGCTCCAAAAAATCGAATTTCTCATTCTAATTTGTTAATTAATTATTGAAAATCAAATTTTCAATCTTTTCAACCATTGTTTTGTGTAGAGCATGCCCGAGAACAGTAGGAATGACTATTTTGCAATGAACCTTCCGTCTTATTAATCAAATTATTCGAGCTCGAAAGTACAAATAAAATTTCTGCAATTTGGGACATGATGGGATAAGGTAATCCATCAATTCTATGTTACTAGTGCGTGAAATCGCATTTCAACGTGTAACACTCGTCGCTGGCTTCGCAGGCCACTCGTCCACCTATGTCTTGAAAATTTCACGCACTAGTTGCATAATATATTATTTAGACAGCTTCCACAGCCCAGGCCCATTGTTTCACTATATTAACTGTATGTGGCATGAAATAAGGCAACTTTTAGTACCCATGGGATGGGGCTCTTGACAAGCGAACTCCCAGGATACAAAAATAGAGGTTTCAATCGGTCATGTGGAATACTCAGTGTGCTTCAATGACCTCAGAGACAATTTTTTTATAAAACTCAGGTAATTTGCAGACAAAAGTGTCCTATTCATTTTTTGCCTCGGAGATCATTTTCAGAGTGTAAATTAATGTTGAAAATGCCTTTGAGAATGCAAAAACAGCAAAATCAGCATCTTGGCCTATTTATTAAATAGGGTTCAAGTGGTCGGAAAAATCTGAAAAAATTTTGGGAATATTATATGATGCCCTAGAAAATGAAAAAGAAATTTGAGCGATTTTGAATCCTGCGGCAACCATGTTCAGCACGCGTCTCTACTTACCACTGTAGCCATGTTCAACTCGCGGAAATCCTACGCCCGCAGCGACCATTATCAGCATGGCAGGCCCCCTCCCCTGAGCCTGGAGTCTGGCTCTCTGAAATTATGCGGCAAACACAATTTCCCCGATCGCGGTGCTTTACAATCACGCTCACGCAATCACGCCGTCAAACCACGCATTCACTCTATCTCACATTTATCCCGAACCGTATTTCCCGCACGACCGTCGAGAAAAGATCTCGCGGCCCGATTTCTTCGCACGCAAAACGTTCTGCAGATATACCGGATATTCAGATACACCGCTAGTCAGCGCTCGTCCACGTGCTGCCTAACTTCATACGCATACGCACAGTTTTCATACACGCCTCCCGGCTCAATCAATTTTTAAACAATTATTTTATTCATTTGATGACCACCTACCCGGTCGCTTCTACGCAGTTTCTTCTCGTCGGCTTCCTGGCGATGCATCTGTATCCACATGCACTGTAAAAAGTCCCCTGATTTTTCTGTGCGAGTTCTCGTAGTTCAACGCATAAACATCCTTCTCGTTTTAGTCTGATAGAGTAAGCGTCATCCGCCTTTCCCCCGTAACCATCATGACGCCGCATTCTCTCTCCTTTTCACTCGGCTCGGCTTAGCACCGTTGGCTGCCTCCGCTTGACGTGCGTGAATAGAAAAAAAACAAAACGAAACGTGTTGAACTTTCTAACTGAGAACTCGTATTCGAACCGACCTGGAACGCCCGCATGGTCTATATCTCCCCGATTTCAATCCTAGCAAGCTAATTTGTATCGTTGCAAAATGCAATGTTTCAATATAAATTTATCACTCAAGCAGGGTAAAACATGGAATAAATGGAGAAAATATGTATAAGTTGTCGATCTTTGAGGGCCAATCCAGAGTGAAGTGGAAAAGGGAAAATTCACAAAATCCACCACATATTTATTTAATGCGACGTTTCGCCAGTTAGGTTCACTGGCCTCATCAGGCTAAAAATTTATTACACAAAAAACACGTAAAAAATAATACAATTCAAGTACAAAACAATCGACGAAGTAACAATTAAATATTCTGGAGGGTGTACTGCATAATATTAATCCCGGTCTACGATCGAAAAACGACCAGACTTCTACAGGAAGAAGTTTCTTCAAGTCAATAACATCCGACTTTGGGTACAAAACAACGAAGATCCTCAAACTCTGGATCAACCTTCGACATCAGCTAGCGGCTGCCAACGCCCGCTGTGACTTTCTACTTCGATGCAGAATCAACGATTTCTCACCACGACACTTAATTAACCCATTAACGTCCAAAATGTCAAAATTTCTTGCACGTTTTCAGAGTGATTATTTCCTATGTAATTGGCGTTGAAAAAAATTTTGAACCACATATTCTGATGTAAAATTTTATGCTTTTTTAGAATCCGTTTCCAAAATCATGATAAATTTTACAGGAAAAGAGATATGCTCGATTGAAACATAAAAAACACCTAAATTTTCGAAAAAAAAAATTTTCAGGATTTTTTTTCGAAGTGTTACGGTGAAGATATCACCTTGCGACCGTAATCAAAGGTGATCATGGGAGTTGAAGTTTAACAAGGAATTTTTTTGTTGACCTTGAACCATCTCTTCTTTACAAAATGGCGGAAAAACGAATTTTTTTTTTCAATCTTCATCAATTTTTTTCTCAAAATCTATGGACTTTAGATAAAAATTCATGGAAACAAAAATGCCTTAGAATCGCTCGAGGAACATTCTTAAATTTTTTCAGAATTTTTTGAGACAATTTTTGATTGTCCGGGAAACTTGGGAAATGGAATTTTCAAAAATGTCTCCAAAAATTCTGAAAAAATTTTAGGATGTTTCTCGAGTGATTCTAAGACATTTTTGTTCTTATCAATTTTTCTCTAAAGTCCATAGATTTCGAGAAAAAAATTGATAAAGTTGAAAAAATAAAAATTCGTTTTGGCCGATGTTTTGAAAACCTATTGGTAAAAAAACGTTCTGTCTACGGAAACTCGGAAAAAATTTTACAATATTGCTCGAATGATTCTAACTTATTTTCATTCTTTTTTCAAAGACTTATAGATTCCGACAAAAATTTCATCCTTCATTTCCATTTCATTTCGGCAGATAAGCGTAATTTTTGGTCTCATGTATTCATGAATATTCGTCTTTCTTTGTTCTCTTCTTTCGTGTTTTTGTACATACGGATGAGTGATAAATAAACGAAATCATTAATTTCATACATTATGTCGTCGAAACGTGTAAGATCTTCTGAATATGAATCAGATTCTTCAGATAGTGATTCAGAACGCAACGTATTGATTCCGGATCCTGAATATTCAGGTTCCGATGATTCTGGTTCCGATTTTGATTCAGATTACGAACATGAAATACCCAATATCACTTACAATAAAGCTCGTGCAAATTATTCTGAAAAACAAGATAAACTTGAAAAAGGTCATGAATTCACTTGGATTGAGGGTGAAAAGTTACACCCTGATTCTTGTGAAGATAAAGTATTATTGTCCGAATCGCAAAAAAAGAAAATACGTAGGAGCGAACCTTTTCAATTGTTTGAAACCTTTTTTTCTATTGAAATGAAAAAATATATTATTGATGCGTGTAAAGACAATAGTTATGATCTGAAATTGAAAGACCTTGATACTTTTATTGGAACTAGGGGGGTACCCCCCTGCTCGCTTCGCTCGCCAACCCCCCATGAGTCCCCATCCCCATCAGATTGCCCAGGCACTGTTTTGCCCGCCAATCAAAAACGGGTCACGTGCTTTTTGCCCGCCAATGAGGGCATACCAGGTCAATCAGCTATTGGAACTTGATCGATAAAGAAGTTTCATATTTTTTCCAAATAACCCAAATAACCCAAAAATCCATGTTCTGCAACTTCAATTAAATCAATATTTTGCAGAGAGCTTTAAAAACTCTTTAGGACATTTTGATATTCTCCTTCGGTCATAACGCGATGATGATTTCAATTAAAACTGCCTTACCGACCTTATCGATCTTACCCCTACATACGTCTCAGCTCATTGGCGGGCAAAAAGCACGTGACCCGTTTTTGATTGGCGGGCAAAAAAGTGCCTGGGAAATTTGATAAGGTCCGATGTGTTCTTTAGAAATCAATAATTTCAATAATAAGTGTAGTAATAATTAAAAGAAAATTACATTCAAAACAATAAAACTTTAAACTTGAACTTTCGATTTTGTTCGATTGACAGAATACTGAACGAACGATTCGAATCAAAATAAAAGATTAATGTCAGCTATATTCATGTTAAACGTTTGTTTTTTTAGATTAATAGTGGGTTTAACTTTAGGTTAATAGTGACATGTGCTAGATCATATTTTTTTGTTTGGGGTATTCCGCGTGTTCCATTTCAGATTTTCAGCAGCAGATTTTGAGTAAGATTGCAATGGTTGCTAGACACGTAAACAATAGTTGCTATGGGTAAAACGGAGATTTTGTGTCCTGTGCAGTTGAAAATACTGGAAACGAAACATACGTGAATTTTTCTTTCCCTTAGCAACGGTTGCTAGGGCGGTAAACAACGGTTACTGAAAAAGCTAATTGGGAAGATTTTGTGTCCTTTGCCGTAGAGAACTATGGTAATGGGTCATAAATTGATAATTTCCAACCTTCGTAATGGTTGCTAGGGAGGTAAAAAACGATTGCTATGGAACAAATATAACAATTTAGTGCCTCTGGCCATCGAGTGTGACTTAAAACTGTTTTCCCAGCTTCCAAAACAACGGTTGCTAGGGATGTAAATAAACGGTAGTTTCGACGAATAAGTGGATTTATATTGAAAAAAAATTGTCCAAAATAATATTTAGTTCTTTCCTTCTACTACAGCAACGGTTTCTAAACACGTAAACAATGGTTGCTATAGGTAAAACGGAGATTTTGTATCCTGTGCAGTTGAAAATACTGGAAACGAAACTTACTTTTTCTTTCCCTTGGCACCGGTTGCTAGAGCGTTTAACAACGGTTACTGAGGAGCTAAGTGGGAAGATTTTGTGTCCTTTGCAATCGAAAATTATGGACATGGGTCATAGATTCATCATTTCCAACCTTCGCAATGGTTGCTAGGGAGGTAAACAACGGTTGCTATGGAGCAAATATAACAATTCAGTTTTCTTGGGCTAGGCAAATAAACAACGGATTTTATTGAAAATTGAACTTGACCTAGATTTTGCCGCGACTAACCTGTGTGCAAAATTTCCAGGAGATCGGACCATTGCATATTTATTGGAAATAAATAATTTATTCGAAGATACGGGTGGAAAAAGAAGATGGAAAAAAGAGGTGGAGAAAGGGGTGAAAAAAGAGGTGAAAAAAGGGGTGAAAAAAGAGGTGGAAAAAAGGGTGGAAAAAGGGTGGAAAAAAGGGGTGGAAAGAGAGATAAAAAAAGGGGGAAAAAAAGGGTGAAAAAATGGGTGGAAAAAGAGGGTGAAACTGAGCAACCAGAAGGAGCAACCAGAGGGAGCAACCGGAGGGAGCAACCAGAGGGAGCAACCGGAGGGAGCAACCGGAGGGAGCAACCGGAGGGAGCAACCAGAGGGAGCAACCGGAGGGAGCAACCGGAGGGAGCAACCGGAGGGAGCAACCAGAGGGAGCAACCGGAGGGAGCAACCGGAGGGAGCAACCAGGGGGAGCAACCGGAGGGAGCAACCGGAGGGAGCAACCAGGGGGAGCAACCGGAGGGAGCAACCGGAGGGAGCAACCAGAGGGAGCAACCGGAGGGAGCAACCGGAGGGAGCAACCGGAGGGAGCAACCGGAGGGAGCAACCGGAGGGAGCAACCAGAGGGAGCAAAATGACGACGGCGGCGGCGGCGGCGGCGGCGGCGGTTCAGCTTTTAATATAGAGAGATAGTTATTTTTTCTACATTCAATCCCAGAAAATCACAGAGAGATTACTGATCATCTGATCCGTATTTATCTAATGAAGTAGTTTCTTCTGCAATGTCTCGCCAACAATTTGAAATCACAAAATCTAAATTGAAGTTTTCAAAAAACAAATACAAAGATCCTAATGATAGAGGATGGCGCGTTCGTTCTCTACTGAAACTTTTTCAAAATAACATCATGAAATTCGGAATATGGAGAACTGCTCTATCCGTTGATGAGATGATGGCCAAATCCTATGCAAAAACTGTTTTGAAACAATTTATTCGAGGAAAACCGATAAGATTTGGTTTGGAATTTTGGGGCTTGTGTACTTCGGACGGCTATCTACTGAATTTGGATCTTTATTGCGGCAAGAATTCTCAAATTGGAGATAAGTTATCTAAATGTGCTTTAGGTTCACGAGTAGTATTATATTCATTACAACCATTTTTTCAAATAATAAGTTATAACAAAATTTCTCAATTTCATCTGTACTTTGACAACTTCTTCACGAACATGGATTTGGTATTACATTTGAAGAAATTGCGTTTGAAATGCACTGGTACTATCAGAGATAATCGAGTCAAAGAAAAAAATGTGCTTGATAAGAAAGCTCCAAGAGGGACATATGTGGTGAAGCAGGACGTAAACAGTGGCATAAATTTCATTACTATCATGTATTCGAAGCCCGTCTCAATAGCTTCAACTGCAGCAGGTGTCAATCCTCTATCTATTTCAAAAAGATACAGCGCAGAGGCTAAATCTAAAATTGAAATACCTTTTCCGCAAGCTTTTCACCTATATAACAAATTCATGGGAGGTGTTGACCTGCATGACGGGCATTGCAATGACATACTCCCAAGTATACGATCAAAAAAATGGACATGGGTAGTTTTTATGAGACTTGTACAGGCGTCTATTACTAATTCTCTTGTAATTTTCAATGCTGCTAACGATGGAAAGAAAAAAGTTGGAATAAAAGAGTTCACTATTTCGATTGCCAAATACTACTTACAAAAAAGTAGTCGCAAAAGTAAAGCACATGAACGATCTAATAGTGACAAATTGAGGATTTGTTCGAATGGAAACTGTCCAATAAGAACAAAAATTTTCTGCAAAACATGTAATTTAAATATTTGCAATAAATGTTGGCTAAAAAAGCACAGCTAAAAGTATGAATAAGTGAGAGGCAAGGGGACTCACGAAAAACAAGCACCCCGAGACGTGAGAGGCAAGGGGACTCACGGAAAACAAGCACCCCAAAGGAGACAGAATTTTACCACGTCCACGTCGTAGTCTCTGGGTAACGCTGAGAGTAAAAAAATGTTCCTAAAATTTGCACAGAAATCGTTTTTTACCAATAGGTTTTTAGAACATAGCGGCCGAAACGAGTTTTTATTTTTTCAACTTTATCAATTTTTTTCTCGAAATCTATGGACTTTAGAAAAAAATTCATAAGAACAAAAATGTCTTAGAATCACTCGAGAAACATCCTAAAATTTTTTCAGAATTTTCGGAGACATTTTTGAAAATTCCATTTCCCAAGTTTCCCGGACAATCAAAAATTGTCTCAAAAAATTCTGAAAAAATTTAAGAATGTTCCTCGAGCGATTCTAAGGCATTTTTGTTTCCATGAATTTTTATCTAAAGTCCATAGATTTTGAGAAAAAAGTTCATGAAGATTGAAAAAAAAAAAAATTCGTTTTTCCGCCATTTTGTAAAGAAGCGATGGTTCAAGGTCAACAAAAAAATTCCCTGTTAAACTTCAACTCCTATGATCACCTTTGATCACGGTTGCAAGGTGATATCTTCACCGTAACACTTCGAGAAAAAATCCTAAAAATTTTTTTTTTCAAAAAGTTAGGTGTTTTTTATGTTTTAGTCGAGCATATCTCTTTTCCTGTGAGTTTTATTATAATTCTGGCAACGGATTCTGAAAGAGCATGAAATTTTACATCAGAATATGTGGTTCAAAATTTTTTTAACGCCAATTACATACGAAAAAATCACTTTGAAAACGTGCAAGAAATTTTAACATTTTGGACGTTAATGGGTTAATAATCAAAAACGACTGAATAGTTTGTCTTCCCGCAGTAAGTTTTGTCAAAACCTCTTCTATCGCTCTAACGCCGAACAGTCACGATTTTTACTAAAACTAGAGATCAAGGACATTCATATTCACAAATCTTTTTTATACAAAAGTTTAAATTCACTCAGGAAAAAACTTGATAATTTAAAAATTGATAATATTACTAGAGACAATTTTTTTGAAAAAAACAGAATTAAAGAGCAACAATATTTTTGATAATCACACAAAAAAGCTTAACAGTAAATTTGAAATTTTAAGGAAAAAATACAACAATTCTAATTCTCATAAAATAAATAGTGGTAAGTGGGTAAAAAACCTCTCAGATGTTAACATACCGGAGAATGTCCTTGAAGTAGTATCATTGGGTCCGAATTATAATGTAAAAGAAAATTTTACAAAAGATGACATAGTATTAACAGTTAAAAATATCGAACACTCTTTAGAACAAATTGACGTAAGCCACACTATTAAAAATAACGTTAGAGAAACTGTCACTAATGCCTTAATTAACTATATAAATAAAGTTAGCCATATTTCATCCCAAGACAGAGAATTTGCAAAAAAACTTTCATAAACTAAGAATTTTTTAAAAAATAATAGCAATATTTTTTTTCACTCGTGCAGACAAAGGTAACTTGACTGTGTGTATGAATACTAGTGAATATAGAGAAAAAATGAACTCACTTTTAGAAGATAAACATACGTATAAAATAGTTAAAAGAAACCCACTTAAATCATTACAAACTGAAGTTCATAAAATACTGTCCAGTTAAATGACCAAGACTTGCTAAATAAACGCTTCCATAACATTCAATTGACACAAACTAATACTGTTCTGGCTAAAGCATATGGTTTGCCTAAGATACATAAAGCCGATGTCCCATTGAGACCCATCATTTCTTCAATAAACTCACCTACACATTTTTTAGCAAAAACCTTATATAACGAATTAAAAAAGTGTATAAAACCACCAATCTCTCGCGTGAATAATAGTTTTGAATTTAAAGAGCAAATTTCAAATGTACATGTCCCAGCTGATTACGTGTTACTTTCACTTGACGTCAGCTCATTGTTTACAAACATACCGTGTGATTTGGTTTTGAACAGTTTAGATAAAAGATTCTCACAGATACACAGTAGAAGTAAAATACCGTTTGATGAAATTAATAAATTCACCCAACTTCTTTTTGAAAATACATTTTTTGCTTTTGACAATAAATATTATAAACAAATTTTCGGCACACCCATGGGCTCTCCTATTTCCCCATTGTTTGCAGACCTTGTCATGGATGATTTAGAAATAGAATGTTTAAAAAAAATTCAAGTCAGTATATAATTGTGAACCGCTAATTTACAAGAGATATGTTGATGACACCTTTTTCTCTCTATATTAAAAGCCAGACCGCCGCCGCCGCCGTCAAATTTCTCCACCCCTTTTTTGCACCCCTTTTTTGCACCCCTTTCTTGCACCTCTTTTCTGCACCCCTTTCTTGCACCCCTTTCTTGCACCCCCAATTCTCGAAGGATTGATCTGATTTCTTGAAATTTTTCACACAGGTCATTCGCGGCAAAATCTAGGCTGATTTTAGCGAAAAATTTCTGGATTATTTCCCTAGCAACCGTTACTAACGTGTCTTCTCATAAGTGCTTATTGGGACCATAAAAGTCATTGAGAATCGATGAGACATTTCCCATAGCAACCACTGTTGATATCCTTGGCAACCGTTTGTTTACATCCCTAGCAACTGTTGCTTCGAAAGCCGGAAAATCAGTTTTAAGTCACACTCCATGGCCAAGGACACTGAATTGTTGTATTTGCTCCATAGCAACCGTTGTTTACCTCCTTAGCAACTGTTGGTAGGGGGTAGAAAAATTCACGTAGTTTCGTTTCCAGTATTTTCAACTGCATAGGATGGAAAATCTCCGTTCTACCCATAGCAACCATTGTTTACATCCCTAGCAACCGTTGCTTCGGAAGCCGGAAAATCAGTTTTAAGTGTTTCCATCTTTTTCGATTGCAAAAGTAGCTCCTCAGAAACCTTTTCTTACCGCCCTAGCAACCGTTGCTAAGAGGAAGATAAATTCACGTAGTTTCGTTTCCAATATTTTCAACTGCACAGGATAGAATATCCCCGTTTTACTCATAGCAAATATTATTTACGAGTCTAGCAACCGTTGCTGCAGAAGAAGAAAAGGGCTAAATATTATTTTGCATAAGTCTTCTTAATCCACTTATTCATCGAAACAACCGTTTATTTACATTTCTAGCAACCGTTGCTTCGGAAGCTGCAAAATCTGTTTTAACACACTCAATAGCCAAGGACACTGAATTGTTATGTTTGCTCCATAACAACCGTTACGAAGGTTGGAAGTGAACAATTTATAACCCCTTTCCATCATTTTCGATTCTTTCTTACTTCTTGTTTCTGTTGTTAATGTTTTAATTATTTTATATTTAACTGTTTAATTTATCATTCTTTCTCTACGTTTCTGGGCTTGAGACCGGTATTTATAAAATGGCTGCATTAGAAATTGTTTTTTGAGTCAATTAAACATGTATCGTTTCCACGTTACTTTGCAGTAGATACCAACGCGCTTTTGATTAGTGGTTTCCCCATATTGTTCACGTTATCCATATATATATATCAATATTAAACTAATAAATTAGAATAATAGTAATATATATACATATATCGTATACAATATAGGCCTACTCCACCCATATCTTTAAAAATAATAAATACGATCAATTATATAGTAACAAAAAATGAAAAATGTATTGAAATAAATCATGAATGAAATGGTATTGTTTTTTCGATTTATTGTTTTTTGTTATTATATAACTGATTGTGCTTATTGTTTTTAAATATATGTGCTGAAAATAATAATAGTCAATTTTGATATTTAAGATAGATTTATATTTTTTGATAGTATAGAGAGATAACGTACTTTTTAAACATTTCCAAACATTTTGCGTGCCGTAATTTTTTTTTGCTCAGGTGTATAATATACTATTTTCTTACTGCCTATTTCATTTTTTTGTAAGTTTATTGGATCTTCTTTTTTTAAAATTTTGAAGGAGAGAGGCTAATTATCTGGTTCATTATCTTGATTATGCTTTTTTGAAAAACAGTTATTAACATTAATGTTATATACAAAACTTATATTTATTAATGGGTTAGTATAAAAACATTTACCAGAAATATTTTCGAACCTTCCAATAACTTTTGTAAATCCATTGGATCTTCTTTTTTCAAAATTTTCAAATTTGATTTTTCTTTGACAATATTATATATTATATTTTAGGTAATATAATATTATTGTATATACCTGATTCTTGAAAATCTCCAATTATTTCTAATTTAAGTCCTCTATCTATTTGATTTTCTAATTGGAATAAACAAGTACATCTAATTTATAAATTCCGTCAGTGATTGTGCCGAAATATTCGGAATCATTATCTTCCCTTCTTTGAACAAATTGATTCCTCAAATATCCAGAAATTTCTTAAAAATATATTGATATTAAGAAAAAAGAATAAAAATTGTTATACTTATGAACATATAATACTTATGTATCCTTTTTGAGTTGGAATATCTGAAAAATTTATATCCAAAAGCTTTGATGTATTAACGAATTCTCCTAATTCGTTAATTATTAAAAATTTTCTTAGATTGAGTTCATATTTAACATTTCCTTTTGAATATGATTTTGCAAGTGATACGGTTACTGTTTCTAATAATATAATCTGTAAGGAATTAGTTAAGTTTATTTTATTTTTCGTCTTAGCGGGAGCTAAATCTCAATTGCGTTTCATGGCGCTCGCTCTAGGTTATTCGAAAGTGGATTTTAATCAAATATAATAAATTATCATATAATTTTACCTTGTTTAGATGTATTTGAGACTGGAACTTAGTAATATTCATATCATAAATGTTGCATTGAATTTTGATTCCGTCATTGTTATTCATGATAAATTCCATTATTTTAAATGAGTTGTTTGTCGTACTGTTGGTAAAAGTACGTTCCGGTATAATCTCATCTATAAATCTTACAATACTTCTGTAAGTAACAGAGAATAAATTAGAATCATCACTATCAGTTATTCAGTTACATATTGATTTATAATAACATACGCAGATTTATCCCCAATTTCCAATGATTTTAAATACGATGATGTAGAAAATTGTAGTGTTTTCATTTTTTCATGTACTTTTTCAATATTTTCAGAATTTCCACGTTTAGACATTTTTCTCTGAAAGTTAAAATATAAGATCTGAAACTAATTTTTTTTATAAATTAACCTGATAAGTAGAGTTTTAGTTTTAAGTACTGTGAATTTGTGAATGACGAATCAAATGATATTTTCTTTTAAAATTCAAACCGCAGATTAAACAATATAAAGTTCTTCGATTTGCATGTTCTCGTATATGCCGTACGATTGAATATTTGTATTTGAAAGATTTTTTATGACAAATCGTACAGTAAAATTGGTGCATTTTTGCCATATGTTTTTCGTAAAATTCTTGATTATTAAATTCTTTATTACATCGAGAACATTTAATATTATTCATTCTGTTTCTGTAACAATGTAATATGATTATGATTAGTTTCTAATCTTTAAATTTGATAATGTCATTGAAACATATATATGTTCATGATCATTTTCCAAAAAGTAAGTTGCACCATGAATTTTGTTTGTTAAATATAGAATATAATTGTCATGATGTAATATATCAATGAAATCTTTGGATTTTGAACCAAAACGATTTTCGTAACGAAATTTCGCAAATTCATGTATATCAGTTAAGATATGATCAGGAACATCTTCTAATTTAGAAAAAATAATATCAAATGAATTATGATTTATAATACTATCATTCCATAAATTAAATTTATCCATTTTTTTTGCCAAAATCTATGATATTCTTGAGAATTCATTTCTTCAGCTTCTAGAAATGATATATATGAATCATCTTCAATAAAAAATACATTAGTGATTGGATTATACTGCCCATAAATACGATAGTTCATATTGAAATTTTCATCAATAAAAAAGTATTTTTCTACGATTTGGTCCCACTGTGGTTCCATAGTTACAAGTAGTATCTATAATGAAAGTTGAAGTAGTGTTATACATTATAATCATAAATCGTTATATTATAATCATAACTTATTATGTCAGAATAAATATATTATATTGAAAATAATGAAAGATGTATATTAAAATGTATTTAGATGTTTTTTTTGTAGAACAAAGCGGAAAGCATCCTCGAATACCTTAAGCTAATACGAAATTGATCGGTATTCGGAAAAGTGCTGTTCCTAATGACAAAACCGTCAAAGCTAGATACGAACAACGGTGCAGAACGGATGAAACGGGTTGTACAGAACAAAGCGGAATGGAACAAAGCGGAAACATTCCGAATGACAAATCCGTCAAAGCTAGATACGAACAACGGTGCAGAACGGATGCAACGCGTTCTACAAAACAAAGCGGAATGGAACAAAGCGGAAACGTTCCTAATGACAAAATCGTCGAAGCTAAATACGAACAACGGTGCGGAACGGATGCAACGGGTTTTACAGAACAAAGCGGAAAGCATCCACGAATACCTTAAGCTAATACGAAATTGATCGGCATTCGGAAAAGTGCCGTTCCTAATGACAAAACCGATTGATGACTAATCTAATATTTCTTTCCAAACAATATTTTCTATTATGTCAGAATTTTTATCATCATTTTGAATATAAATTTGGTTTTTATTTTTACAACGCGAAAGAGCTACATACAATTGGCCATGAGAAAATAAAGGCTTATTTAGATAAATTCCTACTGATTCAAAACTCTGTCCTTGGGATTTATTAATTGTCATAGCAAAAGCTAAAACAATAGGAAATTGACGCCGAAATAAAATAAATGGAAGTGATGTAAATTCCCCTGTATCTAAAACAATTCTTGGAATAAAAACTACATCATTTTTCCTGTTGTCACGGGCGGACAATTACATTGCCAGGCCCTGTGATATCTCTCTCTATAATATAGTACTGTTTGTAAATATTAAGTTATGTTTCAGCGTCCAGCGAGAGAGCCAGCGCTGTCGACAACGTAAGAGAGAGAGAGACCGCGTCGCGAACGAGATTCAATCCTCGCGCCGCGTGACGTCAGCCGAAGACGGCCGAAGCGAGCTCGGCCGGCCGAGCGCGCGGCGGAAGTATTTAGTTTATTGCCGGCCCTCGCGCGCGATACCACGAGCCCTCGAAACCACGAGACCGCCCGGGCTATCGCGACCACGAGGACACTAGCGGACCGATTTCCCACGTCATCCCCTTCGCCACCGCACGCCAAGACCGAGCCGAGGACGAGCCTCGCCTAGCGCCGGAGCACATCGCCGAGTAAGTGCCGTCCGATCGCCATCTCTCTCTCTCCCGGCCAACACGCGTTCACGCTCTCTCTCACTCCGGCCCGCGAGACGCGACCCAGGGCTCGCTGCCCTTCTGTGTAACTTCCCCCCTAGAATTAAATAAACATTGTGTTCGTCAGAACCGTTTGACTCTTTATTTGCCACACTGTTCCCGCTCAAGATCCTACTCCCGCGCACACGAGTTTCACCACCTCGTGTGCGCCTTTGTTATCATGCTCCAGGCCCTAAGGCCATTACAGTATTAATTATTTATTACGGTGGTGTATTAATACGGTGGTGATAACTGGCGCCCAGCAATCGTGGTGCTGGAATAGTGTGGCAAAGTAATTGGTAAAATTCCAAAACGAGAAGCGCAACAGGTGAATTCGTTTCCCCCCAAAAATTCGGCGGCCATCTTTTATTCCCCGCCTCATGCTAACCGACAGCGCCCAGCGTAGCAACGGCAGCGCATGGCGCTGAGGCAATTTACCGCGAGAAGATACGAGCGAGAAATTCGCTGGAGAATCATCGAAGCGAAATAACCTCTGACAGGAAGAGGCGACAACGAATAATCATAGCGCCGAGTAATATCCCAATATTAACAGCGAGCGAGATACATACAACGAAAAATTTTGTTTTGTTTTAAAGACTGATCCTGTATTCCGAAAATTGAAACTTTCATAGGGAAATAAGACTTTTTGAAAATAGATTCCTTTTCTTTCCCCAGGATTAAGGGCCTGCGTTTGGAACGAAATAAAGTTTTCCAGGATCAGTTTCCTCTTCAAAATAATTCTTGTTTGGAGTTTGCTTATTTGTTTTTTCTTTTTTTCTCAAAAGGAAGATTTTAGAATTGTTTCTGACGAAATAAAATCTCCCCCGGGAACTGACGTTCCAAACATTACAAGCAATTACAAAGACTGACGTAAACTTCGAGACTGCAATAATTTTAGATTAAGTGCGATAACATAAAATCTAGTCGATATAAGAGCAAGCACCGACCTTTGGCATTTCCCGTCTGTAACCAAGAGACTGAGTGAGCGTGTGTGAGAGAGTGCATAACGTGAAAGAGTACGGAGCGTTATCCAAATTTGCGATAATTAATAAGTAGTCGTAGCGTACACATCCCGATACACATCCACCCACGAGCAAGATGGCATCGAACTACAGCATCGACCTGACGAAATGGTTGGAGAATTTAACCGATGCGGAGCTAGAAGATGCGATGAAAAAACTGGACCTGCAAACGCGCAATTCAGCAGCCGCGAATATAATCAAATTAATGCGACGTCTAAACGGGGATTACGAGGCGGCCGATTTCATAGAGCGTTCAGAACTGGCGACAGAACAGGAGTTATTCGAGTACAGGGAAAACCTGCTGATAGAATATACGCAGTACCTGGGAAACTTCTGCCCCACGACGCTGAATGAAACGGCAGCCCGTATACAGCGAAGCAGGTTAGAGCGCACGACAATAGCAGAAACAGACAGTACAGCGAACAGCACACACCTGACGCTGAGTCCAACAATCGCGGACCCCTCAGGATTCCTGTTAACAGACGCAACTAACACCCCCGTAACGCTCCAGGATAAAATCATAACAGAGACCGCTAGCACACACGCACCCACAACTACGACAACCTCAGCGCCGATTAGACCGACCGCAAAAGAGCAAGAACAGGTACACGTAACGTACCCTGACGGGACTAGCGAATGGATAGACAGGAGGTTAGTCGCAGAAATGACAAAACTCCAGGAAGCTCGGCGGGAATGCGAGAGGGTAAGAGACGAGCTCTTAAGAGAACGCAAACTCATAAGTAGCACGAGGATGCAGAACGCGCAAACCCGCAACGAAGCGCCGGCAGACGGACACCCGGATATATCGACGGTGCTGACAGACACAAACTCGAACCCCGATGCGCTAGCGAACTCGACACAAAACGAGACGACACCCGCAAGGAGAGTAAACATGCAGGACACCTACGATATAAATTATTATCGTAAAAATGAACCAGTTCAGACAACAGTCCCGACAGCGACGACGCAGAACAACCAGTACTTGTTGCCAGGCCTTCAAGACCCGATTTACCCAACCTGGGGGAGGGGGGCGCACAGTACGTATACTGGGCGAGAGTCGGCTAGCAATGGAACAGCGGGACGCCGAACTCATCTTAACAACTCGATCATAGATGTAGGGAAAATCGTCAGGTCCTGGAAAATAGGATTCTCGGACCAGGCAAAGACGACCAGTATCGAGGAGTTCCTGCAACGAGTAGAGGAGTGCAACAGGTCATCCAACCTGTCAGACACGGAGTTGATCAATAGAATGACGGAATTACTGTCAGGGGTGGCGTTACATTGGTACCGCAAGACGCAGCATCGATGGCACAGCTGGCAAGACTTTTGCAACTCGGCACGCCTCATTTACGGTGTTGACCGTAATTTTCAACAGCGACTGAGTCGTGAGGCGGAGAAAAGGACTCAGCACCCCAGCGAACCGGTGAGGGACTACATTATCTGCCTCATGACGATAATGAGCAAGCTCGAACCCGCTTGGCCCTTGCCTCAACAGATCGACCTCCTGTACGCCAACTTACTACCGGCGATACAACGACAAATCAAACGCGAAACCATCGCGGACGTCGACACGTTAGTACGCCAGGCAAGGGAGGCGGAGTACCTACTCCACGCTGAAAAGTATTACCAACCACCTCCACCGCCGGCAATGAGTCTCCTACCGGAGACCGCGTTCGAAGAAACTGACGCATGCGGGGGAGGAAAGGTGCTACCGCCCAAACCGAACGTGGCTGCTGTTGAAATACAAAAAGCTGCACCCTTGATGAATGAGATCATTGAGTTGGTCGGAAGAGTGGTGGGACGACAGATCAGCGACCTAGAAAAGAGGCTGAAAGCGACAGGCCCTACCAGCCCAGCCAACTCAGTCCCGCAACCAGGTCCTGCCACACAAACGTCCAAGTCCGCGGGCTCCAAACGAAAACCGAGTCCTCGGAGCAGCGTTCTGATAACACCGCTACCGCCAAAGGATGAGCGGAACAAGGATAAGCCACCAGGCCCGGATAACAGCAAATGTTGCTGGAATTGCGCCTGGAAAGGGTACACGGTCCGTAAGTGCCCCGAGTGTGGAAAGCACTACGCTCCGGGAAACGGCCAGGGGAGCACAGCCTAAAAGAGATTGCTGTTGCTCCCTGTCACATCGCTGAAACCTCGGAGACTGAACCCATGTACCCTGAAGGGACTATCGTTGGACCCCTACTGTACACGGCTACCGAGGAGGGAGCGATCATGCCCAACGATCTCTCAAGACCGCTGCCGCCCCACGAACGCTTCTGGATCAACAGGGTGAACGTGGGTGGCTATACGATGCGAGGAATGGACGACCCAGGAGCGTCACGGACTTTCATGGGCCCCATGGGACTGCAGATCGCGACGGAAATCGGGGCGGAAATACACGAGTACACTGGACCGCTGGCAAAGCAAGCCGCGGGTGATCCAGCCAGGATCATGGCACAACTGGTGCTGCCAATCAGGATAGGCAATGTAGTGCACGACATGCCGATCTTGATCCTCGAGCGATGCCAGTACGACATCCTACTCGGATCCGATTTCACCCAGATGTTCAACGCGAAACTGGACCCATGGAACAAGGAGATGTCCATAGTCGGCGATCCTGACCCCATCCCCATCGAACTAGCGGCGCTATCCGCTAGCACACCGCACCTTGCATCTATCGGTATTGCAGATTTAACCGAGATGGAGGACAGAGAGCTCGCGACTCTCATCGGGAAGTACCGTTTCGTCAACGGCAAAAAGATAGGCTGCACTGAACTCATCGAGCATGAGATCGAAATACAGTCGTGCAAGCCTATCAAACAGAAATACTACCCCGTGTCCAAAGTCCTGGAAGAAGAGATGCACCGACAGTGCAAGGACCTGCTAAGCGAGGGAGTGATCGAGCCTTCCAACAGCAGCTGGTCAAGTCCGGTGGTCATGGTCAAGAAGTCCAACGGCGAATATCGGATGTGCATCGACTATAGAAAAGTCAATGCAGTAACACGTCCGAGCGCCTACCCGCTTCCCAGAATGGATTCGATCCTACGGAAGCTGAAAGGGGCAAAATATATCTCGACCATCGACTTGAAAAGGGCCTATCACCAGATTAAAATGGCAGCGAACTCGAAACATTTGACGGCCTTTACGGTACCAGGCCTAGGTCTGTTTCAGTTCACGAGGATACCGTATGGGGTAGTCGGCGGGCCCGCGACGTTCCAGGAATTAATCGACAGCCTCATTGGGCCTGAACTCGAGCCTTACGCGTTCGCCTACCTCGACGACATCATTATCGTGACTGACAGTTTCGAGGAGCACCTGCGCTGGTTAGAGCACGTGCTGCAGAAAATTTTAAAAGCAGTACTTATTATCAATTGGGATAGAAGTCATTTCTGCAAATCTGAGGTCAAATACCTTGGGGTATTGGTCAACCGGGACGGCTTCAGGCCCGATCCTGAGAAAATTAAGACCATCATGGACTACCCCGTACCAACCAAGCGAAAGGCACTGCAAAGGTTCCTTGGTATGGCATCGTGGTACCGAAAATTCTTAAAAGATTTCGCCACGATTGCCGAACCACTAACACGCTTGACCTCCAAATCCGTGAGTTATACGTGGGAGGAAGAGCAGAGCCGCGCGTTTCAAATGATAAAATGCTTACTAGCAACGGCCCCTGTACTTAACCGACCCTCATATGAGCATCAATTCGTCATCCAGACCGATGCTAGTGACTCTGGGGTGGGGGCAGTTATCTACCAAATAATCGACGGCGAAGAACGACCGTTGGAATTCGCTAGCAGAGTGTTATCTTCTGCAGAGCGAAACTACAGCGTTACAGAACGAGAGTGTCTGGCGGTAGTGTGGGCCATCAGAAAATTCAGAATGTACGTGGAAGGATACCGGTTCAAAGTCGTGACCGACCACCACAGCCTGAAGTACCTGCAGACCCACAAACACACCGCCGGACGCCTGATACGCTGGTCTCTGGAGCTACAGGACCACGAGTTTGAAGTCGAGTACCAAAAGGGGGCAGAGAACGTCCTGTCTGACGCACTGTCTCGAATGGGCGAGACTGATGACGAAGTACCAGTAGCCGCAATCGACCTGCCGGAGACAACCGACCCATGGTACCTCGACAGGTTCAAACAGGTCCTGGAACGGCCCAAGGAGTTTCCCCTCTACCGTATCGTGGGAAACAAGCTATACCATTACAGTGCGATCCACCATTTTGACGAGGTCATCGAGGACGAGGACGTATGGAAACTCGTCCTGCCGGAAGAAAAGCGGCTAGCGGCCCTGCAAGAATGCCATGACACAGAATGCCCACAGCAGGCCACTTCGGACGGTATAAAACCTTCCAGAGACTAGCGCGATATTACTTCTGGCCAACAATGAACAAGGACAGTAAAAAGTACGTCCAAGACTGTAACATCTGTCAACAAATGAAGGTGGAACAGCGAGCGCCTGCCGGACTCATGGGTACGAGAAAAAGGCTCAGGCCATGGCATACGGTGGCCGCGGATATCATGGGCCCGTTCCCAAGGAGCGCACACGAGTTTGAGTACGTGCTCATCTTCATGGACATATTCACTAGGTTCATTGAGTGCATACCGCTACGGAAGGCCAACGCTCAAGCAGTGCTTACGGCGCTGAAAAAGAACGTCGTGCTGCGCTGGGGCGCCCCCGTAGTGTTCCTTAGCGACCATGGCACGCCATTTAAGAATAAGGTGGTTGACTCGTACCTGGAATCGGCTGGGATAAAACATTATCTGACGCCGACCTACCACCCCCAGGCCAACCCGGTCGAGCGAGTCAATTGGACCTTCAAAACGTCCCTGAAATGCTACATCGAGGAACACAAGCGGTGGGACGAAAACCTGGATGAGC
Organism: Aphelinus atriplicis; assembly: GCA_020882685.1. Taxonomy (NCBI): domain Eukaryota; kingdom Metazoa; phylum Arthropoda; class Insecta; order Hymenoptera; family Aphelinidae; genus Aphelinus; species Aphelinus atriplicis. The sequence continues at coordinate 5,266,289 of JAJGQD010000006.1, forward strand.
TGACGTATGCATACAACAATGCTACCAATGAAGCCACCCAGGCGTCGCCCGCGTTTCTCAACTTCGGGCGTAATCCTACCCCGCCCGATAGCCTCCGTCGAAAAGAAGATTTAGAGGCTGACCTCAAGGAGGAAGGGACGGAAAGGGTAGAGTACACCAAGCGCCTAGCGACGCTGAAGGATGCGCGGGATATCGCAGCGCACAATTCCGAGCTCGCGCAAGAACGTAACGCTCAATACTTTAACGCAAAACATCGCGACGTCCAATTCGCTGTCGGAGACAAAGTTCTCAAGGCGAATCACGTCTTATCGTCCGCCGCAGCCGGAGTTTCCGCGAAACTGGCACCGAGTTTCAATCGCGATTATACGGTCGTCGAACAGGTCGGCTCAAACACCTACCGACTACAGGACGCGTCTGGGAAGGACGACGGGATAACACACGTCAGGTTTTTAAAACCGCAGAGAGGCGAAGTAACCGAGCCTGAGGAATCGACCAACGAAACAGACGACGGAGCCCCTGATCAAGGCACCGACGCCGGTTTAGTTGCGGGAACCCAGGCCCCTAGTAAAAGACGCGGTCGTCCCAGAAAGACACGTATGGTCACGACGGAGCCCGACCCGAAACGCACCGAAGCTGCCGCAAGCACCGACCAACGCAAGCCTGACGAGGCTAGCGCCGAAACGAAGGCTGCGCAGGCTCACGACGTAGCCTTTAGCGACTCGGAGGCGCCGGATGATGCGAAGAGTGCAGCGAACACCAGCACAAGCGGTAGCGTAACGAGCAAAAATGATGTAATTGCGAGCGATATCCCTGACCCAGCGCCGAGAAAGTGCGGGTGGCCCAAAGGTTCTAAGAATCGGTATGAGCTAAACACTGAAGCAGTCATGACGACACGAACCAGGTCCACCCGGACGAAAACGAATACCTAAGAATGACCAGAATGGAATACCGTGATTGAGTAGCTGATTTCTGTCTCTGCAGCCGCTGCCATGGACCCAACCCGGAGCCAGTCCGACACCATCAGCTGGGTGGAGATCCTCCAGGACACGGAGGGCTCCACCTACGACATGATCGACGGGGAGTTCGTGAGGAGGACCGAAGCCCACCTCAGCGCCTCCGAGGACTGCACCAGCGACGACGACGCTAGCAGCTGCAGCTCGGTGGTAACCGTGGTCGGCAACCCCACCTCAACCGCCTCCCACATCCAGCAGAGGCTGGAGCGCGTCCGCCTGGAGGTCACAACCCCAGAGGATCCACCCGTAGAGGGGGCAGAGTCGCTGGAACTCCAAGCGGCAAAAGCCGCTATACCCTGCCCACAGAAGAGGCCACCCCGCCTGCCGCGGATCTCGGGTGCGGAGACGCCAGGCTCATCAACAATGACACCCTGAGACCCGCAACCCAACTAACCGCAGCCCAACCAATTGCAGCCTCCACCAACAGCGTCAGGCTCGAAAGCCAACTCGGCCAGGCCCCAACCGCACAAGCCTCTGCCAGTGCACCGCCCGACCAGCTCCCCGGACGTCCTGAAGCGCTTCAGGACAGCATGAAAAAACTCCGCACGGCAAAGGCCACGTACGAGGCTGCCGTGGCTCATGCGGTCCTGGAATACGCCGAAGTGGAGAAACGGTTCGGCCCAGCGGTGCGAGCCGAGGAGGTCGAATACGTTCAAGAACTGCTCAACCTACGCACGGTGAACCAGCTGGGCCGCCGCGCACTTCGAAATATACAGGAGTCCAGGGAGAATGCGGAGAGGCAGCGACAGGCTGCCAAGGAGCAGGCGGATAGGTTGGCCGAGGTGAGGGAGGCGAAGGCCAGGGTAGAGGCCAAGAAGGCAGAGCTGGAGGCGGCGACGAAAGAGCGCAGCGAACCGGCGTGCGGTGGTGCGGGACCTGCGGAATATTCGAGGTGGAGCGGGACGAGGACTGCCCTAATGCGGACTACCACTACGTAGTCAAGCCCAAACCGAAGGCCAGGGATCTATATAAACGGCGCTAGTCCCCACCTTCAACTCGGATCGCCAGGCTCTAAGCCGTCACCGCGTCGCCAGCTCGGATCGCCAGGCTCTGAAGCCGTCACTACGTCGCCGCCGAAGACCGCCGGGCGCTAAGCCGTCACGACGCTGTTCTGTTTACTTCTTAATTATGTTTTTGTCTTCCCTTTATACAATTTTGTTGATCGGCGAAATCGCCAGGCCCTAAGCCAGAAGTTTTACTTTTTGTTCTTTAAAATCGTAGGCACTAGGCCATAACCTTTTTTTTTCCTGATAAAGTTGATAGGCCCTAAGCCAAAGTTTTACTTTTTAGTCTTTAAAATCGTAGGCACTAGGCCATAAAATTGTTTTTCCTTTCGTTTACTTTATAAAATAGTCAGGCCCTAAGCCACAATCTAGTTTTGTTACGTTCCTTATAAATCGCCAGGCTCTAAGCCGTTTACTTGGTTGTGATTACCATAATGGAATAGATTAGGCATTGAGCCATATATTTTTTTTCTTTTTCTTTTGTACTAAATTCAAAATCAATCAGGCCCTAAGCCGTAATATAGCTGTAAAACCTCGATTGTGATGAAAAGGACAAACTAGTCCGAAAAACCATGTATAAGGCATTAAGCCAAACAATCATATTACTGCGCTGTGATCTAGATTGGAATGTAACCGAAATTAGCCACAAACACTGTAAAATAGGCGTAGGCTGTGAGTGAAGAGTGGATGGATGCATTTCGTTAACTAGCAATAAGCAAAAGTATCACGCGATTAATGTAAAATTGACTAAGCGGCGTGGAACCAAAAGTATTGTTTTTGGTAGCGACAGGCTCGTTAGCCAATAAGTCACTAGGTTAAGACCAGAGAGAGCGTGGAACAATTGGCCCATTATGACCCAAATACCCCACAAAAGTATTTATCTTTAGCCTCTCTTCTTTACATTTTTTTTCTCTTTGATAGCAATCACATTTACATTTTTCTACATTTAAATAAATAAGATAATTCAATGAAAATGTGAGTTTGATTCATTTACACAAAATAGCACGCATTAGAACGTGCTGAAATCCCTTAAATTCATCCCAATCTATGATACATTGAGAGAGATGAACGTATCGGAGCGGTACGCCAACCGGCTATACCGCGCCTGGGGGAGGGGTGTCACGGGCGGACAATTACATTGCCAGGCCCTGTGATATCTCTCTCTATAATATAGTACTGTTTGTAAATATTAAGTTATGTTTCAGCGTCCAGCGAGAGAGCCAGCGCTGTCGACAACGTAAGAGAGAGAGAGACCGCGTCGCGAACAAGATTCAATCCTCGCGCTGCGTGACGTCAGCCGAAGACGGCCGAAGCGAGCTCGGCCGGCCGAGCGCGCGGCGGAAGTATTTAGTTTATTGCCGGCCCTCGCGCGCGATACCACGAGCCCTCGAAACCACGAGACCGCCCGGGCTATCGCGACCACGAGGACACTAGCGGACCGATTTCCCACGTCATCCCCTTCGCCACCGCACGCCGAGACCGAGCCGAGGACGAGCCTCGCCTAGCGCCGGAGCACATCGCCGAGTAAGTGCCGTCCGATCGCCATCTCTCTCTCTCCCGGCCAACACGCGTTCACGCTCTCTCTCGCTCCGGCCCGCGAGACGCGACCCAGGGCTCGCTGCCCTTCTGTGTAACTTCCCCCCTAGAATTAAATAAACATTGTGTTCGTCAGAACCGTTTGACTCTTTATTTGCCACACTGTTCCCGATCAAGATCCTACTCCCGCGCACACGAGTTTCACCACCTTGTGTGCGCCTTTGTTATCATGCTCCAGGCCCTAAGGCCATTACAGTATTAATTATTAATAATAAATACGGCGGTGATACTGTCACCTGTAATTATTTCTGCTTTAATATTGAACTTATATAAATTCAAAATTTTCAATCTTGTATCATTGCATAAACCATCTTTTGTACATAAATTTCGAATTAACATAACAATACATCCTTTTTTTAAAATTAATTTATGAATTGGAAAACCTGGTAATTTTATACTATTTAAATATTCTATCGGATAATCCATTATAGCATCGTCTTGGGCTCTATCAGTTCCTTTATGCTTAGCATAATCGATGCTATAATAGATATGTTCTTTACTTTGAATTTTTTCTAAAACTTTTTTATTAATTATCCGTACATCATCATTGTGACTTGTCAATATTACTTTGTTCGATAAATCATCGAATTTTTGTATCATTGAGCCGTATACTTTGTCTATAATATCTGATGTTTTCCATTCATCTGGAATTTGAAAATTATCTATTTCTCCGTTACCAATTTTCATGAGTAAAGACGAAAAATCATGATCACGTGATCTTACATTATGGTGTAAATTTACAGCAGTAAAGATTCAGAAATCCTTTTCTTCACATTTTCATGAACCTCCAACTAAAAATATACAAAATCATGAGCCGCCATCTTGAAACCGTCATCTTGGATACAGAATTTCGAAAATCTGATGTCAGATTTATCATAAGCGCCCCCAAGAACCCATTAGTCCAAATTTTCACGATTCTCCGACGAAAAATGTACAAAATCATGAGCCGCCATATTGAAACCGCCATCTTGGATACGGAATTTCGAAAATCTGATGTCAGATTTATTATCAGCGCCCCGAAAACCCATTATTCCAAATTTTCACGATTCTCCGACTAAAAATGTGGAAAATCGTCAGCCGCCATCTTGAAACCGCCATCTTGGATCCAGAATTTTGAGAATTTGATGTCAGAATCGTTATCAGCGACATTGAAGACCCCCGTATACGGAATTTCAAAGGAATATATCGAATATGAAAATGAATGCTTTAAAATATTCATAAAATGGAAATCCAAAATATTGATTCCCGTTTTTGGCCGCCATTTTGCTGAAAAAAATCATAGTCGAAAAAACTCAACGAATTTGGAAAGTTCAAATATTTTGTGCACTCTTGTGCATATTTGCGACGTAAAAATAAAATTCCTTCATTTTCTGATTTTGGATTGAAAAAAAAAAGTGCTCCAAAAAATTGCATTTTTTATTTTAATTTGTTAATTATCTATTGAAAATCAATTTTTTCAGTCTTTTGAACTATTGTATTGTGTAGAGCATACCCGAAAATAGTAGGAATGACTATTTTGCAATAAACCTTCCGTCTTATTCATCAAAATATTTGAGCTCAAAAGTACCAATAAAATTTCCGCAATCTGGGACTTAATGGGTTAAGTGAAATCGAAACGAGTCGACCAATGGTAAGCGAATGTTTTTGACGTCTAGACCAACCAGATGATTTGTTAAAAGTATAAAACTCGGGAATATCTGAAAATAATAAATTTTGAGCTTTTTTATCTTTTTGATTTAATTTAAACCAAGCAGTTAAAGTTGTTTCTGAATTCAATTCTTTGATATCAATTTGTTCGTTATCTTTAAAAATTATTTGCTGTTGATTTTCTAAGTGGATAGCCAAAGCAATAACCGAATATGATCGTCCACATATTGGTAACGATAGAATACGCCAAGATGCTTCCATTGGACTAACGTAACGACAATCTATGTATCTGGATATTTCATCCGTACTTTTTGTAGTTGAATTTTTACTATCGATTTTCATATATGCCCTATCATGACCTTTATTTAAATACATATACAAATATTTAATACTCATTATAGATGCACAATATTCAACATTAATTTGACAGTTGTATCGTTTCAAAAGATATGAAGTATAAGGAACTACCATTGAATTATCAACTTTTATATCTATACCATCAATTTGTTTGTTATAAACATAATTTTTATATCTATTGTCTCTACGACAATAATGAGGAAATCCCGATTTATCAAACGTTGTTATGTTGCTAAAATCTGTAGGAAAACGTTTCTTACATTTTTTTGAATCTACGTCATAACAAGGAGTATTTTTGGAATGAGGACCATGAAGCATATGGGTCATAACTAATCTTTTAATTTCTTCATCATTTTCTGGAATTTCAGCACTTATGAATTTATCAATTTTTTCAGAATCATTGAGTTTGTCTTTTGGATCTAAAACGAAAAGCATGTGAGCATGAGGAAGGCCTCTTTTTTGAAATTCTATTACATAAACATAAGAAATTATATTTCTAAAAATATTATTGTTAATGATATCAGATAAAAGGACAATGAATTTTGCGTGAAATAATCTTGCAAGAATGGGTGCAATATCATTACACGTTGTTGGCTTAGGAAAATTTTGTAAAATTTCTACTAATTCAGGCCATTTAGGATTCGTAGTCATTGTTATAAATAAATCAGGTGTCACTTTTAATTTTCTTAAAATAGCCATTGAATCTTGAAAGTTTTTATGCATATAACGAGGACTACCTGTATATGTAGGAGGTAAAATGAATAAATTCCCAATTTTCGATGTATTTTCAAAATTTTTAGAACGATCCAATTTGCTATTAGCAACATGGTCCAAAATACCTTTGTAACAAGCTACATGTAATTTTTGTTGATTATTTCTTAAAAATTCTAATCTACAATATTCTATAATAATGTAAACTTGAACTATATACTGTTGGGTTAAACGACCGCAAAACAAAATAGGATCAAATTTTGAATTTGGTCTATAACATAAACGATATGAATAATATCTCAAAGGGGTTAAATTTTTATTACTATTATGATTTTGTTTAAATTGAGGACTCCAACCAAAATCGCCCAATGGAAACATTAAAGGGAATATCATTGGATCAAGATGGAATGATAATTTGCTTAGTATACATTTTTGATTTATACCTTCTGGAAGATTTTTAGGATAAACGCATAAATCGATATTTTTTGGCGGCGGCGCTGCTCAAGCCGAGGAGTCCCTCGGTCCATTCACTTTGCATCGGAGCTGACTCAATTTGGCTGAGCGGCGAGCCGCGCGCACCGGTAAGTCCCGCCTGCAGTGTCGTCGTCGTCGTCATCGTCATCGGCGACCTGCGAGTCGTATACGCAATTTGTTCGTCGGGCAAAATACGCCCCGGCCATTCCATCGGCCATATATCCATACGAATAATTCAAACTCGCGGCCGTGTACGCCGTATGTATACGTATACCAACGAGGAGGCTCGTCGCTCGCGTTGCCGCAAGCTCATTTGCATCCGGCCGGAGAACGAAGGGAGGAAAAAAGGGTAGGGGGGAATAGAAGAAAAATTTCGTTTCCCTCGTTACGGGGATCGTAATTGCAGCGAGCCGCAGCTTTTTACGCAACACAGCAATAATTGGAGTGCCGGTGCACGTGGGGCCTCTCCCCCCGCGGCTCTATACACAGCAACAATCCGCTTGTCGCCCGCTATAGACCACAGCGCACCTTATGTGCATGCTGATACACACACACAACACACACGTGTATACAAACGCGCCTATACCGCTCGGACAAACCTGCAGCGCGACCAGATGCGCTTTTGCGCAATCGACAGGACACAGCTGTAACGCCGGGACGGGGACAGGGGGGGGGATTCGAGAAAGGCGCGTATGGCGCAGGCGGCGCCGCGATCGGATGCTGCATCGCTTGCGAAACCGGTCGCATCCCTCGCGTCTCCTGCCCCCCCCCTCCATACACACGTGTTTTTGTGCGCATAGTTCGAGACGAGCCGCGAATCAAAAATGCGCATTTGAGTCACGTACGTCGAGTACGGAGGAGCCGCGGACGTCGACCGAGGTAACATCCTGTGGATATCGAAGGATCGGCCGCGAGATTCGCGCGAGCGCGGGAGGAGAAATTTCGAACCGCCTCGCGGACAGATTGTATTGCGCGCGTAATGCGCCGCGGGTTTTATACACACATACACAGGCGCGCGCAGACTCGGGTGGGAACCCGCGACACAATGGAAAGCGGCAACCTGTTGAACATCCGTCGGGGGTTCGCGCATGTACAGATACGCATCGGGTATGGCTGCGTAATTCGCTCTAGAGAGACAATCGCCGTATATACTTTCTCTTTTTTTTTCTCATTCTCTTTCTGCCGCAGAGTCTGGTGAGGGTACTCGCGGTATATACGCGATCGACGATTCAATCCTGACGGGTTTGATCGCTATTGGGACCCAGTTGCGCTCCGTACACGGAACAAGTCACCGCACGCTCGCTCGCAATCAGTGAAAATAATCGGGCGGCGTTTCCAATAAAGCGCAGATGTGTATATATATATGTAGGTACACGAGCGAGGATCAGGCTGGCGGCCTCCGCCGGCGCACCAGATGGCGAGTTATACTTGCTATTCTCGGTCAAGTCTCGTATCATACTTAATTCAGGGAATAATGTAACACTTTGCGGGAGCGCAGATCCATGCCAAAATTATTCGCCAACTGTGGGAAAACTGAATTCTCAATTTGCGTCGCGGCCCAACTCTCGCGCGGTTATATATTCCGGTCCAAAAACTTGCCCATCGCGAGCTACTTCTCTACTCGTCAGCGTCGACTACTCGGCTGAATGTATATGCGCCGCACAAGTTCCAAGGGCTAATCCAGCCCCGACCGAATCGGCCGAGAAATGCCGCGATCGATAATCAACGACGAGGGGGAAGAGAAGCGACGAAAAGAAAAAAAGAAGGAAAAATCGGAAAAGGAGGAAGCGAGGATGAATTTATTAGCTGCGATCGCGGCTATAGGGCAACGGTAAAGCGAACGGGCTACCGGTACTTCGATACCCTCGGACACGACCACGAATTCGCTTGTTTTCGTTTAGAAATAATGAAAATTCGAGCTAGCGCGGATGTTTCGTGATCGCGATGATAACGCGACGCAGCGCAGTAGAGACGGAGGAGAGATTTTGAAAAAGTGTGCAACGTCGATTGTGACACGAGCGATTGTTGATTGAACAACGCGCTGCAGGGAGAAGCGTCGAACGATCTACCGCGAAGAAAAAGTGGACTGGAGGGTCCGGGGAGAGGCAGGGGAATCTTTTCGAGGCGGTTGTCACTTAGCGAGCGGTCCGAATCGCTTTGTTTTGGCAATAAATTATATACGCTTCAGCCGATTCATTATTTGGACGATCCTCCCGTTGGCGGCGGGAGGCTGGGCGACTATACGCTCACGTCGACCGATGTGTCCGAGAAGTACACAACAAGAAGCCCGGATGTTTGATAGATGCCGAGACGCGGGAACGGCAGATCACGTTGACCCGCGAGCCATGTCCTCGATGTGCGAGCAGCGGCGTTGCGCGAACAAGCCATTTTGTCAGTGCGATCGTGAGCACAGTGCTGCTTTCCGTATGTACACATATTATAATAAGGTAGACGTGCACGCGCCCCTAAGTCATTGTCCCCGAATAAGAGTTGTATGTAAGACTCGTCCTCCGCGCGAGCTCACGGACACTTTCTCTCGATTTATATATACGCGTTCCCGCGCATTTCATCCAGGCTGATAGGCGCGAATACTTTTGAAATATAGTAGAAACTAATAAGGTTACCTGATGGACGTCCGTATGAGCAATATAAAATACGATGCGTTCCCACGCGTTTCGTCCAGGCTGTAGGCGCGATCGTGATTAAAAACCCCCGAGTAGATTGCTGTGTGGACACGTAACGTATATGCAATTCAATCCAAAAATGGGACGCTGTTCTTGGTGTGGAATTTCTTTGCAGACTTAATTTTCCGCGTCGTTACTGCATAATATCCAGGCGATAGATTTTGAGATATAATACGTGAGAGAAATAATACTTTTGAAATATAGTAGAGACTAAATGTGATCACATGTCACTATTAACCTGAAACTAAATAAACAACAAACATTGAACATGAACATAGCTGAAAATAAATTTTTATTTTTATTCATATCGTTCTCAATCAAACATAATATTCATAAATGATAATTTATAATGAAAAATGGAATTTATAATTTCAATTCCAGAGGGTTATTGTTAAGTTATTATAATTTAGATTATCAAAGAGCTCATAATCAGTTCAGTGCTTTTCATTTTTTTTGCATTCAAAAAATGCAAAACTCCCAAATCGGTGAAAACACGGACGAGCGGTCGAAGCCCAAGGTTCGTAAATATGAACATCACACCGGGGGGTTGGCGAGCGAAGCGAGCAGGGGGGTACCATAACTCAAACATTCAACAGGTTCGTTAGTTTCTGCTTTTACCATCAGATCTGCTAATTCAAATGTAGTATTTCATTTATAATGACTGCCTACACAGATAAGTCAGGTTCACATTGAAATTAAAGCTACTGTTGTTTAAAAAAAATATTAATCTTTGCAGTATATTAGGATTATTGATATACGATGCTAAAACTGCTTCATTTATGTTATAGCTGAAATATCATATGTCAACAGCCGTAAAAATAGTAGAAGAGTAGTAGTGGCGATTATATACCTATTTTCCACGTTTTACTCGAATAATAAACGTCTCGAATAATTTCTACTAGGACAAACTTTTCTTTGTTCTGATTCAGATACATGTCTTTCAAGTAATTACGAACGTACGATCACAGTCATCGAAAAGTTGTGGTTTCACTTTTGTCGCTTTCGAGTTTGCAACTTGCGGATTACGACGATATTGCTCATTTTATATACTTAAACATATCCTGATGAGGTGCAAATTTGAAAACATTTTTTTTTTAATTACATGGAAAATTATAAGTATACTTTTTCAAAATTTTATCATTTTTGTTACATTACAAATAAAATAATTCTTCAAAAAATCAATATAACAATTAATCCAAGTGACTTTCCATTAGTACAACTGAAAGCTCGTGTGATCAATTATGAAGCCTTGGCGAATTTCTTAATTTAATTGGATATTTCAACAATCCATATGACCTTTTACATTTTTAATGTTTTAACCATACGAATCTCTTGGGAACTTCAATTCATTAGTCTCGCTGTAAAACGGAACGAGTGAGGCATGTGACATATATGCAATCTCATTTTTCTATTCCAATAAGCCTATGAGGCTTATGCGCCTGTATATAATAATTATGTAACGTATATTAACATTGATCGATAGATTTTAACTTTTCCATTTGAGAGCTCCAGCTAATCAGTTGAGTCAACAACTTATTGAATCAATTCTCTCAATTATTCAATCAGACCAGTTTCAAATTAAAATGCGCTCCGATTGATCATGACGAAATGTCTCCATTGACCGACTGGCCCCTTTCAAATACAAACGATTCCGTTCCCTTTTTTGCCTTCGCTTTCACACCTTGGCGATCTTATAACGCATATATAACCCGCTTGAAAGGGACAGATAGCGATCCTGCTGGACTGATAGCGGTAAGAATTCTCCGAGGCTGGTGCCAATTATTGGTTCGGTCTTCGATATCGAATTTTCCAGCAACTATATGACCGACGTAAACAACGGTTGCTATGGAAAATGACATATTTGAAGATTTTCAACAAAAATAGAGTCACCAACGTAAGTACTTGAATACTGCAGAAATTTCTAGGTTTTTACATTATTCGACCCTAGGAGAGTCCATAACGAAGATCCGTTGTCAAACTGAAAATTTTCATTTTTAATGCATTACAATGCTTTCTCCTCGAAGACCTAATCCATGTTTCAACAGAAACGGGAATGATCGATTGTATGATTAATTGATTAATTTTCCTCTTCTTACTATTTTCAATTAGGATCAAGTTAAATTGATCCATTGATCGGAGAACACAAGACTAACAGGTCGCTGGCGCGAGCCTGGCCGAATCGTGGCTTTTACTACTTTATCGGAAATATCAAGTTCACTCTGCCTCAAGGGAGTCTTGAATCCAAGAATCTTCAAATCCTCATTCGTCCAACGATTATTTTCGGGAGGAAAAATATAAATCGGTTCGTTTGTCGGCGGGTCAATTAAAATTTCATTAGAGCCTCGAACACGCGCAAACAATCTGCTGGCTGCATAAATTGGCGGAAAGTCGGTTCTCGAAAGCCCGTCCCTCCGGCCCGATCCGTCTTCGGCCCGCTTTCTCTATCTCCCGTTGGCAAGACGCGTCGTCGGTTGCGCAATAAATTATTCTTCCACGGGGGAAGTGGCCGCGAGTATGCGCGCACGCGCAACGCCCGGTATAAGCGCAGCCGATGTAATTTAACTGGTACCCGCCGCCGCGCGCATTTCGAGCACTGCACGAACGTCGCGGCGGCGGGCTTATTTATTCAGGAATAAATTTTTGCGCCCGCTCATTATACGCGAATGCGACGCCGAGATATGCGCATACGTATCGGCGGATCCTCGCGGGCGGAAGCGCTTGATGCGCCGATCGCGCTCCCCGAGTGCTAATGATATTCATCGGCCTGCCAACCTGTTCATTTGTTGGCAAGGCACTCGCCAAATTGACGGCTCGCTCTAAATTCAAATGGCACGGCTCCCTCCACCGCCGCCGCCGACCCCTCTGCTCCACGCGCCGAGTACAGCTCGCCTCGCTTTCGCGTACACTTATCGCAAGGACCTGCTGGCATTCGGGAGAATAAGAGCCTTCGAGGCACGTCGTTCGCTTCGTAATTCCTATCGTGGCCCGGGACATGGGAAATTCCGTCTCGTGCGTATAGAACTGTTACGGATTTTCTCGGCACGCGCTCGCTCGGTCAATGTAGACATTTTGATATCTCGTTGAGAGAAAAATCGCCAAGGAGAAATCTCTCTCAGTCGAGCAGCCAAGCCTAAGCAGCGTGAAAACTTGACGACGTTGACAAAGTGTTCGAGTACAGCAAAATGTAGTCTTCGGGAGTCGCTGTTCGAAGTAATCCGATGTCCTTGCGGGAAGACGCACAGTTGAGTGGAAATGTTCCCGTATATGACACTCGGAAATGCCGGGTGTTCGAATATCCAGTGGGTCTCCGACCCGAGAAAATCTTCATCAAAACTTCTAGCACTTGAGATTGGTCGTCGATTGAAATAACGACGTCCCGTAAATGAACTCCATGACTTTTCCAGCAACTTTTCTCACCCGGCAAACTCGACCGGTGAATTTTCAAACTTCGTAATTTCCCGCGAGTATCCGGAGAAAAGGCTCGAGAAATCAATCGCTACAAACGTACCTTGTGGCGCCGGGTCTTCTGGATTGTATTCGTAGTCTCGATAATCACCAATGTGGTGTTCTTGGTGTACGGTAGCAGCGAGGTGGAGTACTGGAACGACCCTGAATTCGTCAACGAGGAGAGGAAAAAGAAGAAAAACAAAAACATAGAGGAAGTAGAAACGTAATCAATAAGCTGTTGTATGTTTTATCATTTTGATTTCCATATATCCTTATCGAATAGCTTTCATTTAAATCAAACTACAGATCAAACTATCAAACTACACATCAAACTACTATTAAAATTCAAATATTGGCATTCCGCCAATCAATAAAGTTACTTGGTAACTCGTCCAAAATAACTGCAATCCACGGTACTCCACTACATCGTCTGCAAAAAGGATGTCGAGGTTGAATCGTCGTTCTGGATCCTCCCAGAAGTTCTCGGCAGAACGACGATCCGCCCGCCGAAAAATGCGTGTGACTGCCCAATCTGAAAACTAAAACAGTTCAACATCAGAAGTGGTGTAGAAACATCAGAAATGATAAAATAGGCTTATAAATATAGAAAATAACCCTTAATAGATAATAACTAATATAATAGAGATAGATAATGAATAATATAATAGAAAATAACCCTTATCCACCGATTCTTCAGCGCAAGGGGCGGAAGGACAACTTCTGGAAGGGAATCCAGATTCCCTTCCTGAACCTCCGACAGGCGCTGACGCAAGAGACGCCGAATCAATCTTTTTTCGGTCCATCGGAACATCTGAAACAGAACACATCGGAACGGGATAAAACAATGAAATAATGATAGAAAATAATAGAAAAATGATAGAAAAATTAGGACTTACGTTTTGATAATAATAACCACGAACACAAACCATAACTGTTGCGACGTCTCAGAACACCAAGGTGAAGCAGTCACAAGTCTCGCGAAAATTTGATCGTACACCTGTCACTACACATGAAACTGAATAAATAAAAGTTCAACATGAACATAGCTGAAATTAAGTTTTTATCGAAAGAGATCAAAATCGAATTCACGTTCGAATTCTGTGTTAACAATGGGGGGGTTGGCGAGCGAAGCGAGCAGGGGGGCACCCCCCTAGTATATATAAAAAAAGAACACGTTGAAATAGTTATTGAAGTTTTCAATGAATACAATAAAAATTTAAAATTCACTCATGAATTAGAAGAAAATAATTCTATAAATTTCGTGGACACAACAATTATAAGAACCAACAATAAATCAATTACTAATTGGTATCAAAAACCAACATGCTCTGGTAGATTGTTAAATTTCAATTCAAACCATACAATTCAACGAAAACGTAACATCATTTCCAATTTAATAGATAGATCAGTTTTACTTTCAGATAAAAAATTCCATAACGACAATATTAATAAAGTTAAAAGAATATTATTGGAGAACGATTACCCACAGAAATTCATAGAATCATGTGTAAATGACCGACTTCGCTCAATTAGATTCTCTAAGAAGAAAAATAATTCAGATAAAAAAAGTCCCCTTTGTACTTTGGCAATACCTTTTCAAGATACATTTTACAATAAAGTATCTGGATCTCTTAAAAAATTGAACATTAGAACAGTTCCTTTAGTGAATCATAATCTTACAAACATAATAAAATTAGGTAAAGATAAAACAGACATATTAGATCAAACTGAGGTAGTTTATAAATTTAATTGTAACGACTGTTCGGCATGTTATATTGGCGAGACGAAGAGAAAATTAAAAGATAGAATCACAGAACATCAAAAAATTACTGATAAACCACTTCCGGTCCCTTTGCATTTAATAAAAAACAGTACGCACACATTTGATTGGAATAACATTAAAATTTTAGCCCGCGAAGCGAATTCTAAGAAACGACTTATTTCGGAAATGCTCCACATCAACATGTACCAACACACACTTAATAGGAAGGAAGACACACAACAACTCAGTCACACGTATAGGAAGCTTAGCAAGATTTTTCATAACAAACACACCAATGTATCTGATGGTATATAAGACCACTGACGTTAGCTTTATATACAATAGTTTGACAATGGCAGTGGAAGCAGCCGCTTCCACTGCCGAACGTAATATTATATTTTCATTCAAAACTGGTGAGAAAGAATATTTAATTGTTACTTCGTCGATTGTTTTGTACTTAAATTGTATTATTTATTACGTGTTTTTTGTGTAATAAATTTTTAGCCTGATGAGGCCAGTGAACCTAACTGGCGAAACGTCGCATTAAATAAATATGTGGTGAATTTTGTGAATTTTCCCTTTTCTACTTCACTCTGGATTGACCCTCAAAGATCGACAACTTATACATATTTGGAATTATGGAGGGTGCACTGCATAATATTAAATGGAGAAAAGTCACAGTTCTCGACTTTCCACTCTGTGCCTGGATACTGAAGCAATAACAACATGTATCCAAGCATAAGTGACACAAATACTCTAAAATTGTGTGCTAATTGAGTATACGAATTTAGTACACGGCTCTATACAGTATACCTGGAACATAAAATTAATCAGAAAGAATCATCTTACAAAAATACATGTACATATGTAAAAGTTGAGTTAACTTACCTGAAAATTGTCTCATCTTCACTGAAAATTGATCAGCTGTACCGGATGAAGTTTCAAACCTGGTCCTACTATGAAGAACAATACGGTGAAATTTATGTGAAAATTGTTCTTACAATTGATTTAACTTTGTGTAAGCAACAGCCCTAGTAAAAATAACTTCCATACAAGAACGAACAAAAATGTACAAAAACGTACAAAAACGTACAAAACCGTTTATAAACGTCCCATTTGGAACAAGAAATACTGTACAATCACATGCTGTTTTTCTACATTTATATATGTATACATGTATGTGTGTGTTGTACGTATGTACGTGTATAGGTGTGCATATGTATGTATGTAAATGTGTGTATATGCACATTGTATGTACAGCGAAGCGACGAGATTCGGATTAGGCGCAACCGCTTCAGCTCTCGACATTCCGGCTATTTTGCGACGCAGCTCTCCTGCAGATGTCCCGCGCATTTTATAGCATTATTTGATTTATTTGTTTATTATAGAGTGTCGCGACGTAGTATCTGATCGCGAAGTTTCCCAATTTTTTGTAAACTTAGGTTAATTCCGAGCCGTTTCAAAGTGTCCTCGTCGGATAATCCGATGCAGCTGCAGATGGCCATTATCCCAAACCTTTGCAGTATTTGCATTCGGCGCGAGCGGCAAAGCCGACCGTGCGCGCTCATAGTCGACGGCGCGGCACGTCCCGTGCAATTTTTATTGCGGCGATTGCGACGCGGCGCCGACCTCGTCCGTTGTACCTGAACACCCAAAATTCGGCAAAGCGCATATTGACGGATACGCCCACGCCTGCATCTATCCGCCAATAGTAAGTCTAGCTGTTTATACCAATGTGCCGATTGGTTTTCCATCCTTTAGTGGAGTGCATATCCGAGGTGATCTGACAGTTAAAGTTAGCGGCGAACACCACTTGGTTTTTGAATGGTTTTCGATTGACCAAGCGGGGTAAGAAAATATAGAGTGGACACAAGTGTATGAGGTTTGCTGAGAGTTTATTGAATTAATTTACCACCGTGTATTAACCGCCGTATAAAAACAAAAAATAGATCCTCCGTAACAAGAAACTACCGTTAGCGATATACGAATGAACTATGAAGTCGACCGGCCAACTCGACGCACACCGATCAAGTGAGCACGGCGGATCGCCGCCAGTGCCGCACTGCGCTCACGCACGCACACAAGCTCATCAGAGCAAATAATGTTAGAATATCTCAACAGTTTTCGACCTCTGAGTTGGCTATATTCAATTACGAACTATTCGCGTTTCACAATTTGAATTGATGAATACTTTTGTTATTATACGTCGAATAGAATTGTGAAATTCGTGAGTGAAGAAGATTAGTTTTCATTCCTTTTGTAATTCGAAAAATTTATCATTGAGCCGAAATTCGATGCATATACGAAAATAGTTTGTACAAAATAAAATTCGTACAAACTTACCTAGGTAAAAAAGGTAAAATGTTCAAATACATCTGTATCTGTTTTTGTACGTTTTCGAACGTTTCTGTACATTTCTGTACATTTTTAGATGTTTCCCTGTTGAAAAAAATGACCTGAAATTCTGCCAAAAATCGGACAGTAATCTATCTGATTTTCAGACGGAAAAAGTGCCTGATTTCTGGTCGATTGACTTGATATTCTGCTGATTTTCCGGTCAGTTCGAGCGGATTTTCAGGTAGCTTTGAACGGATTTTCAAGTCATCTCAAGCGAAAATTCAGATAGTTCCAAACGGATTTTTAACTCATATTGACCGGAACTTCGAGTAGCTTCGAATGGATTTTCCGGTAGTTTCGTACGGATGTCAGGTCATTTCTAAATGAAATTCCGGTCAATCCAACGGATTTTCTGGTAATTTTGAACAAATTTTCCACTCGATTGCACGGATTTTCTGTTCGTTTGTGGAGGATTTTCAGGTGAATTTGACCGGATTTTCTGGTCAATCGCACGGATTTTCGAGTCAATTTGAACGGATTTTCAGGGAAAATCTATTCGAATCGACCAGAAAACTTTGCCATATGTACCAGAAAATCCAGTCGATTGACCAGAAAATCCAGCCAAACGTACCAGAAAATCCGGTCAAATTCACCTGTAAACCCATTCGAATCAACCCGGTTAAATTCACTTGAAAATCCGTTCGAATTGACCCGAAAATCTGTTCGAATCGACCCGAAATTCCGTTTGAATTCATCTGAAACTCCGGTCAAATGTACCTGAATATCCGTTCGATTGACTAGAAAATCCGTGCGATTGACCAGAAAATCCGGTCAAGTTCACCTGAAAATCTTTCACAAACAAACAGAAAATCTGTGCGATCGAGTGGAAAATTTGTTCAAAATTAGCAGAAAATCCTTTGGATCGACCGGAATTTCATTTAGAAATGACTTGACATCCGTACGAAACTACCGGAAATTCCATTCGAAGCTACTCGAAGTTCCGGTCAATATGAGTTAAAAATCCGTTTGGAACTATCTGAATTTTCGCTTGAGATGACTTGAAAATCCGTTCAAAGCTACCTGAAAATCCGCTCGAACTGACCGGAAAATCAGCAGAATATCAAGTCAATCGACCAGAAATCAGGCACTTTTTTCGGCTGAGAATCAGACAGATTTCTGTCCGATTTCTGGCAGAATTTCAGGTCATGTTTTTTCAACAGGGTTTGTACGGTTTTGTACGTTTTTGTACATTTCCACGAGAAAACAGTCATTTTTTTATGCTAACCCAAATAACAGAAAGTAACAAATATTGAAGACTGGACTCAGTTAGGCTTGGGAAAGAACAAAAAAAAAGGAACAGAAAAAAACTTTTGAAAAAACAGAAAAAGTCTGACATCATCATTTCGATGGCTCTTACAAAGAAAGACACATATCGCAATCTGACCGCGAAGGAAGACACATATCGCAATCTGTCCGCAAAGCAAGACAAATACCGCAATCTGTCCGAGAAGAAAGACACATATCGCATTCTGGCCGCGGAGAAAGACATGTCAGAATTATCCTCCCGTGAATATTAACGGAGAAAGAGTTCGAACCGCAATCGAACTGTAGAAAAGGCTTGTTTTTTTTTTGTCAAGTATAATCTGATCAATCCAAGCTTTCATCCCACGTATTTTTTTACGTCGAAAAATTGTGGAATGGGCACCATATATTATTTTTGTGGACAGATTGCGAGTCTCTTTTTCCGCGGACCGATTGAGATGTGTCTTTTTTCGCGGGCAGATTGCATTTGTCTTTCTTCGTAAGACCCATCGATTTGAAGTAATCAGTACTAATGAGTATAGCATCATATGCTCAAATCAAATATTGCTAGATAAATAAAATCAGAATTTAAAATCGTTTGATTTCAAAGTATTTGAAGTATTTATGTACATTTACAGACATGACTAATTTGCAGTAAACAGAGATCTATAGTAACCAGCGAGGGCGGGGGTTTAGCGAGCGAGGCGAGGAGGGGACCTTGATTTAACCGACTTGAATCGATTCTTCCATGTAAATTTTTTTCCGGTAGACATCGAAATATTGAATCGGAAGTGGGGGGTTGGCGAGCGAAGCGAGCGGGAAATAGTGGAAAAACGTATACACATGTATGTGAATATACGTAAACTAGCGTCCCCCGTCGCGGCTTCGCCCGCGAATATGTGTATTGAGTTCGAAATGTTATTCTCATTTATTGTTAAAAAACTCGTATGATATGTATTTATTTGTAAACTTTGTATAATTTGATACTTTGTAATCCTTGGAGTTGTAATTTTCATGTATCTGAGGATTTGAAATTTATAAGACTTCTGGATAAACGACGTTCTTAATTCTTGAATTTTGAGAAATAAATATAAATTGGTTACGTGCATCCCCTGTCCGTGAAAGAGCAACAGTCAATGGGCTGCGTGGAAAACATTCTGTTTGCAAAACTATCCCTACGTACTTAAAGGTCTGTCCTTGAGATTTGTTGACCGTCAAGGCGAAAAAAAATTGAAATTGTAAGTCTGATGGAATCATAGGTATGCGAGATTTAAAAACTGTTTCAGGTATTTATACCAGCTGCAGGTCCTGTAAGAATAGTTGCTTCGATTACATTTTCCTGCATAACTTTAATTTGCCATGACTTAAATTGGAAGGATTTAGATTGTGTAGTAGCATTATTGGAGAACCAATTTTCAATTTTAAGTCATGAGATGGAAAGCCTGAAGGATCAAGAGAGTTCAGAAATCCTTGAGGGTAGTGTACAACTTCATCAATGTTAATCACTGTATCGATAGAATGATAATGTCGTATTTCTCCATCTACCTTTCCCAAAATAATATTATTAATATTATGAGCGGTAGCATTTCAAGGCGTTATGATTGCCCTTTCGCATAACCAATTGAAAGGTTTGTCAGAAAGACTTTCAATTTCTGGATAGACTTTAGAAATCAGGTCCATGACTGTATTAACAGTCGTTCCTACTCTTGTATCAATATTTATGTAATCATTTTCATTTAATACTTTCCCATCTCTAATTTTTAGGAGTTCTAAAGGAAATTGCAAATCCCCACCTCCAATGTGAGCTCTCATATATCACAGACAAAGTTTTCCGAAAGTCTCCAGAGAAAAGAAAAGTTATTCCACCCATAGGTTTGCTGATAGATTTTGAATCTTGTAATGTGCAATCCAGAGCTTCAATATGCGAACGGTGACTCATAGTACATTCATCCCATACTATAAGAGAAGTTTCTTCGATAATTTTGCATAAAGGACTATTTTTTCTCATTGAACATATTGTATCCTGGCCAATGAAAACGTTCAAAGGTAATTTGAACGTGGAATGGGCAGTTTTGCCTCCAGCAAGAAGAGTTGCTGCAAGAACCTGAAGATGCTACAGCTAAAACTAAAGCACCCAAAATACGAATTTGAGCTTATATCAAGTCAGGTCTTTAGTTAGTCACTTTAGGCATATTAGATTCCAAACAATCACGCAATCCCATAATGTTATGTGGATTCTTTAAAGCATTATCGAGATCACAAACATTTCGTGGACCACGAATTGGCGTAGGTAGACCGAAATCAATCAATTTGCACAATCCAGGAGCTTCATCTTTATCCATAGATCCAACTACAATATCTTTTATATTAGTGTAATTTTCTGATGGATCATATTCAAAAGCAGATCTTCCACGTACTATGAACGGGGCTTCAATTATTCGATCCTGACGAATGGCTTGCGTTCGTCTGGTTCTAATCGTCTACCGCCCAATGTTACTTCTGGGTCTAGGCATTGTCACCAAAATCATTTGGCATCAAGGGACTGGGATTCAAAAGATCCCAGAAAGAGGCTGAGTTCAGTTTCAAGCTCTCCTATATAGCCGATAGAACGCTGACTCTATTGTGAGAGAGCGCCGCGCTATATCTTTTACACGTGCGACTCAACGCCTCGCCATCTACTGGCGCGCCATGGTACTTGGTCAGTTACCCCCACCACAGAGAAATGCATTGTCTATTTCTCGGTTTCTACTCAAAATTTCGAAACGCCACATATCCATAAACATGCCTGGAGTAGTCAAGAATCAAGTATCAAAATTTCATGAAAATCGGTTCAGTAGTTTTTGAGATTAGCGGCCACAAAAAAACAGGCTGTCCTTTATATAATATATATATATATAGATATACGAAAACGTACAAAAAAGTACAAAACCTTGTAAAAAGGTACAAAAAAGTACAAAAGCATACGTTACCGTATAGAAACGTACAAAAACGTACAAAGCCGTCCAAAAACGTACGAAACCACAGGAAAAGGTACAAAAAAAGTCCAAAAGCATACCGTACAAAAACGTACAAAAACGTACAAAACCGTACAGAAACGTGCAAAACCTAGGAAGAGGTACAAAAAAGTACAGAAACGTATAAGCATTTTTGGACGTTTTTGTACGTTTTTGTTCAATTATGTAAAAAAATTATTTTCACTAGGGAGTGCATGTATACTTGTTCACATCTCACACCCTTGTTCAAAATAATTGACCGGATTCCACACTCCGTTTCCCATTGGTGTTTCCCGGTCCAATAACGGGGTTTCACCGATCAAATCCGGTGAGAAATCCGGTCGATGGATAGAAACGATATTCTAAGTCGACCAAGCGTGTCTCCCGGTCAGAAAAATATAATATGGGCTTCTCGGAAACACTCATTTCAAGGAACCTGAAATTTTTTTTCTGATCAGGAAACCCGGTCGGTCGACCGGAAAACACTCTTGGCGAGGTGCCCATAATATTTTTCATCTGACCGAGAATCACGGTTGGTCAACTTCGAATACCGCTCAATCGACCGGATTTTCCATCGGATATCACCGGCGAAACCCCGCTATTTGACCAGAAAACACCAGTGGGAAACGAAGTGGGAAATCCGGTCGATCATTTGTAACAGGGAGCCGTATGTGTTATAAGATGTGTGAATGCGAAGCTCAGACAATATACTGACCATCAATGCATATGACTATAACTAAAGGTTAGGTGGCGAGTTTTCACAGTGAATATTTGTAATAATACCGCTGACAAATGTTGGCAACATTTGTAAGTGGTCCTCATCCCCTAATTGGTCATTTGAGTCTATTTTCATGCCTACTCAAGGTAATATATTGAATTTTTGAAAGGTTCGAGAGCTCAGGCTTACGTTTTGACTATGGAGGATGTATGTTTTGTGAATTGAGGCAATTTCTATTACTAATGGGGTTCGCCTCTCAACGAGCGAACTCCCAAGGTATAAAAACAGAGGCTCTAAATAGTAGGGGAGAGCGAGGCAGATAGGAAGAGATCCTACAAAATATCATTTTTCCACGAGAAAAATGTAATATAGCAAATCTCAAAGTTTACAATATGACAGTACTCGCATTCATGAGTACATAGCAATTTTTATATCTACGAAATATAAATCCATTTTTGTTAAATCAATGTTTATATTAAGCTAGAAAATTGCTGACAATGTGCTCCCAGTAGAGGTGAATTGACAATGGGGAGGGACAAGTTGACAAGGAAGATTTATTGAATGAATAATGTTTATTCTTTGAAGGGACTTCTTTCGTTTTGCAGCCAGCTGGTTTCGGTCACAATAATATGTCAAAATAGCTGAGCTCCTTTTTCTACAATCTCGTTTATTATCTCTTCTTTTTGACGCTTTCGGAGTGACTGTATTATTTCAAATTTGTTAGGTGTTGATAGCAATGGAGTATTATTCTCTTAACTACTTCCAGATCCATACGGCCTATCTGTTGTGACACCTGCTAGTGGCTCCAGTCGTTGTTATTTTGCGATTTCTGACCATTTCTGAAAAAAAGTAGATGTTACGCAGTATGTCAACATGCCCCTGGAAATCTCTGCCAACTTACCTCCCATTGAATAACATGACAATAAATAACATAGAACAAAAACTACTTGAATTTTCAAAAAAATCTTTTCACAAAATTATAGAAGTGGTAAAACTCTATTTGATTACAATCTAGATTTAAAGAAAAACGAAATTTTCTTAATAACTTTTTTTTTCTTTCGGTTAGCAAAATTTTTTAAAGTCACTTCATTCTTCTACAAACAGCACTGGACATCTGGTACTCAGGACAAATATGTGTAGTGGTAAAGCGTAGAAATTGCATTCAACGATTTTTTCCTCATCGCATGAATGAGGAGATATTCATAGTTTGCCAACTTACCAACACTGACAACCTGCCCCTCTCTCCCTTATTGTCGAGTACTCTGTGCTCCAATGACCATAAAAATAATTTTTCTGTGAGAGTTAGTTAATTTAAAAACAAAACTGTGACATTCATTTTTCGACTCAGAGGTCATTTTCAGGGCGTAAATTAAGGTCGAAAATGCCTCTGGAAATACAAAAACAGTAAAATCAGCAACTTTGCCTGGCTGTAATTCAACATTGGATACTGATTATGTGTATACAATACAACTCGGTGAGAGCAATTCTCAAAGATGTTTAATCAAATCAATATGGAATATGGAAATGATAAGAACATTGAGAAGTGCTTCAAATGTAAATGATAATCAAAATGAATTCTAAGACTGAAAAGTTATGTTACACTATAGAGATATATATCAGTGAATACACTAAAATTCAGGAGTTCAAATAAACAAGCATAAATAACCCCCAAAATTTTGAAATCAAATGTTAAAGACACTTACCTACAATCGAAAAGGAAGAATTATTATCAAATCATATTTCAAATAATTTTCACTGAGAACATATTCAGTCCTAATAATTATGAAATCTCAAATCTTTATATGATGTGACTTGTTCTGGATATCTTTGTGCATTAAGCATTCAGGCGATCGCGCGCATCAACATCGTAATGGGTAAGAAATTTGGCACGCATCCGCACGGGTATGTTCAACAAGTGTCGACGAGTGATCAAAGACACGGCCATAAAATTCTCAGTTGGGGAAAAAACCCAGCTCCTGTGCGAGTTCACGCGGTCGGGTGTCCCCAGACACGGCGATAGATTAAGCCTAACGATACGTCGAGTCGGCGCACCTCTGACCGGGAAACCCCAGTCCCCGCAGTAAAATCGCCATATAATAGTGTGCGCCGATCGCCTCGCTCCGGACCGCGGGCTGGCTAGGTGGCCAATCTTACGCGTGAACCCTCCTCGCCGGGAATCCCCAGTCCTCGTAATAAAGTTGCCATATAGCCTGGCGCGTCGATTGCACCGCTCCGGACTGAGGCCTGGCTCGGCGGCCAACCAGACGTGGGCCTTTCTCGTAATCGTTAGATTATGTCTCAAGCGTACGTAACGTAGCGGCCGCGAGCGTCGAGAATCAGTGATTCTCGAAGTCTTATCAGTTGTGTGCTGAGTAAGACGCGCGTCGTTTGGCGCGATGCATGGTGAATAATACTGTAGTTTAAGTATCATTTGTATTTGAATGATAAGGGAAGTCGAAAGCGGATTGACTTAAGAGCTGTATTGTATTAGAACGTGCGTATGTCATGATAATGGAACAATTATAAAAAAGGGATGTGTGGAGAATGAATGGCGGATTAATTAACCCTTTCAAAGCAGTCAGTCAAACCCCATTGGAGCTGCCTTGCCGAGCCTCATTTTCGGTGAACACCACACAGAGTGTCCAGCCGTGCCGGCGATCAAGGGAGGGCTAAAACGACTCTTTAGAATGCGTGCACCAATGAGGGCAGATGAATGTGAGTCGCGGCTAGCCAAGGGCAGGGCCTTTGCGCGAGAGGCAGCCGAAGCGAGATCGGCAATGGGGGAAGCGAAGACACATGGCCCCGCGCAGATCCCAACCCGCATCCACTGGGGCTGAGGAGGGAGGGCGCGGCGACGAGCCGCGTGCGCAAAGGCAAGGATCGACTGGAAAGCAACCCTCCCCTCATCACATGGAAATGCGGGGGCAGATAGGGGGGAGGATATCGTTTTCCGCCGGCGGAAGAGGACGGCGTGGTGAAGTGAGGGCACTTTTGCTTGAGCTTCGAAGCAGAGAAGACGGAATATTATCGATCGTCTTCCCGTTTTCAAACTCTGGCTGTTTTGTTTGTATTCGCGTAGCACTCAGAACAGGGGGGCTTAAAGATCAATCCAGGTGGATTTCCAGGTCAGTCCAGGTGAAATTCCAGGTCAGTCGAGGTGGATTTCCAGGTCAGTCCAGGTGGATTTCCAGGTCAATCCGGGTGGATTTCCAGGTTCATCCAGGTGAATTTCCGGGTCAATCCAAGTGGATTTCCAGGTCGATCCAGGTGGATTTCAAGGTCATTCCAGGTGGATTTCCCGGTCAGTCCAGGTAGATTTCAAGGAGGATTTCCCGGTCAGTCCAGGTAGATTTCCAGGTGGATTTCCAGGTCAGTCCAGGTGTATTTCCAGGTCAATCTAGGTGGATATCCAGATCGGTCCATGTGTATTTCAAGGTCAATTTAGGTGGATTTCTAGGTGAATCCAGCTGGATTTCCAGGTCAATCCAGGTGAATTTCCGGGTCAATCCAGGCAGGATTCTAGGTGGATTTCTAGGTGGATTCCCTAGTCGATACAGGTCGATTTATAGGTCAATCCAGTTCGATTTCCAGGTCGAAAATAGTTTGATATATAGGTGGATTTTCAGGTGAATCCAGATAGATTTCCAGGACAATATAGGTAGATTTCCAGGTGGATTTCCAGGTCAGTCCTGGTGTATTTCCCGGTCAATCCAGGTAGATTTCCAGGTCAATCTAGGTGGATATCCAGATCGGTCCATGTGTATTTGCAGGTCAGTCCAGGTGTGATTACAGGTCAATCTAGGTGGATTTCCAGGTTAATCCAGGTGAATTTCCGGGTCAGTCCAGGTGAAATTTCAGGTGGATTTCTGGGTGGATTCTCAGGTCACTCCGAGTGGATTTCCAGGTCATTCTAGGTGGAGTTCTAGGTGGATTTCCAGGTCAATACAGGTGGATGTATGGGTCAATCCAGCTCGATTTCCAGGTCAGACGAGGTGGATTTCCAGGTCAGTCCATGGGCATTCCCAGGTCAGTAAAGATAGATTTCAAGGTTGACTCCCAGGTCAAGCTGGGTGAATTTCCGGGTCAATCCATATTCGATTCCAGGTGGATTCCTAGGTGGATCTCTAGGTCAATCCAGGTGGATTTCCCGGTCAGTCCAGGTAGATTTCCAGGTGGATTTCCCGGTCAATCCAGGTAGATTTCCAGGTCAATCTAGGTGGATATCCAGATCGGTCCATGTGTATTTCTAGGTCAATCTAGGTGGATTTCTAAGTGAATCCATCTGGATTGCCAGGTCAATCCAGGTGAATTTCCGGGTCAATCCAGGCAGAATTCCAGGTGGATTTCTAGGTGGATTCCCTGGTCAATACAGGTGGATTTATAGGTCAATCCAGTTCGATTTCCAGGTCAATCTAGGTCGATTCCAAGGTAAATTTCCAGGTCAATCAAGGTGGATTTCCGGATCAATGCAGGTGGAATTCCAGGTGGATTCCTAGGTGGATTCTGAGGTCAATCTAAGTGGATTTCCTGGTCAATCCAGGTAGATTTCAAGGTGGATTTCCAGGTCAGTCCAGGTGAATTTCCCGGTCAGTCCAGGTAGATTTCCAGGTAGGTTTCCAGTTCAATCCAGGTGGATTCCCAGTTCAATCCACGTGGATTTCCAGGTCAGTACAGGTGGATTTACAGTCCAATCCAGTTGTATTCACAGGTCCATCTAGGTGTATTTCCAGGACAGTCCAGGTGTATTTCCAGGAAAATCTATGTGAATCCAGCTAGATTTCCAGGTCAATCCAAGTGAATTTCCGGGTCAATCCACATGTAATTCCAGGTGGATTCCTTGGTAGATCTCTAGGTCAATCCAGGTGGATTTCCAGGACAGTCTATGTGGATTTTGTGGTTAATCCATGTGGATTTCCCGGTCAATCTAGGTGGATCTCAAGGTGGATATCCAGGTCAATCCTGTCGGATTTCCAGTCCAGTCCAGGTGGATTTCTAGGTTAATCTAGGCGGATTTCCAGATGGATTTCCAGGTCAATCCTGTTGGATTTCCAGATGGATTTCCAGGTCAATCCTGTTGGATTTCCAGTCCGGTCCATGTGGATTTCTAGGTCAATCTGGGCGGATTTCTAGGTGGATTTCCAGGTGGATTCCCAGGCCAATCCAGTTGGATTTCCAGGTCAGCCCAGGTGGATTTCTAGGTCAATCCAGGTGGATTTCTAGGTCAATCTAGGTGGATTCCCAGGTGGATTTCCAGGTCAATCCTGTTGGATTTCCAGTTCAGTTCAGGTAGATTTCTAGGTGGATTTCCAGGTCAATCCAGATGGATTTCCAGGTCCATCCAGGTGGATTTCCGGGTCAGTCTAGGTGGATTTCCAGGTCAGTCCAGGTGGATTTCCAGTTCAGTATAGGTGGATTTCCTGATCAATCCAGGTGGATTTCCAGTTCAATCCAGGTGGATTCCAATTCAGTCCAGGTGGATTTCCTGGTCAATCCATGTGGAATTCCAGGTGAATTCCTGAGTGGATACTCTATGCTCTCTATTCATCTTGAGATCTGATAGAGTGAATTGTTTCATGACGATTTCCCCGTCACCGACTTCTAATGACTTCGGATTCACTATTTTCAAATCAGTTACCAGATGAAATCATCGAATCGTTCTTAAACTACCCAAATTTGGTATTGGTTAGTTTCCTTGAAAAATGTACTCTGATTAACCCAAACACACGAAACTTCGTTAATTCATTTTTTAATATTCGCCATATTGGTTTTTGGAGTCGATCAAATGCGATTCTGACTCTATCAATGAAAGGACCATCCCCAAAATAGAGGAACAGGTATGTTCGAAATTTTTATTCCGATTTTTCACAGCAGAAAATAAGCCTCAAATGTTAATTGGGAATTGTGCATTTCTGGGACTTGATGTGTTATTTAAATTCGGTGGCCATCTATTCTTCCGGCCAGTTGAAAAGTTGAATAATGCAAGAATAACTCCTCCATCTCAAACTCGGAATGTATCCAATATTACACGGATAAAGCAATTGATTTTAAACTGTAAATTTGGTCCTCACTTAACCTGTGGGGCCTCGTGTGATTTTAGAATCTTATGCGGTAAGAACCTTGGTCAATGATCCAAATATATTTATCATTCTCAATTTGAAACCTATACCTATTTCCCAAAATTAAGAATTTGGGCCTTGTGTACAATTTAATCCCTCTATTTTTTTTAAACTTCTGAAACCTTTTATTGATTGATTGCTTGGAAAATATGACTGAGTCACTTCTTGCATTCTAAATGGAACGTATATTTTTCCAAAATAATTTTCGTATCATGATTTTATTTACTATAAGCAAAAATAAAAAAGTTCTAGAAGAAAATTAATTTCTCACGCCATTCAACATTGTTTGAATTTTATGAGGCAAGCAAAACATTACGTATAACAGCATAAGTGTACATAAGGCCGAAAATTTCCATTTCATGAATTAATATTTGAACCAGAAATTTTCTCTTGATTCCGTATTTGTGATGAGGAATGTAGTTTTCATATCATTCCACATAGTTTTGACTTAATAAGACCCAAAAAATACCTTAGTCCCGAATTGGGAGTTGAGTATTCATTCATAAAATTTCACATGGATTTCGAATTTGGACTGAAAAAATGTATATTGTATCAATCAAAGTGTTCTGGGCATTATAGGACCCAAAAACAATATATCGGTTCCAAATTTTGGGAAATTTTTTACCAATAGTTTATCCAAAGGAACAATTTCCATTAGAGTGTTTTCTGGGTAAATGCATTTTTAACGAAGGTACCTAATTTGCGGTTACAATAATCAACGTAATCGGGTGAAACTAATTTTCCTCATAAACTCTTCGACTTTTCATCCTACTCGAATTTTTTCAGATTTTTTCTAATTCCTAAAAGTGAAGAGAAAATTACTTGTGACTCAGGGACTCGGATTGTCGGACCTGGGTATATTAACTATGTTTTTCAAAAAGAATCAATTCCTTCGAAAAACCTGGTGTATAAAGATTTTTGTCCATTTTTTCTACGTTTCGTCCTCGGCACGTATGAGATGTCGAGCAGCCAGCGGGCTCTCGACCAGCAGCGAGAAGAAAACCAATGCTCAGGTCATAAGAAATAATGGGATTATGCGAGAGAATGTTCCCTCCTCGAAATTATTATTTTGGTTTTATAGCAATGCTATCTGAGTCACATGTGACTTCTAAATGATTACGGTTAGAGCGATTGTACCTAGGCTAATGCGCCATGAGCAACAATATTTAGACATACGGATATCACTTAATTATTGTGTAAGGCGCCTTAGACATAAGCAATATATATGAGTGAACCGATGCGCATTGCAGTGCATGCATTAATCTGTAACGAAGCGAGCGCGCTTCGTAGTTATAAGTACACACGCGTGCAAACGGAGGAAAGACGCTGAGCCACGCGCGCTTGTTATCACTCCATGAGAGAAAGGTGATTCTCGCAAAGTGCAACTGCGCCTTCCCACCATTTTGCGCCCTGCGAACGCATCTCGACGTGACGTCATGACGCTTATAAATAAGCGGCCGCGGCCAACACGAGGAAGTTGATCCGCGATAATCACGGATGCCACATGGGTGACCGGATATGAGCACGCGAGTGGCGCGGCTCCCCCTCGAACGTGTAGCGTAATTACATATATTTCCGAAGAACAGTATTTTTGTATAAAGATCCAACGACGCTGGATCTGGAGTGAATTATAGAACTTAGTCGTACAATAAAGTTTAGTGCTAGTGCACATGAAGAGGGTTTATTTGCAACACCCTCTCCCTCACCACACTCCACCCGAGCCGATGCGCATACCCAATCGGGAATTTCGGACTCACGCCAGTACTCACTACGGGCAGAGTACTCCACCAGTACTAGCCAGTCAGTATTGGCTAACCGGTACTGGTAGATTCATGTCTTACAGTAAATGGGTTTTTTTGCCAGTACTACGGGCAGGGTACTGGTCAGTCAGTAATGGCTGGCCAGTACTGGCGCCGTACTATTTCACTGCGGACAAAGTACTGCGCCAATACAGGCAAGCCAGTACAGACATAGTACGGGTATAATACGGGGAATGTGCAAAAAGTGAATATTTTTTCGACATGAGAGTTGCTATCTAGAACAATGGAAAATGTATTTTTGCGAAAACGTCTGGCGATGAATTTCTAGAATCATTCATCTCTATGTCTCAATGAATGATTCATACGATGAGTGACATTGCATACTCAATGTCAGGTGAGTAAGTGCTTTTAATATATCAGTTCAAAGCCCGACAGCATTGGGGAAACCCGGCTGACAATGAGCCTCGATCGTATGAAGTAATATATTGCATATATACAATGCACCGAATATGTAACTTGTTGGTCTTTTGTGCAGCTGCACCGCGCATAGGCCAGCCACGTTCACGGGAGGGGGCGTACGGCTGATCCAGTCAGTTTGCAGTGGCCTCAGCAGTACTGTCATAGTGTGGTTGAGCAGCCATTGCAGAGCGTGGCAGAGCATCTAATAGCAGTAGCAGTCATTGTAGGGCTGGTGATTGACGGGGTGATCGCCGAAGTCGTCGAGGAGCGGCTACAGGGAAAGCGTGGTTGTCGTTGTGAAAAGGTAGTGTGGCGGGGTTTTCTGTGGTACTAGGGTTTAGTGTGCGCGACGAGAGGTCAACAATGGCGCATCAGTGAGCTTGGTGACGCTGCAGTGCTGATGTCAACGCGGCACGTGCGACAAGCGTGATGATCCACGACGCATCGCGTTGTCATCCGTGCATATGCGCACGAGTACCAAATCATGCTATTTTTGAAAATTTTCAGACACGTCAGTACTGCCGCAGTACAGGCATGCCAGTACTGCCGCAGTACGGGCATGACAATATTGCCGCAGTACGGGCATGTCAGTACTGCCTCAGTACTGACGTGCCAGTGCTGAAAACCGTTATCATTCCAGTACTATGCCAATACTGGGACTATTGTGGATTTTTGAATGGGTACTGCGCCCGTTGTAGATTTTTGATTGGGTATACGGCCCAGCGCACCACGGACTACTCGGCTGCCACGGTGCCAAGCTCTAGCCAAGGACAACCAGGCACTGTACGGATTAGGAAGATGTAAGTGACCGAGCGGTTTTACACACGAAATACCGATCGCGACACCTTCGTACAACAAACATTCCCACCAATATAGGGGTATTTCGCCCACCCGCCCCTTTAAATAACAGTCGAGAGAATGGTGTATGGTTCTTTGAATTTGAAAACTGATTCTGGAACTAGTTCGATTTCGAAATTGAATTAAATTACTCAAGAAAACACCCTTCTAGCTAAATTTTTCCACCAGTAGTTTTGCCGGGAAAACCACTTGAGAAATTCATCGATGATATGTAAAAATTTCGTGTGTGAGAGAACTGAATGTAAAATTTTAAATCCTGGAAAATTTAATAGCAGTGGAGTTATGATACTCAAAGATAACATTGATTAACAATTGCTACTTTCCGAATCGGATAAATATTGGATTCCATATTAGGACATCCGCCGGAATTTGACTCTTTGAGGCACTGTGTCTTGTGTACGTGCTACATATTTTGAATTATTCTGCATGCAAGGTTCTTATCGCCATTTTAGGATTCCGAAACTCTTATCATGACACGAGAACATACATTCATCGTTGTTTTATGATTTGCACGAGCTTTTGAAGGGTTGTAAATAGACAAACTCCAGAAAATTTCATTTCTCACAAGCTAAAATATAGTATTTTGTTACTAGTGCGTAAAATCGCATTTCACGCACTCTTCGAGTTGTATATTTTGAATATCTTTTCAACGAGCCCTTGTAACATAAAAACTCGTATCCATCTGGGCTTTTAATTTTGATCAGTCGTGTGAAAGTGTAACATTCGTCACCGGCTTCACCTGCCACTCGTAGACCCGATCATACGCGTCTTCAAAAGTTCACTATTGTCCACACGATCTCTGTAATAGACTTTTTGATCACTGGATTAGCTAAAATCATGATCCGGATGATTTTAACACAGAAATAAAATTCAGCGACCCAGAAATTGACATTTCTGAGCGATTCTGACCACTTCCTTATTTTCAGTGCGCCATATTAAAAAATGAGATGTATTGAGAAGGTTCGAAAACAAAAGATAAATGCAGAATTATTATGAAGAATCTCGTAGGATATCATATGAATCAAATCCACTCACTCAACAAAAACACATGAAAAACATGTGAGAAACACGCAGTGGTAGGTTCCACTAGCGCTTGAATAGACATGTGAAAAGACATGTTAATAATGTCTCAAAAGATTTGTAAAAAAAACATGCAGTGGTAGACCTTCCCATCACTCGGAAATCCCATGAAAAAAACATGTAAAATGACATATGAAAAAGTATGTGAAATGTCATGTGCCTAATAAAGACATCTTTTTACGTGATTTTTTACGGTTTTTTACATGTTCTTCTATGTGTTCATTCACCTGTTTTTTCACGTGTTCTTTTTCAACCGGGTAACCCCTTAGCTTAGCCAATCTTAGGGTAACAACAGTACCTTTCCAATCACAAAATGGAAGGTTGGGATTAGAAAAGAAACTAAATTGCGTGTATTAAGCTTCGAGTCCAGATGGCAGCAGTGGCATAAGAATTTGAAGGAACGTAGTGAAGTGGAATGGCAGGTATTACAGAGAACAGCGTTTCGGAAGTAGGTGAGGCTCATGAAGAAAGAGTGTTCAAGGGCAGCGGAGTGGAAGGAAGGAACGACCAGTGGTCTGTCATATACACCCCACACCAGCCTGATTGGCTGATATACAACTTATCGGTTTGCCAATGGATTGAGCATATCAAACTTTGATAGCTCGTACATTAGGCTGCCGGGAAAGTATATTCTACGTCCTGTGCGAATTAGTTAGCCAAGCCTTGGCTACTCATATTTGTATAAAGATCCGACCACGCGGGATCTGGAGTGAATTATAGAACTTTGTCGTACAATTAAATTTAGTGCTAGTGCGCATGAAGAGAGTTTATTTGCAACACCCTCCCTCCACGCCACACATCCATCCGAGCCGATACGTATATACGGTCGACTGCGCCACATACGACTCGGCTGCCACGCTGCCAAGCCTCAGCCATGGACATCCAGGCGCCGGGCGGATGAGGAAATTGTAAGTGACCGAGCGGTCTCTCGCAGATTTTTTTTTCTTTCAAGGGTTATCCTCACAAGGAGATGTACCCACATCTCTCATCATGTGTCTCTCGCAGATTATGGATCACGATACCTTCTCGTAGACAATATTCCCACCTATTTAGGGGTATTTCGCCCACCCGCCCCTTTAAATGAAGGTAGGGTCTTAACAGAACCAACAAATCTGTAACCGGAAAAGTGTTACATGAGAAATGTAGTGAACTGACCTGAAAAGAAGATAGAGTTGCTTCGCATCTTATTTTCATACTTAGCACAGGATCATTCCTAATCAAATATTGACCCCTTGCAGTCGTCCATGACACTCCAGGTTACATAATCAAACTACTGTCAGATTTTTGGATGAATGAAGTTTTCTCTTTGAATGATAGTCAGATAAGACAACTCTGTAACTGGAGGTGAATTAAGTGTTAGACATTATCCTTGGAAAATGAGAATAGATTGAGATATTATACCTAATTCTCTAAATGGAGTTCGATTTTCAATCTCGATTATTTTTGTAGGTGTCTTTACTATTGGGAGCTGGGAAAGATTCAATAGATAATACTATTAAGAGAGATGCGATGAGATGTAGACGTCAGTCAAGCTGTGTGAACATGAGAGATGAACTTGAAATTCTGGAGAAGCTGATAAACCAGCTTATCAAAACGCAGCCGCACGATAAATGTATTGATAATAATCTTCGGAATGCACATAGCGAAATCGGCCATTATGACTGTGTGCCATTACAATCCATGAAAGATCTTGTTCAACCTAGGCATAGTTCAATCTATTGTTCTAATGATAATCGTGATATAAGTAGTACAAAATCGTGCAGTGACTTATGAAAGGATGAATCAATCTAAAATATGAAAATTTAGGTTATAAATTGGATCACAGAGAGCTGACAAAATCAAATGAGAATTAATCTTTGATGAACTCTTCATTTACAGTACTCTGATACTCGCTGCGGATTGACACAAGTGAGTTGTACGACAAACAAAAGGTAGAATCAAATGTAATACTTCTCTCCTGAATCGTATATCTACTAATTTTCACTACTGATCACTTCTTCAACTTCGAATTACTCCCGTTCATTGGAATAATCACATAATATTATCAATTTCATGGTATAGAGTTAAGCTTATTCAACCTTGGTTCAGTTCCAAAACAGTTAAGATCGTCCTTATATGTCTATACTAGCAGTAACAAAGTGCAAACTTTTGGTCCTGGTGTTTGCAAAGAATGGCACTTTGCTCCCGCGAGATACGAAAAATCGCTCATCTAGGCTATTTCGGCACGCGAACATCGTAAACGTTTTTCGTACCGAAATCGCGTAACCTCGCTTGGGTGCATAATATTATCACAATATCTATTTATACACCCAACTACAATATCTTATTTACTGGCATAATTTTCTGCCAAATTATACTCTTAAGCAGAAAGATCCTGACGAGCGACTTGAATTTGTCTGGTTTTAATTGTATACCGATCATCATCACTTCTGGGTCAAGGCTTATGTTCACAAAAGTATGCGTCAGTAAGAAATAACCAAATAGGAGACTGGGATATAAGCAATCCCATAATGAGGATTCCCCAATTTCCAAGCTCTTTTTTATAACCGAAAAAACACCAACTCTCAATTGCGAGTGAGCGTGGCGCTATACCTTTTACGACTCAGCGCCTCACCAATTACAGGCGCGCCATGGTAATTGGTCGGTTACTCCCACCACAGAAAAATGCATCGTTTATTTCTCGGTTTCTACTCAAAGTTTGACGATGTTACATATCCATAAACATGCCTAGAGTGGTCAACAACCAACATTTCATGTAAAACGGTTGAGTATTTTTTGAGATTAGCGGCCAAAAAAGACAACCTGTCCTTTCAAAAAGTAGTATTGATTGAGACCATATTTGATCGAATGTTTTAATGGAAATTTCATTCCCGGAATACAACGTGAATCGTCGTTTCAACTAAAAAGAATTGTAAGTACACGATTTCTGCAAAAAAAAGTACTTTTATGTGAATTATTTAGAGGAAGAGGACTCTGCGTGCGTTCGATTCTTTTGTATGAAAAGAGATTGCCTGAGAAATGGAGTTTGTTAACTCGTAATTTGAATGGTTTGGACCAAATCACGTGATTCAAGTCAGATATCATATATCCAGTGGCACACTAGTGCCACTATCTGGCAAGTAAAAACAGCTGGTGGCAGTGTGACACTTATACATCAAGATTGGGTCATGGATTTTTCAATTTCACGAAATAATCCAGATAGGCTCAATCCGGTCTGATAATCTTGTAGATTGCTCATTAAAGTCGAAATTCTTCCACCTTATAGCTTGATTTGTCTCCCGAAAGATACGTTTTTCTTGTAAAGAGATTTGTATGATCAATTCAGAAAATATTTTCTGAATTGATTGTAACGAGTAGCGCTCATACTCGTTATGAGCCTCGCGCCGAAAAGCTGGATTTAGTCGGCGATAACGGCATGCCCGGCACAAGCCACGCGAGCGCCCGAGCCCCGATATCGAGATCGAGTGAGCGGGGGCC
Organism: Aphelinus atriplicis; assembly: GCA_020882685.1. NCBI lineage: Eukaryota > Metazoa > Arthropoda > Insecta > Hymenoptera > Aphelinidae > Aphelinus > Aphelinus atriplicis. Next base: position 5,302,084 of record JAJGQD010000006.1, read on the forward strand.
ACGCGCGACTCGCGGTCGCGCTCAGGCCGGCCGACGCGCGCCAGGCCGGCCAATTCGAACGCTACCGGCTAGCGAGCAATACGCGACCCGCGCTACGCACCGCGATTTTCCCGCAGCTTCAGCTCAACCCCGCGCCCTTTCCGGACGAGAGGATTATATGCAAGTATACGCAACTTTGCACCCGTAACCCCGACGGCTTGACCATTCGCTTCGGAGAGCCCCGAGAATCGCGCGTGCACTTGTGTGGTGCTCCTGTACATGTCCGCTGGCGAGCGACCCGCCACCCAAAGCCGAGCTTCTTCGAGAAGCAAGCGAGCGCCCGCCACCTGTGCGTGACGAAGCAACCTCACCCACCAAACATGTGTCCAGAGCATCCGACCAGCGCCGGAACAGTGAAGAACACCGCACCGTAAGTCTGACTCTGTACGCCCAAGCTTCGCGGGCAAGGACAGCGGCGCTTCCTCTGTTAGCGGTCGCCGCGCGGGCAACGGATTCGAAATCGGCCCTCCGCTCACGCGAGCGCGCGAAAGCCCTGGCAGCATTAGCACTGCCAGGCACTGTAGCTGTAGCAAGTTTTCCATTTAATAAATTACATTCACCATAGCCGAGCCTTTTGTTTTCTCGCGTATCGAGCCGAGCTTTTTTCCTGATTAGACCCATCCCCTCTCCGCGGTCTCGGTGAGCTTTCAGCTCGCCGAGGATATCCTGAGCTACCTGGACGAGCATCGCCGGGAGAAACCTGCAGTGGCGAGCGCCAACCAACAGGTAAGGGGCGCGCATTGCACGGAATAAGGTCCGGCCGCCCCCAACGGGCGCAGCAATTCGCCGGCAAATCGCAGCACATTTTCCCGACGACAATCCCTAACATTCGCACGCGCCTTGTAACGAAGCGCCCCGTTACTATATATATACATGGGCAATTCTCTGTGGGATCAAACATGAAAAAATTTGATTTGGCAAACTATATATCCTTGAATTCAGTATCAAATTGCGCATCTAGTGATCATACTTTCAAGAAGATTGATTCATATTAGCTAATTTCATGAGTAAATAACTTGAAATTGTAGTTTGAGCCCACCCGGCAATAGCTGCTTGGACCTTAGCTATGCAGTTTATGCAATATGAGTAGATTTCATGAGTCCAACTTTCATAAATATTACCTATGTTTAGAGAACTTCAACATTTTCTTGGTGATATTAAAAGAATCATATGATATCTATGCACTGCCTAGTGTGTTATAAGGTGTACGTGTAATGCACAGCTCATAATTTACTTTTTGGACTAATCTTTCGTATCGAGTGGATGCAATTCGTGACACATGCACTCTATCAATAGTTTCTTGTAAATTTTAGCACAAAAGAGACTATATATTGACCATCAATACATGTAACTTGTGACGGGGAAACCCGTCACTAAGGACGGAGAGGCTGCTCGCCGATCCGGCCGGTACGGCACCTTAGCAGGCAGCCACCGGCTCGGGAGGGCAGCACTCTCCAGCGCGCACGCAAGCCGCAGCGCGCCGAGAGTTCCGGTGGCGCGAGGCCGGGAGTGAGCACGAGGCGGACGATCATTATCGTCCGGTGCCCGCAAGCCTCAACACGCGACGCGCGCGAGACGCCCGAGCTGCAGAGGCCCCACGTGTACGAGTCGTGAGCGTGTGTGCGTGCGTGTGCCCAGGACGCCGAGGTCGACGACGTCGCCGCAGCCAGCAGCCAGCGGAGCCGAGAGCAGCAGAGCCGAGCCGAGGACGAGAGAGAGAGGGACAGCGAACGGCGGCAAGGTTTGGCAGTGTGCGCGTCGCGGCCCCGGTGTCCCCCCCCCCCCCCCAGTGAACGTGCGTGTCGGCGAGCGCGCCGACACCCCCCCAGTGAACGTGTGTGTTGGCGACCGCGCCAACACACCCTCGAAGAACGATGGGCTCCGGCCCTGGCCCGGGCCTATCCCCTCGCGTCCCCCCGACGTCACGGCCTAGCGAGCGCGCGGGTAGACTCCGTTCGAGTCTCCGCGCGCGGCCGTCCCCCCCCCCCGAGAGAGTCCCCCGTGCTCCGAGCGAGAGCTAGTCGCGGCACTCCCGGCGCCCGTAACAAATACGGAGTGCCCACGGTAGAGCCAATCCCCACGTGAACCTGGTGCGAACGGGCACCAGGTCACAAACTACTGCGAAAGTTAGGTGACGTTAAGTATTAGTAATGCTTGATCTATATAAATATGATATTGATAACTCAGGATATGTATTAGCATGATACAATGTGAGTTTTCATAGTGGATAATTATAATAATAACACAGACAAGTGTTGTAGTACAAGGCTCCCCTTGAATAGTCATTTTAGCCTATTTTTATCCCTATTTAAGTTAATGTATTGAGTTGGGACAACTTTCAGTACCCATGTGGTGGGGCTCTTGACGGGCGAACTCCCAGAGTTCGCCCAGGGACAACAGAACAGCCAGGGTTCAAAAATAGAGGCTCCAATTGGTAATGTGGAGTACTTAATGTGCTCCAATGACCTTGGAGATAATTTTCCTATAAAATTCAAGTAATTTTCAGACAAAAGTGTCTCATTCATTTTTTGCCTCAGAGGTCATTTTCAGGGTGTAAATTAAGGTTGAAAATGCCTCTGGAAATACCAAAACAGCAAAATCAGCAACTTTGCCTTTTAATTAGGGTTAAAGTGCTCGAAAAAATCTGAAAATTTCTGGGAACTCGGTATGATGCCCTAGAACTTAAGAAAGAATTTTGAGCCAAATCAAATTTTTTCATGTTTGATGCCACAGAGAATTGCCCATGTATACATATTCTTCGACACGGAGCCGGTAACATACATATGGTTACACGTGTAAAGTTTCCAGGTGTTTTTCAATTGTCTGTCAATTGATTTTGTTGATATCTAATCTGATAATGGCCGACGATACACAGTTGTTAAAATCAATTCGCTTGAGTTATAAGGAAATTATAGAAACCTCAAGAATTTACAGCTGACAAGTGTATTGAAGGAGGTTATAAATGAAGTGGAGAAATATAAAAAAATTGAATTGGTGAATGGAACCTTCGATGCAAGATCAAAAATCAAATCAAGCATCATATCCCATTTGTCACTCGTTACATTGCTGGAGGAAAGTTGGACTCGACTGAAATGTTGGGCTGTGCATTGGAATACATGTTGCATCCTGTACACGACAAATTCGACATCAAGGAATTACAACAGTCATGTGGAGTAGGAATTGCTGATAAGCCCGAAGAAATTGAAAGAGAAGTTAAAAAATGCATGCAGAAGCACAAACAAGAAATTACAGAAGAGAGGTGACGCTACAACTTTAGCCTTCTAATGCGAGAGGTAAAAAATATATTGAAATGGGCTGATTATATGATAAAGCAGTCAAGAGTAAAATTGATGTTCAGCTACTTGACTTATTAGGTCCCAAAACAGAGGCAGATAATGCTCCAAAAACAGAACAGCCTATACACAAAGAAGCTAAGAAGCCACAAAAAGCCACTGAAAAATCATCTCAATCGGTCACAAAATAACAGAGGAGCCGCTCTCAATAACTAATGTAATAGCTAAAATTAATTTCCACAAACCAGGTAAAAATTTCACTCAAAATGAAAGAACATCTCGCTGCCACAGGTGTCAGACTAATTACAGGATTTCCTCCAGAACCAAATGAAATATTGCATGTTGGACATGCTAAAGCTATAAACATTAACTTTGGGTATGCCACTGTTCATAATGGTATTTGTTATCTGCGTTATAATGATACCAATCCTGAAAAAGAGGAAGAGAAATTTGTGATCGGATTTTAGATATGGTTACTTGGCTTGGCTACAAACCATATAAAATTACTTATTCATCTGATAATTTTCAAATCTTGTATGAGTGGACGGTTTAGCTCATTGGAAAAGGTTCAGCCTATGTTTGTCATCAAGACGTCAGTAAGATGAGAGGATTCAATCCAGTTCCCAGTCCATGGAGAGATAGGCCTATTGCTGAAAGCTTACAAATTTTTCAAGACATGAAAGATGGGCTGTGGAATGAAGGAGAAGCCACTCTACGAATGAAATTGACCCTCGAAGAAGGTAAACAAGATCATGTTGCTTATCGTATCAAATTTTCTCAGCATCACATAACCAAAGACAAGTGGTGCATTTATCATACATATGATTATGTAAGAAAGTTCTCAGGAGGATCGTAGGACGGGCAAATCGATAGGAATAAGCGTAGCGTGATTCGTGATTCGTGAATATATGTAACTATATTTATTGAGACGCGCGGGCCTAGTCGACAAAGCCTCCGACTAGGATAAGGTCGCATCACCCTACTGAAAATTCTCAAGTGAGATCTCAAGTAAGATCTCAGGTGAGTTTTCTGAGATCATTTTCTTTTTTAAAAATGCATGAGATTGTACATTAGAAAATGCAGAACTAACATTGAAATTTGGTATAAAATCACTTGGTATAAACACTACTAAAAATTTTTAGGTTCATCTCAATTGACACTTTTACAGCCCTACGTTGCGGTCGTTAGTAGCTGGTCCATAAAGTTATGCTTGTCCAAAATTGACTTTCAATATGAACATCAAAGTCACGCATATGCAACGGCGGTTCATACATCGATGCGCAGGACTAAGTGATGCACCGTAGTGGAAGCATGTAGCGCTATCCGCAATATTGTCTAGCTTTCTCTCTGAAGAATTACACTCTAACTGTTACGGTGACGGGTTTTCAACGCAAGCACTTGGTAGACTATGATCCAAAGCCGTATCCACTTGAAGCTAATAATCACTTGACTTGAAGCATTCTTTGTGTCAACATGTTAAACGTTTGTTTTTGCTTTCTCAAAGAGAAAGCTTTGTAATGGGGCCAAAAAATCGGCCCACCGAATCAAACCTCGGGACATCGATTTTCGTAATCTACGGGTCGAAAAACATGGAAATCCAAAAGTGTCTGTATGTATGTATTGTATGCATGTATGTATGTGTGTAACGCATGTATGTGCGTCCCGTTTTTTTTTTCGTCCACGATGGTTGGGCCTGTGCATTGGAATACATGTTGCATCCTGTACACGACAAATTCGACATCAAGGAATTACTAACACAGTCATGTGGAGTAGGAATTGCTGATAAGCCCGAAGAAATTGAAAGAGAAGGTTAAAAAATGCATGCAGAAGCACAAACAAGAAATTACAGAAGAGAGGTGACGCTACAACTTTAGCCTTCTAATGCGAGAGGTAAAAAATATATTGAAATGGGCTGATTATATGATAAAGCAGTCAAGAGTAAAATTGATGTTCAGCTACTTGACTTATTAGGTCCCAAAACAGAGGCAGATAATGCTCCAAAAACAGAACAGCCCTATACACAAAGAAGCTAAGAAGCCACAAAAAGCCACTGAAAAATCATCTCAATCGGTCACAAAATAACAGAGGAGCCGCTCTCATATACTAATGTAATAGCTAAAATCAATTTCCACAAACCAGGTAAAATTTCACTCAAAAAATGAAAGAACATCTCGCTGCACAGGTGTCAGACTAATTACAGGATTTTCCTCCAGAACCAAATGAAATATTGCATGTTGGACGCATGCTAAAGCTATAAACATTAACTTTGGGTATGCCACTGTTCATAATGGTATTTGTTATCTGCGTTATAATGATACCAATCCTGAAAAAAGAGGAAGAGAAATTTGTGATCGGATTTTAGATATGGTTTACTTGGCTTGGCTACAAACCATATAAAATTACTTATTCATCTGATAATTTTCAAATCTTGTATGAGTGGACGGTTTAGCTCATTGGAAAAGGTTCAGCCTATGTTTGTCATCAAGACGTCAGTAAGATGAGAGGATTCAATCCAGTTCCCAGTCCATGGAGAGATAGGCCTATTGCTGAAAGCTTACAAATTTTTCAAGACATGAAAGATGGGCTGTGGAATGAAGGAGAAGCCACTCTACGAATGAAATTGACCCTCGAAGAAGGTAAACAAGATCATGTTGCTTATCGTATCAAATTTTCTCAGCATCACATAACCAAAGACAAGTGGTGCATTTATCATACATATGATTATGTAAGAAAGTTCACAGGAGGATCGTAGGACGGGCAAATCGATAGGAATAAGCGTAGCGTGATTCGTGATTCGTGAATATATGTAACTATATTTATTGAGACGCGCGGGCCTAGTCGACAAAGCCTCCGACTAGGATAAGGTCGCATCACCCTACTGAAAATTCTCAAGTGAGATCTCAAGTAAGATCTCAGGTGAGTTTTCTGAGATCATTTTCTTTTTTAAAAATGCATGAGATTGTACATTAGAAAATGCAGAACTAACATTGAAATTTGGTATAAAATCACTTGGTATAAACACTACTAAAAATTTTTAGGTTCATCTCAATTGACACTTTTACAGCCCTACGTTGCGGTCGTTAGTAGCTGGTCCATAAAGTTATGATTGTCCAAAATTGACTTTCAATATGAAACATCAAAGTCACGCATATGCAACGGCGGTTCATACATCGATGCGCAGGACTAAGTGATGCACCGTAGTGGAAGCATGTAGCGCTATCCGCAATATTGTCTAGCTTTCTCTCGAAGAATTACACTCTAACTGTTACGGTGACGGGTTTTCAACGCAAGCACTTGGTAGACTATGATCCAAAGCCGTATCCACTTGAAGCTAATAATCACTTGACTTGAAGCATTTGTGTCACTATTTTGCTTTCTCAAAGGGAAAGCTTTGTAATGGGGCAAAAATCGGCCCACCGAATCAGACCTCGGGACATCGATTTTCGTGATCTACGGGTCGAAAAACATGGAAATCCAAAAGTGTCTGTATGTATGTATGTGTGTGTGTGTGTGTGTGTGTATGTGTGTGTGTATGTGCGTCCCGTTTTTTTTTCGTCCACGATAACTCTCGAAGGAATGGTCCGATCGTCCTGAAATTTTGCACACAGGTTAATCGCGGCAAAATCTCGGGCGAGTTCAATTTTCAGCAAAATCCGTTGTTTATTTCTCTAGCAACCGTTGCTAAGGTGTAAAATTTTTTGTTTCTTTTGTCTAGGATAACTTTCGAAGGAATCGTCCGATCTAGCTGAAATTTTGCACACCGGTTAGTTGTGGCAAGATCTAGCCCGAGATCAATTTTCAGCAAAATCCGTTGGTTATTTCCCTAGCAACCGTTCCTAACGTGTTTTCTTACAAATCCTCATGAGTGCTCATTGGGGCAAGCCGGAAAATCAGTTTTAAGTCACACTCGATGGCCAAGGACACTGAATTGTCCCATAGCAACCGTTGTTTACCTCCCTAGCAACCGTTACGAATGTTGGAAATTATTAATTTATGACCCATTTCCGTCATTTTCGACGGAAAAGGACACAAAATCTTCCCAATTAGCTCCTTAGCAACCGTTGTTTACCGCCCTAGCAACCGTTGCTAAGGGAAAGAAAAATTCATGTAAGTTTCGTTTCCAATATTTTCAACATGCTAGAACCAAATGTGCAAGAAAATATTTCTGATAATAACGCAGAACTACCATTGAAGAAACATTTGTTTTTTAGTTATTAACAATAAATAAAAAAGTTTAGAGTGATTGTAAGTTACACATTAATTATAAAATTATTTTAGATGTAAAAAATTTTTTTATCCCAAATTAGTGTTTAATCTAGAAAGAAATCCCCCGATAGACGTAAGTATAAGGATAAATAAATGTATCCAATGTATAAAAATTATTTTTCCTCTAAACAAATCAATTAAACGTATTCGATATTCGATTCGAGAAAAAGTATGTATAACGGTTATAATTCTTCGTTTAATTTGTACTCACAAAGCGTCTCCCGCAAAGTGATGCATTTTTCTTCTTCAATTGTTTTAGTTGCTGAGGAACATGACGCGCATATGAATGTAATATTGTCTTTAAGCTCGCGCTATAATTCAAATATGTGTAAATTCACAGAGTTGCTCACGTAGGCTCTTTTAAGCTACATAGTAAAAGAGCCATTACTTGAGTTGAGCGATCACTTTGACAGCTGAGTTCTTGCTCACATTCAGATACTTCAAGTAAATTGTGATTCCCAACAAGATTAAAGAGTTCCCTAACAACTGTTACATGCTTTTGCTACAGTCCCAGACATTTTCTTGCCCAAAGAGTATGTTTCGACAAAATTTTTCATACCAGCAATGCTTTCAACTTTTTGGTGTTTTGCTTTCTTAAAGAGAAAGCTTTGTAATGGGGCAAAAATCGACCCACCGAATCAGACCTCGGGACCTCGATTTTTCGTGATCTACGGGTCGAAAAACATGGAAATCCAAAAGTGTCTGTATGTATGTATGTGTGTGTGTGTGTGTGTGTGTGTGTGTGTGTGTGTGTGTGTGTGTGCGTCCCGTTTTTTTTTCGTCCACGATAACTCTCGAAGGAATGGTCCGATCGTCCTGAAATTTTGCACACAGGTTAATCGCGGCAAAATCTCGGGCGAGTTCAATTTTCAGCAAAATCCGTTGTTTATTTCTCTAGCAACCGTTGCTAAGGTGTAAAAATTTTTTGTTTCTTTTGTCTAGGATAACTTTCGAAGGAATCGTCCGATCTAGCTGAAATTTTGCACACCGGTTAGTTGTGACAAGATCTAGTCCGAGTTAAATTTTCAGCAAAATCCGTTGGTTATTTCCCTAGCAACCGTTCCTAACGTGTTTTCTCACAAATCCTTATGAGTGCTCATTGGGGCAAGCCGGAAAATCAGTTTTAAGTCACACTCGATGGCCAAGGACACTGAATTGTTGTATTTGCTCCATAGCAACGGTTGTTTACCTCCCTAGCAACAGTTACGAAGGTTGGAAATCATTAATTTATGACCCATTTCCATCATTTTCGACGGCAAAGGACACAAAATCTTCCCAATTAGCTCCTTAGCAACCGTTGTTTACCGCCCTAGCAACCGTTGCTAAGGGAACGAAAAATTCATGTAAGTTTCGTTTCCAGTATTTTCAACGTGCTATAGATAAAATTGGGAAAATTTGGTGTCTTTTGCCGTCGAAAATGATCAAAATAGATTTTGAATTGATCATTTCCAACCTCAGCCGCCGAAAATGATCAAAATGAGTCTTCAAGTTTGCTAAATACAGACTTAAGAGCAGGATGGATCGATTTTAACCACCATTAAACCGTATGACAGTCACAAGATGAATTGATCGAAAAATTAAGCAGGTCCAAATGTCTCGCATCGTGTATAACCTAGAACCGTTTGCTTTGTTGCATTTGATCAAATAATAAGAGAGCCCGGGCAGACATCAACAGTCGCGACAAAGTTTGGTCAATTGAAAAAGAACGACACTTTACACAGTCACGAAGATACGAATTGAACTGATTAAATAATATTTTTGTAATTTTTGAAAAATAAATGATAGTATCTACGCTAGTGGAATGGTGAAAATACAGGTTTGGGATGCGTTTGTGGGTGATGTTGAAGCCTCTTTGAGAAAGCATACTGCTAAGGCACTTGGCAGCGGTTTTTTATTCTTACTAGGGGGGTACCCCCCTGCTCGCTTCGCTCGCCAACCCCCCGTGTGTCATGTTAAACGTTTGTTTTTGCTTTCTCAAAGAGAAAGCTTTGTAATGGGGCAAAAATCGACCCACCGAATCAAACCTCGGGACCTCGATTTTCGTAATCTACGGGTCGAAAAACAAGGAAATCCAAAAGTGTCTGTATGTATGTATGTATGCATGTATGTATGTGTGTAACGTTTTTTTTCGTCCACGATAACTCTCGAAGAAATGGTCCGATCTTCTTGAAATTTTGCACACAGGTTAGTCGCGGCAAAATCTCGGCCGAGTTCAATTTTCAGCAAAATCCGATGTTTATTTCTCTAGCAACCGTTGCTAAGGTGTAAAATTTTTCGTTTCTTTTGTCTAGGATAACTTTCGAAGGAATCGTCTGATCTTGCTGAAACCATTTCTAACGTGTTTTCTCACAAATCCTTATGAGTGCTCATTGGAGCAAGCCGGAAAATCAGTTTTAAGTCACACTCGATGGCCAAGGACACTGAATTGTTCTATTTTCTTCATAGCAACCGTTGTTTACTTCCCTAGCAACCGTTATGAAGGTTGGAAATTAATAATTTAAGACCTATTTCCATCATTTTCGACGGCAAAGAACAAAATCTTCTCAATTAGCTCCTTAGCAACCGTTGTTCACCGTCCTAGCAACCGTTGCTAATGATGAAAAAAATTGATGTAAGTTTCGTTTCCAGTATTTTCAACGTACTATAGAGAAGATTGGGAAAATTTGATGTCTTTTGCCGTCGAAAATGATCAAAATGAGTCTTCAAGTGTGCTAAATACGGACTTAAGGGCAGTGCGGATCGATTTTGACCGCCATTTAACCGTATGACAGTCACAAGATGAACTGATCAAAAAATTACGCAGGTCCAAATGTCTCGCATCGTGTAGAACCTAGAACAGTTTGCTTTGTTGCATTTGATCAAATAATAAGAGAGCCCGGTCAGATATCAACACTCGCAACATAGTTTGATCAATTGAAAAAGAACGACACTTTACACAGTCACAAAGATACGAATTGAATTGATTAAATAATTTTTTTGTAATTTTTGAAAAATAGATGATAGTATCTACGCTAGTGGAAAGGTGAAAATACAGGTTTGGGACGCGTTTGTGGGTGATGTTGAAGCCTCTTTGAGAAAGCATACTGCTAAGGCACTTGGCAGCGGTTTTCAGATTAATACTGGGTTTAACTTTGGGTTAATAGTGACATGTGCTAGATCATATTTTTTGGTTTGGGTATTCCGCGTGTTCCATTTCAGATTTTCAGCAGCAGATTTTGAGTAAGATTGCAATGGTTGCTAGACACGTAAACAATAGTTGCTATGGGTAAAATGGAGATTTTGTATCCTGTGCAGTTGAAAATACTGGAAACGAAACTTACGTGAATTTTTCTTTCCCTTAGAATCGGTTGCTAGGGCGGTAAACAACGGTTACTGAAAAGCTAATTGGGAAGATTTTGTGTCCTTTGCCGTAGAGAATGATGGAAATAGGTCATGGATTGATAATTTCCAACCTTCGTAATGGTTGCTAGGGAGGTAAAAAACGATTGCTATGGAACAAATATAACAATTTAGTGCCTCTGGCCATCGAGTGTGACTTAAAACTGTATTTCCAGCTTCCAAAACAACGGTTGCTAGGGATGTAAATAAACGGTAATTTCGACGAATAAGTGGATTTATATTAAAAAAAACTTGTCCAAAATAATATTTAGTCCTTTCCTTCTACTGCAGCAGCGGTTTCTAGACACGTAAACAATGGTTGCTATGGGTAAAACGGAGATTTTGTATCCTGTGCAGTTCAAATACTGGAAACGAAACTTACTTTTTCTTTCCCTTGGTAACGGTTGCTAGGGCGTTTAACAACGGTTACTGAGGAGCTAAGAGGGAAAATTTTGTGTCCTTTGCAATCGAAATTATGGACATGGGTCATAGATTGATCATTTCCAACCTTCGCAATGGTTGCTAGGGCGGTAAACAACGGTTGCTATGGAGCAAATATAACAATTCAGTTTTCTTGGTCATCGAGTGTAACTTAAAATTGAGTTTCCAACTTTCGAAGCAACGGTTGCTAAGGATATCAACAGTGGTTGCTATGGGAAATATCTCATCGATTCTCTTCGATTCTCATTGAAGGGTGAAAAAAGAGGTGAAAAAAGGGGTGAAAAAAGAGGTGGAAAAAAAGGTGGAAAAAAAGGTGGAGAAAAGGGGGAAAAAAGAGGTGAAAAAAGGGGTGAAAAAAAAGATGGAAAAAAAGGGTGAAAAAAAGGGTGAAAAAAGGGGGGTGAAAAAAAAGGAGGGGAAAACGAGGTGAAAAAAATGGGTGAAAAAAAAGGTGGAAAAATGGGTGGAAGAAGAGGGTGAAAAATGGGGTGAAAAAAGGTGACAAAAAGGGTGAAAAAAAGGTCGAAAAATGGGTGGAAAAAGAGGGTGAAAAAAAGGTGAAAAAATGGGTGAAAAAAAGGTGGAAAAATGGGTGGAAAAAAAGGGTGAAAAATAGGGTGAAAAAAGGTGAAAAAATGGGTGAAAAAAAGGTGGAAAATTGGGTGGAAAAAGAGGGTGAAAAATGGGGTGAAAAAAGGTGGAAAAATGGGTGGAAAAAGAGGGTGAAAAATGGGGTGAAAAAAGGGTGGAAAAAGAGGGTGAAAAATGGGGGGCAACTGGGGGGGGCAACTGGGGGGGGGCAATCAAGGGGGGCAATCAAGGGGCAACTTGGGGGGCAACTAAGGGGGGCAATCAAGGGGGCAACTTGGGGGGGTCAAAATTTCCCACGGCGGCGGCGGCGGTGGCGGCGGCGGTCTGGCTTTTAATATAGAGAGATATCAATCTCATCTAAATTGATTGTATAAATTTTTTATAGTTGAAAACGAACCTCACGAGCGGTATGAGGTCGTAGACAATAAGGTAATTGATAACTCTTGAATAAAACGGAGCCCTGGTTTGATAAACATGAATGATCATTTCATTTTCCATTAAGGTATACCTGGGATGTTCGGTATTCGTCGAAAAAAGAACATGGACACTGACGAAAAGAAAAAAACACGGATTACTTTTGCGAGACCAGCAGAAATTATGTGGATCAGGTGGGTTTTAGCGAGAAGTTGCCTAGACACGAAAAAAGTAAAAACCAGCTTGGCTAATGACGAGCCTCTCCAGTTAATTGATCCTCGAAAACTGGAGATATTCCTGGGTAAGCTCACGCTGCATCTGATATAATTAGCTGAGAAATGTATATTGATAGGAGAACGAATTGCAGTTCTATACAAAGATTACCTGGAGACGCACGTAGCGTATAAAGATCTTGATGACACGAGGAAAAATAAGCTAATATCACTAGCAACGGAGAATCTTAGTATCCCTGCAGAGAATTTGATTCATTTCAATTTCATATACATGTTTGTTCATTGTTTGGGATTTTTAAATTTTCATAAAAATAAAGTTATAATTCGTTCACTAGTGTTTAAAGCACGAATCTCCTTGAAAACTATACACAATTTTTCCTCGAGTCGTTTCCGTTGACAACCATAGCTTTACCTCAGTGAACCTCTTAAGTATCATTTTCAAAATCTGGACTACGTAAATCAGTTTTTTTCATATTGGAAGGTGAGTTGTAATAATATGTTATGTAAACCCATTCGAAATCAAAGGAATACAGAACTGAAACCATGTCTAGTGATCTCCAAAACTTAAAAATGCGTATCTCCTGGAAGAGAGTATTTATTCACGAAATGTCTGCCGTAAAATAATGATATCTCAAACATCATGATAATGTCTACTTTTCATCTAAGCTGTCTGATAAAAGTAAAGAAGTTTCTGTCAAATAACGGTATACTGAGAAGCATTGCTCTGTTGGAAAAAACCGCAGCCAAGTGCCTCAGCAGTATGCTTTCTCAAAGTATTGCAATTGAACCTCAACTTGCATTAATCACCACTCTTTGAAAAAGCGAAATGAACCTCTAACTCTTTTCCTCCACTCCATAGTAACGGTTGCTAAGGACGTAAACAACCGATGCTATGGTAAATGTCGGAGCTTCGATGTTCTTACTTCTTAGTCATCAACAGTTCCGAAAATGGACCTCCAACTGACTTTTCACACTCCATAGTAACGGTTGCTAAGGACGTAAACAACGGTTGCTATGGTTAATGTCGGAGCTTCGATGTTCTTACTTCTTAGTCATCAACAGTTCCAAAAATGAACCTCCAACTGACTTTTCCCATTCCCTAGTTACGGTTGCAAGGGATATAAACACCAGTTGCTAGAGACATCAACAATGGTTTATACAGGAAAGGTCTCTTTGATTGTTATAGAATCCCATAAATATATAAACCCAAATGATCATTTATCATGAATTATATGGGAACTTATCGAAAACACGCTAGCAACGGTTGCCATGGAAATAAACAACGGATGTTGCTGAACACCGAACTCGGTTCACATCTGCCGGAGACCGACCTGTGTGCAAAATTTCAGGACGATCGGACCATTCTTTCGAAAATTAACGTACGACAAAAAAAAGTCAGTCTGAAGCTGAATTTTGTATCTCCATAGCAACGTTTGCTAGGAGAATAAACAATGGTTGTTCCAGAATGAATGTCTTATCGATTCTCATCGATCGTCGAAAGAATTGGAGACCCATCATGCATTGATGATGATTTTTGGAGCTTTTATCAAAAACACGTTAGCAACGGTTGCTAGAAAAATAAACAACGGAATTGGCTGAAAATTGAACTCGATTGAGATTTTGCGGCGACTAACCTGTGTGCAAAATTTCAGGACGATCGGACAATTCTTTCGAGAGTTATCGTACGACAAAAAAGTGCACGTACGTACATACGTCCGTACGTACATACATACAGACATTTTTGGATTACCATGTTTTTCGACCCGTAGATTACGAAAATCGAGGTCCCGAAGTCCGATTCGGTGGGTCGATTTTCACCCCGTTACAAAGCTTTCTCTTTGAGAAAGCAAAATCGAATAAATTTCCAGCTAGATTTGCAATTGATTTAGCTGGATTTGCACTGAATTCCAACTGGGTTCCATCTGGATTTTGACTGCATTCTGAATGGATATAGAGAATTTTGTAAGTTCTACGATGATCTATGAACAGTCAACAAATCAGGCTGGATTTTTCTGAATAGAAGCTGCGTGCCGAATCCAACTCTAATCACAAAAAAATTCTGCCAGATTGTCAAAAAAACCAGCTGTATTCGTAGACAATCCAGCTGGATTCACCGTAGTAACCCAGCGCTCATTCTGACGAAACCCAGCCGGATTCTTCGAAAATCCTGCTGGATTCGCCGCAGTATCCCGCATTTCACATTGAAAAAGCGAGCTACATTCGTTCACAATCCAACTGGATTCGCCGCCGTAGCCCAGCACTCATTCCAGTAGAATCTAACTGCATCTGACGCAGTAGTCTGCAGCTTTTTCAGTGCAAATCAAGCCAAAATCCAGAGAGAATCCAGCTGGAAGTTGAGTCGATATTTTTCTAGAAGGTCAAAATTTTGAACAACATGAAAATATCTACAATGCATTTTTATGGATTAGAAAATGGAACATTTCTGAAGCCACAACATAAAAAATGTTCTTCAACAATAATTTTCCTCAATTCGTACGTATCTTAAATCATGGATTTTATGAATGACTGAAATGTTATAACAGCCATTTGAAAGATTTGCGTGAGATCTCACCTGAAATCTCACCTTGAAATGTTTAGTAGTGAAGGTACCAAGTAATAATAGAATTCGTCAATTTATCAAAATTCTATATAGTTTTGTTTGCCACATTCGCTCAGTCATTATGAAGTCAGAAATTTCAACTCTGGATCAATGCCTAAAGACCATAAATTTTACTTTTCACAAAATTTATATGAAATCTTTTCTTCTTCGGAGGCTACATTGTCTTCACTACTTCGAAACTCTTAAATGAAAATGAAGGTGGAGTAATCTGAAAATCGAGGTGAATTGGCTTAAAAAACGAGAGTGGATGGTCCTAGTAATCCAGGTCAATATACCTGAAACTGTATGTGGATTGACCAATTGGGATATCAGGTTGATCGATTTGAAAGTCTGAATTAATTTAGAAATCCATCCCAATCAATCTTGAAGTGCAGATGTAAATCCTTCTGAATTGACTCGAATATCCAGTTCCAAATTTGTATGACTTGACCTGGGCATCGAGATAAATATACCTGAGAATCAGCGTAGGTATAACTGACATTTCAGGTAGATACACCTATAATTCTAGGTGGAGTTCCATTGATGCCTAGATTGCCAAGGAATACAATTGGAAGTACTCATGGAAATCAAAGTAAAAACATGATCCGCCATCTAAAAATTGCGACAAAATCATGAGCCGCCATCTTGAAACCGCCATCTTGGATACAGAATTTTGAAAATCTGATGTCAGATTTATCATCAGCGCCCCCAAGAACCCATTAGTCCAAATTTTCACGATTCTCCGACTGAAAATGTACAAAATCATGAGCCGCCATCTTGAAACCGCCATCTTGGATACAGAATTTCGAAAATATGATGTCAGATTTATCATCAGCGCCCCCAAGAACCCATTAGTCCAAATTTTCACGATTCTCCGACTAAAAATGTGGAAAATCGTCAGCCGCCATCTTGAAACCGTTATCTTGGATCCGGAATTTTGAGAATTTGATGTCAGAATCGTTATCACCGACATTGAAAACCCCTGTTTACGGAGTTTCAAAGGAATATATCGGATATGAAAATGTATGCTTTAAAATATTGATAAAATGAGAATCGATCCAAAATATTAATTCCCGTTTTTTGGCCGCCATTTTGCTGAAAAAAATCATAGTCAAAAAAACTCAACGAATTTGGAAAGTTCAAATATTTTGTGCACTTTTGTGCATATTTTCGACGGTGAAAATAAAATTGCTTCTTCCTCTGATTTTGGATTGAAAGAAAAGTGCTCCAAAAAATCGCATTTTTTATTTTAATTTGTTAATTATTCATTGAAAATCAACTTTTTCAGTCTTTTTAACCATTGTATCGTATGGAGCATACACGAAAATAGTAGGAATGACTATTTTGCAATAAACCTTCCGTCTTATTCATCAAAATATTTGAGCTCGAAAGTACCAATAAAATTTCTGCAATTTGGGACTCAATGGGTTAAAGGCAAGAACTACGGCTCCAACCAAGATATAATAATTAATATTTTGGGAGTATTGGATTATTACACCCTGGGGCTCTGGATATTACCTATTCTTGACTCAAACAAATATGAAAAAAAGTTTGGTCATGATCGGTAACTCAAATCTCTAGTGGGTCTGTTGGTGAGTGAAAAACCGCAGCCAAGTGCCTTAGCAGTATGCTTTCTCAAAGAGGCTTCAACATCACCCACAAACGCGTCCCAAACCTGTATTTTCACCTTTCCACTAGCGTAGATACTATCATTTATTTTTCAAAGATTACAAAAAAATTATTTAATCAGTTCAATTCGTATCTTTGTGACTGTGTAAAGTGTCGTTCTTTTTCAATTGACCAAACTTTGTCGCGAGTGTTAATGTCTGCCCGGGCTCTCTTATTATTTGATCAAATGCAACAAAGCAAACGGTTCTAGGTTCTACACGATGCGAAACATTTTGACCTGCATAATTTTTCGATCAATCTGTGACGTCAGGTGTGAGCTGGCGAAGCTCTGTTCGTTCGCGTAATTTCGTTTCTTTTTATACCGAAAATAAAAGGTAAAACTCGATTTTGATGCGATGATTCAAAATAGATTCGTAATTTGATTCGATTCAGAACCTTGAAATTCTATGTGGAATTTACCCAAACATCCGACCAAATCCAATACAAACTCACGGTCAAATTCGATATTCGGTTCGGCTTGCAAAATGCTTCAAAATGCAATTCAAAATGCAGAAAGTTCAAAAAAACTTAAAACCAATGACTTAAAAATTTCCTCTCCGAAATCAACTTTCCAATTTATTCAATATAATTTGGACTACCCAAAAATTCAAAATTCAAATTAATTCAAAATTTCAATTCAAAGAAAGGCGTTTAGATCCCAAAATTCAAGATTCGACCCAAACATAGGTCACAGTGTGGTTCGAAAATAAATGCAACAGTTCAAAATCCAAATCAATCCAAAATCTCTAAAATGCGGTATTAAAACAAATGTTTGAGTCTTGATCCGATTCAAAAGAAAATACAATACAAATTGAGTGCGAAACTGATTTTCCTGCCTTGACTTAAGTCAATTGACGGGCAGTTATTATAAAAGGAGAAAAAAAACCGTGCTTTCTTATACGATTCGGAGTCTCGGTATTACCGATTTCAGACCCCGTCTCGTGTTGTAATAGAGGGTAATCACTCCGTATCTGTGGTTCTATAACCCAGCCGGACCGATTACTACTACTATTGACTCTACTGCTCTGTCCGAATGACACTAAGGTCCCGTACTGAGCGCAAAAAGAAAGGTAAAAGATTTTTCCTGTGCGAGCTTAGTTCTCACTGAGCTCCGTAGTCCACAACGTAAAAGTTGCGTACTTCAGCAGGCGAAAAGATAGAGTTTACGGAAAATGAAAGTGGAGGAGATAGAGAGAATGGGAAAACAACTTACTTTTTTTTTATACTTCTTTATTTAACCCTTCTCCTTGAATTCGGCGACGCAGGCCGATACAGCTTGAATTGGGTGGCTTGAAGATCCTGATGAAGACTGAGTCCTGGACAACGGCGACTAAGGCCCTGGAGTTGGCAGGTTGGCGACGACGGCCCGAGTAGATAAAAAGGCGACCAAGGCCTGAAAACAGCGGCACGTAGGCCAAGCGAGCAGAGGAGACCTAGTCGTCCTTCTCAGTCTCACTACCTTCGAGAGGCGCGTGACTGTGCTGCCTTGCTCAGCCGCGTTGCCCTTTTTATATGGTTTTTGGGCCATAAGGACCCATGAGAGTAAGCGAGACGGTACTATCGGATCTCTCACTTACTCCTATGCAGAGCATACATCCCTTGCATTGGTGCGAGAGAGAGAGCCTGTATCTTATCTTTCTCACTCCTACGTAGTCCATATACCCCGAGCATTGGTGCGAGAGAGAGAGCAAGAGGGTTTTCCTCCCTCACTCTCGTCTCATTCCTCCGCCCTCCGGTCGCGATACTCCAATGACCTCTAATTTACCATACCGATTCTCCAATGACCGGTTATCAACTGCAGGACTCAGTCTCCATTGGCTCCTCAGATTTGGGGGAAGCCCGAAGGAAACGCCTTTTCCGCTCCCCAAACCACCCGCACATGTTATCATCCTTAGACTAAGTGGTGGGAAAAATCTACGCGCTACTTATGACTATGTGCATATTGCATCTATTCCCGTGAGTTATTCGCATATAAATCTACTTGTTGATGTGCGCAGAATCGCGAGTCGACCTGTATGATTCAGGTTTGCGCGTTATCCAGTTGCTAGCTCGCGCAAATCGCTAAAATACGCATATTTGATAAACTTATCGTATTAACTCGACAAAATCTATATCTTGTGAGGTCTTTTCTGAAAGATCTCAAAATTTGGATTATGAATAACTAACTTACTTTGTCCTAACTCAAAAAACCAAATTTTAACAAGCTAAAAACCATCTCGCAGCACTCGCTTTCCCTCGCTTCGACGGCCACGCGATAAGTGCGGAGTGCGCGCTTCTCATTGTGAAAACTAAAATCCATGATTTCTTGATAATTCGGAATTTAACTTCGGAATCGTGACGTTGAAAGTTCGCAAGTCGAAGATATCGACTCAGATTTTCAATAAAAGTAACAATAAATTGAGTGATTTTACGAAATATCGACCAAAAACCAGGCGTGTGCGGTCTCTATCGCACCGTATTGAAATTTCCAGCAAAAAATTATCGGGTGAAATTGCGCTAAAATAAAAATTCGAATTTTAGTAACCAAAAAACCGAAATATTACACGCGTTTTACTTATGCCTGTGTTTCAGTAAAGAGTCTGGAAAAGCGCACTTCGAGGGTGGGAAAGCGAGAGTTGCCGGTTTTATGGCTTTTCTGCGAGATAGCAGGCCCTTACGCGCCACGGCTCTATGCCGCGCGGCAGGCCGCACGTGCATCGCGTTGCAACGTACTGCGCTTGTGATTCAAAATTTTCTCGCTTTCTTAACGTTAAAATCAGTCTTTCGTTGGTTAAACATAAATATATTTATAATTATCGCATGATTACAGCGTATCTTAAACTCAAATTTCTGCTCAATATACGGGTTAATTCTAAAATATAAATCATTATAATCACTAATTATTCAACCGCAAACTCGCTTTTACATCTATTTAACCTATTTAAATTCACTCCTACCAATTTATATCTTGATTTGAGATGAAAATTCAGTGTTATAAGTCAAAAACTGATCTGAAACCATGTCTTGTGTGGTCTCTATTAAAAGAGCAGAAAATTTGCAATAAATAATCATAAGGTCGCGGCCTCGTGAAATGAAAATTCAATCGTTAAATTACAAAAAAAAAATGAAATATTCGTTTGAACTTTCCCTAAGATACACATAGATATAGAGGCGCGTGAGCGAGAGGCGAGCGCCGATTTTACGACCCCGTCGAAGGTTGGTTAAGGGACCAGTGCGCGGCGTCTAGACCGGTAGCGCGCCACATGTTTGGCCGCGCGCTTGCTGCTTAACCAGCGCTCCTACTCTTGCCCTTTGTACCCTACATTCATCTGAACAAAAAAAAATAGTCACCGTATATCTATACGACGCATAACGTCACAAATCCATCTTGTGACTGTCATACGGTTTAATAGCGGTCAAAATCGATCCGGTCCGTATTTAGCACACTTGAAGACTCATTTTGATCATTTTCGACGGCTGAGGTTGGAAATGATCAATTCAAAATCTATTTTGATCATTTTCGAGGGCAAAAGACACCAAATTTTTCCAATTTTCTCTATAGCACGTTGAAAACACTGGAAACGGAACTTACATGAATTTTTTTCCCCTTAGCAACGGTTGCTAGGGCGGTGAACAACAGTTGCTAAGGAGCTAATTGGGAAGATTTTGTATCCTTTGCCGTCAAAAATGATGGAAATAAGTCATAAATGAATAATTTCCAACCTTCGTAACGGTTGCTAGGGAGGTAAACAACGGTTGCTATGGAGAAAATAGAACAATTCAGTGTCCTTAGCCATCGAGTGTGACTTAAACTGATTTTTCAGCTTGCTCCAATGAGCACTCATAAGGATTTGTGAGAAAACACGTTAGGAACGGATGCTAAGGAAATAACCAACGGATTTTGTTGAAAATTGATCTCGGGCTAGATCTTGCCACAGCTAACCGATGTGCAAAATTTCAGCAAGATTGGACCATTCCTCCGAAAGTTATCATGGATGGGAGAAACGAAAGAATACACACCTTAGCAACGGTTGCTAAGGAAATAACCAACGGATTTTGCTGAAAAATGAACTTGGCCGAGATTTTGCCGCGACTAACCTGTGTGCAAAATTTCAAAAAGATCGGACTATTTCTTCGAGAGTTATCGTGGACAGAAAAAAACGTTACACACATACACACACACACACACACACACACACACACACACACACACACACACACACACACACACACACACACACACCACACACACACACACACACACACACACACACACACACACACACACACACACACACACACACACACACACACACACACACACACACACACACACACACACACACACACACACACACCACACATACACACACACACACACGTCCACACATTCACACGCACACGCACACGCACACACACACACGCACACATACATACAGACACTTTTGGATTTCCATGTTTTTTGACCCGTAGATTACGAAAATCGAGGTCCCGAGGTCTGATTCGGTGGGTCGATTTTTGCCCCATTACAAAGCTTTCTTTTTGAGAAAGCAAAACACTCAATAAAATAACCATTTCTGAGTTGGTGACAAGTGTTAGACTCGAGTATAGGATCAAGTTGAGTGAGAATTTCAGTCAACCAATACAGCGAATCAAAAGTATGAAGAGAAAACCAGAGTAATATGCATACATATAAGTGACGTATGTGAACACCCATTCTTAGACTATTTTCATTAATTCTCATGATATATTGGTTGACTAAAAGAAAAGAGATCAAAAGCAGTACTCTGGGACTAGTCAGGATATTTTGTTAATAAAGTAAGCTTCTTTTGGTATGTATCACATTATGGTCCGGGTGATCGAAACCACTTTTTGCTCTGTTTTAAGCCTGGAAATGAGTTAGGTGATAGCTATATGTTCACCAATGACCCTGAAACTATTTTTTTTAGAAAATTTTGCATTTTTCCAGAAAAAAAGTTCTCTTGAGTTTTCACTCTAAAACATCTCTAGATAGCTCAAAATTGAGGTCAAAGGTCCTCATAAAATGTCTAATATTGCAAACTTCACCACTTTGAGCCTCTGGCTGGACAGGACATGTGGTCTAAAAAATTCTGCAAAAATTCAGGGGACATGATGGAGTCTTCTAGAATTCATAGAAAAATTTCAAATTTTTTCTCTATTTTCACTCTCTCACTTGACAGAGAATCACCCATATATATATGTACATGTGACGCTAAAACCTCGTTTTCGGAGCTTGTTCTCAACTCTATAAAACCGACATCTTAATAATTATATCGATGTGGTTCTTCCTCAGCTTTCTGATGATGAATTCAGTTTTTAAAAATTTTACAATTTCTCTAATAAAAACCGCTGCCAAGTGCCTCAGCAGTATGCTTTCTCAAAGTATTGCAATTGAACCTCAATTTGCATTAATCACCACTCTTTGAGAAAGCAAAATGAACCTTTAACTTATTTCCTCCACTCCATAGTAACGGTTGCTATGGTAAATATCCGAGCTTCGGTGTTCTTACTTCTTAGTCGTCAACAGTTCCGAAAATGGACCTCTAACTGACTTTTCCCACTCCATAGTAACGGTTGCTAAGGACGTAAACAACGGTTGCTATGGTAAATGTCGGAGCTTCGATGTTCTTACTTCTTAGTCACCAACAGTTTCAAAAATGGACTTCAAACTGACTTTTCCCACTCCATAGTAACGGTTGCTAAGGACGTAAACAACGGTTGCTATGGTAAATGTCGGAGCTTCGACGTTATTACTTCTTAGTCATCAACAGTTCCGAAAATGGACCTCCAACTGATTTTTCACACTCCATAGTAACGGTTGCTAAGGACGTAAACAACGGTTGCTATGGTAAATGTCGGAGCTTCGATGTTCTTACTTCTTAGTCATCAACAGTTCCAAAAATGAACCTCCAACTGACTTTTCCCATTCCCTAGTTACGGTTGCAAGCGATATAAACACCGGTTGCTAGAGACATCAACAATGGTTTATACGGGAAAGGTCTCTTTGATTGTTATAGAATCCCATAAATATACAAACCCAAATGATCATTTATCATGAATTATATGGGAACTTATCGAAAACACGCTAGCAACGGTTGCCATGGAATCAAACAACGGATGTTGCTGAACACCGAACTCGGTTCACATCTGCCGGAGACCGACCTGTGTGCAAAATTTCAGGACGATCGGACCATTCCTTCGAAAATTAACGTACGACAAAAAAAGTCAGTCTGAAGCTGAATTTTGTATCTCCATAGCAACGGTTGCTAGGAGAATAAACAATGGTTGTTCCAAAATGAATGTCTTATCGATTCTCATCGATCGTCGTCGAAAGAATTGGAGACCCATCGTGCATTGATGATGATTTTCGGAGCTTTTATCAAAAACACGTTAGCAACGGTTGCTAGAGAAATAAACAACGGAATTGGCTGAAAATTGAACTCGACCGAGATTTTGCGGCGACTAACCTGTGTGCAAAATTTCAGGACGATCGGACAATTCCTTCGAGAGTTATCGTACGACAAAAAAAAGTGCACGTACGTACATACATACAGACATTTTCGGATTTCCATGTTTTTCGACCCGTAGATTACGAAAATCGAGGTCCCGAAGTCCGATTCGGTGGGTCGATTTTTACCCCGTTACAAAGCTTTCTCTTTGAGAAAGCAAAAAACATACAACAGGCCATATCTCAAAAATCTATCTGTTTTCAATTGGTTTTATATTTTCTAGATCGAAAGCTGACCTATTTTTATATCGATGTAGACTTCGAAAAATAGGACTTTTTCGTTATATTCGAGTACTTTGGTGAAATCTACGCGAAACGCCCCATACATATCTTATCTTACGATTATATAAAGAGGAAATGTTTGTTTGTATGTTTGCAAAAATCTCAAAAACTACTGAAACAATAACCTCCAAATTTTAACAGTAGCTTGACTATGTACCCTGAAGTGTCATAGGCTGTCAAGATTAATGATTAATTAATTAGGAACATTTCTATGCGAATTGTGGAAATAACATGCAAATCAGCTCCGCCACTCTCTTTGGCCACTAGGTGGTGAGACGCTGTTTTAGCCGTTCACGCGGCTGAAATGGCACGGTCTGGCCTATAAGTATAGGGCAATCAGTGATGAAATCCTCGATTCTCTCATGGAAAACTTCAATTTAGTCGTCTTATTATGACTTCCGATATTGTAGCGGTATAGTCGATTGCCTAAATAATTAAACTCGCTCACATTTTCCTAAGAAATTATTTTTATCCGCTAAAATTTGCCTTAATTTGAAGCTCCGGCTTCTCTCTTTTGTCAATGAGGATGCAGTTCACTCTCCACAAGAATTTTTTGAACTCATCCAATCCAGCTGCAGGTCACCCACTACACAATCTCCAGCTCAAATTCGAAATCCCCATAATACTACTACGCAATCTAAACCCACCAAAACTGTGTAATGGCACCCGTTTACAGATTAAAACGATCAGAAATAATGGATTTAAACGACTTCAATTCTCAATCAAAGTTTCTTCTGCTCAAACAATAAACAAGGCTCAAGGCCAGACATTTAAATATGTCGGGATTGATTCAGGCTCAGATTGTTCTTCACACGGGCAATTGTACGTTGGACTTTCTAGGACGGGTAAATCGGAATATCAATTCACCCTAATGCCGAGTGGTGAAGAGAGAATCAGAAATGTTGTTTATTCTAAAGTACTTTAGGAATTTGAAACGTTAAACACTTGAATGTTACGTTCTTATTCCTATGCACAGTTAATAATTATCATTCGAATCCCATCAACTCTCAGATAGCGGGCGGAGCCGCGACGGGGGATGATAGTATATATATATATATATATTGCTTTCTCAAAGAGAAAGCTTTGTAACGGGGTAAAAATCGACCCACCGAATCGGACTTCGGGACCTCGATTTTCGTAATCTACGGGTCGAAAAACATGGAAATCCGAAAATGTCTGTATGTATGTACGTACGTGCACTTTTTTGTCGTACGATAACTCTCGAAGGAATTGTCCGATCGTCCTGAAATTTTGCACACAGGCTAGTCGCCGCAAAATCTCGGTCGAGTTCAATTTTCAGCCAATTCCGTTGTTTATTTCTCTAGCAACCGTTGCTAACGTGTTTTTGATAGAAGCTCCGAAAATCATCATCAATGCACGATGGGTCTCCAATTCTTTCGACGACGATCGATGAGAATCGATAAGACATTCATTTTGGAACAACCATTGTTTATTCTCCTAGCAACCGTTGCTATGGAGATACAAAATTCAGCTTCAGACTGACTTTTTTTGTCGTACGTTAATTTTCGAAGGAATGGTCCGATCGTCCTGAAATTTTGCACACAGGTCGGTCTCCGGCAGATGTAAACCGAGTTCAGTGTTCAGCAACATCCGTTGTTTGATTCCATGGCAACCGTTGCTAGCGTGTTTTCGATAAGTTCCCATATAATTCATGATAAATGATCATTTGGGTTTGTATATTTATGGGATTCTATAACAATCAAAGAGACCTATCCCGTATAAACCATTGTTGATGTCTCTAGCAACCGGTGTTTATATCGCTTGCAACCGTAACTAGGGAATGGGAAAAGTCAGTTGGAGGTTCATTTTTGGAACTGTTGATGACTAAGAAGTAAGAACATCGAAGCTCCGACATTTACCATAGCAACCATTGTTTACGTCCTTAGCAACCGTTACTATGGAGTGGGAAAAGTCAGTTGGAGGTCCATTTTCGGAACTGTTGATGACTAAGAAGTAATAACGTCGAAGCTCCGACATTTACCATAGCAACCGTTGTTTACGTCCTTAGCAACCGTTACTATGGAGTGGGAAAAGTCAGTTAGAGGTCCATTTTCGGAACTGTTGACGACTAAGAAGTAAGAACACCGAAGCTCGGATATTTACCATAGCAACCGTTACTATGGAGTGGAGGAAATAAGTCAGAGGTTCATTTTGCTTTCTCAAAGAGTGGTGATTAATGCAAATTGAGGTTCAATTGCAATACTTTGAGAAAGCATACTGCTGAGGCACTTGGCAGCGGTTTTTGTATATAGGTATATGATTTATAGTCCTCAAAAAGCTACCACTGGTCCAGAATCAACCTACATACACTACTATTCATATCAACCGTTGCTATGGAACAACGGTCAATTAGTTTCAGGTTTATCTGCCGATGTCAGAAGACATACGCCATTATCATCAGTTTTTTCCACATAAATGAGCTTTGAGAATTGATACTGTTTATGCAGTTATTAGCGGTTTCTATCATCCATTTTTGATACACTGACAATAGAAGACTGATTGAAAAATGAATGAGTAAAGCAATAAAATCTGATTGTCGAAGACACAGACTCAACCACATGAGAGGCCGAATTCATGATGAGCGACCTAAAAAAAATTTTTATTCAAAATTTCAATGAAATCCAGTATTCATCCAAATTTTTTGTCCACCATCTTCAAGACTTTATTTTGAATTTCCAACGTCTGAGGCCAGATTGGTAATCAGTGACCCAATAAACCCATGTATAAGAATTTTCATGAAGAACCATTAATTGGAATAACTTTCTCCGTAAAGAATTGAATTCACAAACGCCCACACACACATACGACGCAATAAACTTACACCTAAAATAAAGCTCTCTTCAAAGTTAAATCTGAAATTTGCATTTCTATAAAACTCATTCTAGAATTGATCTCTCGGTATTGCCCAATCTAAAATGGATTTTATGTTAAACGTGACCATAAACGCTCATTTCACGCACGGAAACCGATGCGTGAAATATTTCACGCACTCAAATCGGTGCGTGAAATATTTCACGCACTCAAATCGGTGCGTGGAATTCGCGTGGATCACTCATAACATAAAACTAGCCAGAATCACTCACTCGCTATCGCTCGCTCGTGTCTTTCATTTGCTCTATCAAGAATAAAGGAAAATAATGAAATTTTTATTGGAATTATTGGTGAATAATTCAAAGTATCTACGGACGCTTTTACATCAACATGTATCTCACCTCTAGGCTATCAAAAATAAGGTCCCGATGTCTGATTTGAGATGTCAATTTCAATTTACCTCATACCAAAGCTTTGTCTTTGAGGAAGTAAAATAACATAATCAGAAATAGATTTTGTTATGATCATGAATTTTCGTCAAACCTCAAGAAATATCAATGGAAATAAATAAAATTTCTACTATACTGCATCTTATTACTATATTGCAACTTAATAACTTTCGCCATGAAAACATGCAAATTTCTCATAAAATTAACGCCCACGCATCGACATTTTTCCATTTTTCACGATGAATAATTGAAGCGCTCAATGAGCTCTATCGATACCTCTAATCATAATTTCCATCACGACGCTGTTTCATGGATTTTTTTAACGGTTTATGCGGCACAACTTGACAAAAGTCAGTTTTTTCCATATTTCACGCCCACCTATCATATTTTCCAAAATTCTCTCCATGGATATTCAAGCCCATCCGATGTTCCTTCGATCGAACATACCCGACATGTCACCAAATCATAATCTCACGTATTTATCTGAAAGCATACAAATCGCAAAGTAAACCATCAATTTTCAATCACATACTTCACGCCCACGCATCAATATTTTTGGATTCTTCACGATGAATAATTGAAGCGCTCAATGAGCTCTATCGATACCTCTAATCAGAATTTTCATCACGACGCTGTTTCATATATTTTTTTAATGGTTTATGCGGCACAAGTTGACAAAAGTCAGTTTTTTCCATATTTCACGCCCACGCATAATTTTTTCCAAAATTCTCACCATAGAATAGGAAAGATCTTCGATTGATCTATAAATCAGTGAAACTCAAATTTGCACCATACAACTATTTTACAGTTTTTTCCAATGGTTTATCGGATACCAAAAAAAACGCAACTTGATTTTTACCATTTTTGACGCCCACGCATCGTTTTTTTCGTAAATTTCAATGTGGAACATAATACCGCAGGCAATTTCCTTTTGATCCGTTTCATTTGTTTCCATGGAAGTCAACTCCTTCATTGAAAAATCTTTCCATGAAATTTTCTAGAGGATTAACTTTATAGTATAGTATAGATACTTCACGCCCACGCATCAATATTTTTGAATTTTTCACGATGAATAATTGAAGCGCTCAATGAGCTCTATCGATACCTCTAATCAGAATTTTCATCACGACGCTGTTACATAGATTTTTTTAGCGGTTTATGCGGCACAAGTTGACAAAAGTCAGTTTTTCCCATATTTCACGCCCACGCATCATTTTTTCCAAAATTCTCTCCATGGATATTCAAGCCCATCCGATGTTCTTTCGATCGAACATACCCGACATTTCACCAAATCATAATTTCACGTATTTATCTGAAAGCATAAAAATCACGGAGTAAACCACCAATTTTCAATCACATACTTCACGCCCACGCATCAATATTTTTGAATTTTTCACGATGAATAATTGAAGCGCTCAATGAGCTCTATCGATACCTCTAATCAGAACTTTCATCACGACGCTGTTACATAGATTTTTTTAGCGGTTTATGCGGCACAAGTTGACAAAAGTCAGTTTTTCCCATATTTCACGCCCACGCATCATTTTTTCCAAAATTCTCTCCATGGATATTCAAGCCCATCTGATGTTCTTTCGATCGAACATACCCGACATTTCACCAAATCATAATTTCACGTGTTTATCTGAAAGCATAAAAATCGCGAAGTAAACCACCAATTTTCAATCACATACTTCACGCCCACGCATCAATATTTTTGAATTTTTCACGATGAATAATTGAAGCGCTCAATGAGCTCTATCGATACCTCTAATCAGAATTTTCATCACGACGCTGTTTCATATATTTTTTCAATGGTTTATGCGGCACAAGTTGACAAAAGTCAGTTTTTCCCATATTTCACGCCCACGCATCATTTTTTCCAAAATTCTCTCCATGGATATTCAAGCCCATCCGATGTTCTTTCGATCGAACATACCCGACATTTCACCAAATCATAATTTCACGTATTTATCTGAAAGCATAAAAATCACGGAGTAAACCACCAATTTTCA